>JAFMOD010000682.1:677582-724291 GCA_019802435.1 Corydoras maculifer | reverse complement strand
AGTGAAGGACGGGTGGGTTTTCTATGTAAAGAAAACAGATGGAGTTCAAGTAAATAAATGAGGGAGGTGGACGGGTGGATGGATTGGGCAGTTTGGGTGGGATGAACGGATGGTTCAGTGAATAGACGGATGGATGGATAGGGCGGGTTGCGTGGGGTGGACGGATGGATGGATTTTGGTGGGTTGGGTGGGGTGGACGGATGGATGGATGGATTGGGTGGGTTGCGTGGGGTGGACGGATGGATGGATTGGGCGGGTTCGGTGGGGTGGATGGGGAATTGGATTTTGGCGGGTTGGGTGTGGTGGATGGACGGATGGATGGATTGGGCGGGTTGCGTGGGGTGGACAGATGGATGGATTGGGCGGGTAATCGATGGGGCAGGTTGGGTGGGGTGGATGGACAGAGGGGGTGGGTAGTTTTTGAAAGCCATCACTGATCTGATTAATGGATCAATCACGATGATAAAGGGATGATTACATCTGCCATTAACCGAACGCCACGTAATGATCGTCACGCACCGAAATCAATCAGCTCTCAACGAACAGCCAATCGATTAATCGATACATCCCAGAGAATAAGCCGACCGTTTCTTTCAATATGGCCAAATGAAGCGAATCTCCGTGGGCGGAACGTCGCGGACCCGTCACAACGCCGAGCTAATTGATCGATTGTTAATCGATGGCCGCAGCCACCGGCTAAACGGCGCGAGAGCGAAGCGGAGCCCAACGACGGACCGAGGATAAAGAAATCAGACAAAAGCGAGGGACGGGCCGCGGGCCGCATGAGGCATGAGGTAAGGGCTGTGAGGGTGCCAGCTGTTTAGAGGCTCCAGGACCGGCCAGACACTCTTAATTGAGCGCTGCCCTCCAGTGAGCCAAACCCTCTGACAGGAACCAGAAAGGGGGGGGGGGGCAGATGAAGCTTTAAAAATAAATGAATAAAAAAATAAATAAATTAAATAAAGCCCGAGGCGAGCGTAAACCGGCTTCCTTTGTTCTGCAGGAGATGGGCGTCGCGCTCGCTCGCAGGGAGAACAGTGCGAGCAATTTGCCGGATAAATAGCTGAGCTGCGGGCAGACGCAATTATTTAATTACAGTCGCGCACAAAGGGGATCGAAATACTGCCCCGAAGACGGCTTCCCAAAAGCCCCGATGCGTTGGGTGTAAATGGAGCGCTCGAGCACGCTTCACAAAGGAAGCTTTGATATCAGCGAGACGGCCGCCGCCTCATTATTCACGCCGTCCGTCTCGACTCGCGGGTCCGGCGGGCGTCCTCGCCAATAACGCGGCCCCGCCACGCGACGCCACGCCCGCCTCAGACTGCAGAACGCCGGGGTGCGGCACCTGGAGGTGTAACGGGGCACCGACTTCACCAGACAGACCGTCTGCTCCGCGCAGAGGAGGCACCGCCGGGTGTAACGGCGCGGGCGAGAGAGAGAGGGAGAGAGAGAGAGAGAGGNGGAGAGAGAGAGACAGAGAGAGAGAGACAGAGAGGGAGAGACAGAGAGAGAGAGAGAGAGCGAGAGGAGCACGGTGAGGATCACTGCAGGAGGGGATGTCTTGCACACACACACATACATACACACACACAAACTCATACACATACACATACATACGCACAAACATACACAAACACACACGCGCATGCACATGCACACACACATGTACATGCGCGCACGCACACGCACACGTGCACACACACACACACACACAAACAAACACAAACTCGAGCACCGAAGATCCAAAAACCAAACTGCAGGTCCTGGTTTAATTGAGTGAACACTGGTTAACGGGTGTGGCTTAGTGGTTTAGCATGTTCTCCTCTCAGCGCTAGGGATTCCCGGTTCCAATCCCAATATGGGTAGCATTCCCATGTTCTCCCCATGTCCCCGTGGGTTTCCTCCGGGTTCTTCGATTTCCTCCCATAGTCCAAAAACATGGATTGTGAATGCTCTAAAATTGCCCCTTTATAGTATGTGTGTCCAGTGATAGATTGCCCCCCCTCCCGGATGAATGGACCACTCTCATTCTCATGGTGTGGACAGCCCTGCGCTGTAAGGTCGGTCTGAGTCCAGCGGGGCGGTTCCTCGGTTCTGTGACGTTCGGGAGCAGACCGACTCCGCCGACAAAAAAAACGGAAACATGGACGCCTTCTGTTCGTTAACAGGTTTTAATGAGGCATATGCCTGCTCGTTAAGGAACAGCGAAACACCTCCGATGCACCAGTGAGCGCTGGCAACGCCGACTTCCCTCTCGCAGTTTGAGAACCGTGTCGGCTCGCGCCGCTGCGGCAGACATGCCAATGACATGCAGACAGCGGGAACGTGCTAATCACGACCAGCTGAAGAATCGATAACGAACTTAACCTCACTGCTACCTTCTGTCTTTCTAATTTACTCCACTAACCGTAAAACCGCCGGTTACAACGTCAAAAATACAACATCCCGGTTAATGACCACAGAACCTGAGAAAAGTTTGGCCACGCCCACTTCTTGCTCCACCAAACACAGACTTTGTAGTTTTACAATTCCAGATTGTAGTCCATTTATTTGTGGAGTAGGGAGGAGACGATTAATCGTTTTTGCGATTAATCAGGATTAAAAACATTACAATTCATTGACCGTAATAGAGCGCCTCAACATCGTCATGACGACGTTAATAATCAAAAATACAAATTATGCCTGTGGATGACAATTAGACTGAGTGGGGCAACTTGCACGGACACAAAAATAAAGTTACAATTGTCCGTAAACATTGTTCTTCAAAGAACAACCTAGATTTCATTTAAATAATAAAAAAATATTTAATATTTAAAGTTTATATTCTTCACCAAACGCCCTGCGTTATCTTTTTTTTCCGTTTTATTTACGATTCGATTTGTTTACGTTTCGTCTTACGATCTATCAATTGTAACCCATTTAATCGGATTAATCGCAAAAACGATTTATCGTCTCATCCCTAGCCGTGATACTATTGGAGTCCTGACCATTAGAACAGAGTACACAGTATGTACTGTAGAACACAAACAGATGGACTACAGTTTGGCCACGCCCCCTTTTTGCTCACCATTTCCACTTTCTGTAAAGATGGACTTTGTAGTTCTACAATTCCAATCTGTAGTCCATCTGTTTGTGTTCTGCAGTACACACTGTGTCCTCTGTTCTAATACTCAAAACCCCAATAGTACCACCACAGAGCAGGGGTTATTGGGTGGATGCATAAGTCCTATCCCGGCAGTGTGACTGAGGTGTTTAAATGAAACTCCAGCAGCACTGCTGCACTAACACCCCCCCCCCACACACACACACACCATCAGTGTCACTGCAGAACTGACCATCAACAATCCACCACCCAAATGATACCTGTTCTGTGATGCTCCTGACCAACAGAGAACTGACAACAACAAAGAACACAGATGGACTACAGTCTGGAATTAGAGAACTACAAAGTCCATCTGTATGGTATGAACAGAGAACGCTCAGATTTATATCATCATCATAAAACTTTCGACTTTCAAAAAGCGGCTGCAGGATGAACGCGGTGAACGCATCACGCCGTCTGGATCGACGCCAAGTTACGACGATTGCTTTCACTTCTCCAGGCGACCGCGGCGTTCGCGGGCTGCGTACAGTTTCCCTCCCCTGACATCATTTAGCAGAGGGCTGGGCTTTGCCAAATTGTTCTGTCACTCAAATTTTGGTCTCTCTCTCTCTGTCCCTCTCTCTCTCTCTCTCTCTGTCCCTCGGCGGCTCGGTAGCCCGTCTCACTAATGAGAGTGTTTAAACGCCGATGCCGGTGATGTCAGCGCAGAAACAGAGCCAGGCCATTGTCTGATGCAAAGGGACGCCATCTGCACACATCCATCACTCCCTCATCTAATTACCATCAACACTCGCCCCGCCTCCCTCGCTCGGCCCTCCGTGACCCGGACCTCGGCCCCCGGGCCCCTGGTTTCCCCCCCCCGATGGACCGCACAGGTATTTTTCAGGCCGCTCTCATTGGAAAGTCTCTTAAGACTTGTATAAAAACATCACGACATTCATCAGAACATCGACTCGGAGCCCCATGGGTTCTGTTAACGCAGCGTCCCAACGCGCCCCGACCGCAGATCGGCTAAATTAAGCCGTCCGTCTCCAAAGCCAGGGCTGAAACACACGAACGTCTCATCGGTGCTCTGGTGTTTTTAGTTAATTAGGTAAGAGGTCCTGAAGGACGGGCTATTTTTTGATAAAGCCCCAAATGCCCCACACCTGTTCATAACACAGGGACTCAGGGAGTTTTTCACGCCGATGACGTACCAACACGACGAGTCGGAACGACGCGGACCGGACTTTAAACTATTTAAACTACTGAACGGAGAACTGATAAACATGAAGCATCTCAGTTAAAAAAAACACGACCCTTTAATGTAATAATGAGGGACGCTGGGGTAGCGCTCGAATGTTGAAGGTCCGTGAGTTTAAAAATATTATTTTATAGAAATTTGGAACAGAATTTCATAATTAAACTTTATCTGCAGGGAGAAGAATGCGGTTCGAATCCCGATGTGGGTGGAGTTTTAATGTGAAGGTGTAAAAGTGATCTGTTTTACCTTCTGTAAATTAAATTTATTTAAATTCATTATTTAAAATTCAGGGCGGCACGGTGGCTTAGTGGTTTAGCACGTTCGCCTCTCAGCGCTGAGGATTCCCGGTTCGAATCCCCATCTGGGTGGAGTTTCCATGTTCTCCCCGTGTCTGCATGGGTTTCCTCTGGGTTCTCCGGTTTCCTCCCACAGTCCAAAAACATGGAACAAGTTAATTGAATTCTCAAAATTGCCCCCTATAGAGTGTGTCAGTGTGAGTGAGTGTGTGCTCAGCGATGGATTGGCGCCCTGTCCTGGGTCTATCTGCCCAGCGCCCGAGACGTTCTCCCCTGGATGGGCATGGGGAACCCCCCCGCGACCCTAATAGAGGATAAGCGGGAGATAATGAATGAAAGGATTTAAAATTAATTTAACCCCATCCATGCAGTGAAACACACACACACACACACACACACACACACACACACACGGAGTGACGCGAGTACCCGACGCCTGGGGAACAATTAAGGTCAGGTGACTTGTCCAAGGGCACTTCCGCCGGAGTACTTGGTGGGACCGGGAATCGAACCGGGGGCCTTCAGGTCGCACAGCTGGTTCCTTCGCCATGATCTACGACTGGCCCGTGTTCCCCCAGACCAAAAACATAGATTTAAGGTGAATTGGCGGAATTCAGTTGCCCCTATATAGTGTGTGAGTGAGTGTGTGCTTAGCATTAGATTGGTGCCATGTCCTGGGTGTATCTGCCCAGCGCCCGAAATCTTGGATGGACATCTGCCATTAACCAAACGATGGACATCTGCCAATAACCCGCCCCCCCCCCTCCCCGAAACCCTGGATGGACATAGGGAGCCTTCCCCCCTCCCCTGAAACCCTGGATGGACATGGGGAGGCCGCATTTGTATGCCGCTGCTATAAATTACATATATATATTTTTATTTTTTAATTTTTTTTATAGCAGTGGCATACAAATGCTCTATATGCACAAACGTATTAGAACTAACCTCGTCATCATTAAATTTGGGAAATAAACTGAAACTAAATTAAAAACCCTGAACCTCGCATTTTAGACAACCACGTACCTTTTCTTAGAAACAGTTTGGGGAAGGCCCTTTTCTCTTAAGTGCACACAGCAGAGTCCATAAAGGCACAGAGGGGTGAATACCGATACCGAAGTTCATAACTAGAATTATACCCCGACCTCAACTCTATACAACACCTGTGGGATGAATTAGGACAGAGATTGTGGAAGCCCACTATTATGGGACGACACATGTAAAATGTGATATATGTGATGTCATATATTCTGAGCAGTGATGTGTTATTAGGAATACTGATCTTTGATCACTACAGTGATGCTTGTTGACCGACCTTGTTGCCCCCGTCGTTCATGCCCCAGCCGCAGCTCTTGACTCCCATTGCCGCGCGGCAGGCGCTCACGTCCACGCAGGTGACCGGATGCCCGTAAACGGAGTGGAGGAGCCTGGCTCTGTCTTCGTCCTCCTGCTGGTCCTCACCCCGAGCTTTCGGATCCAGCAGATACACACTTTCACCGGTCCACACTGAGACTAGCGGGCGGCCCCGCCTCCCTGGCACCAACAACACCCCGTCCACCTGAACAAAAGTCATTACACGTCATACAGACTAATTATCTTCCATCTTAATACCATCATTTATTATAAAACGGGTGGTTCCGCTACTTAAATCTGATTGGCTGAGCCGTTAGTCCGGGCCGTGACATCATTAACAATAACACACACCTTTGAGCGCTTCACATTCGTATTGGGCCGTGAAATACAATACATCATTATACATCATTAAATACAGATTAATATAAATAGCGATCAGCACTAAACCTGTTACACTGTTTTTTTAAGAACTGCGTTCTGTACTTTGGCCACTAGATGGCAGCATTCAGCGGATATAATCAACGGTCACTTTAAAAAAACGGACTAGATTACGTCATAGAAGTTCAGATTATTAACGATTTCGCTTTCAATAAACAAATTTATGAATCAAACCTTGTTTAATATATTATAGTTTTATATAGTCATAATTTTATATAGTTTTATAAAAGCAATAAGACACTCGAGGTTGTGCATTATTGTGAATAAATCACGCAAGTGCAACAGGACTAACAACGTGTTTTTATGTGATTTATTTAGAATAATGCCACGCCCTCTCGTAGTGTATCGCTTTAATAAACATAACCTCAGATAAAATGAAACAAAGAACGGGTTCTTAAAGCTTAACACAGAGAACAGGTTTCATAGGAACAGACGGGACAAACGCAAACATCAGGAAGGCCAGCTCTGTCCTGAGGGAACGCTTAGACCCGGTGCAGGTGGTGGGAGACAAGAGGATGCTAAACCAGCGATCAACTCAATGAATCCCACCCCATTTTTGAGACTCTAGCAGCACAGGGCAGCACCTTCAGTGACCGGCTACGTCATCCGAAGTGAGCACTCCAAACCAAACTAAAAATAACTGCAATAAATGTATCATTGATGGTGCAATACATTTCAATCATCTGTATGTAATAACTGTCTGCTGCTTAACCAGATGTGCAATATTTGATTCATTTCATTCCTGTAGGACTGTAAATAACTGAAAATAAGAAAATTAGATTTTTATCTTGTATATATAGATTTCTGACTCTATTCAATTTTTTTCTCTAGTTTAAATCTCTTCTAATGACTGGATAGCTTTTTACCCTCCTTTGTATCTGCTGCTGAGAATGTGAATTTTCCCCATTGTGGGATATAAAGGTTTATCTTATCTTATCTTAGCGGAGGGGTGGGGTGGGGGGGGGTGGGGGGGTAATTGGGTTTCTGAGCCGGGCGTTTTCTGGGCGGCATGGTTCCACTCAGAAAAGTTAAGTTTTAAAACTGTAGCGAATGTTGTCATTTTTTAATGTTAAGTTTGAAAGATTTGCAAAATATAAAGTCACTCTGACTAAAGTCTAGTGTATTTTAGTTTTGATTAAAGGCTGATGCACCATGGAAAACTTTGGTATTAATATTTATTTAGAATTATTTGTTCATTGATAGATTTTTTTTTTTTTTTATGTACAAAAAGCAAAGCGGACCTAACGCTGCTCATTTTATTTTAGCGCAATCCTATTTTTTTTTGTATAAATATAAAATAAAGCAAAAAGATTTGATGCAGGACGGAACCTGAAAGTATTGTTTTAAATAAATGTTCTATTTTCTTACATCGTCGTTTCATCTGGTCGATCGTTTAAACTAAATGTAAAGACCGTGTGAACTGAAAAAAAAATCGATTCTGAATCGAATCGTGACACAAAAATCGGAATCGATTCGAATCGCCAGACACCGAGAGAGTGGCACCTCTAATGCGTCTGTCTGTGTAATGGAGTGCAGTGGTGAGGTGTCCACATACTTTTGAATAAAGAATTGAAAATGGACCAGCTTTCCATGAAAAGAACTCACGGGTTTGTTAAAGTTCCGGAGGCACAGGTTCCTCCAGTATCCTCGAGCGTCAGCGGCGTCCACGCGGACCTCGGAGCCGGACGACGAGGCCACCGCGGGGCCATCGGCGCTCAGGTCGAGGGCCTCCACCCGCTGGAGGTGCTGATAGTGGTGGATGGGTTCGAGGGGAAAGTCGGTGCTCCACAGCGCCACGCAGCCTGCACAGAGGGAACAGGACAGACAGTTATTGGACCCACGCTCCACACCGAGGACCGAACGCACAGCGCCGTCCTCACCGTTCTCATACGCGGCGCAAGCTAGAGCGCCGGCCACCCGTACCGAACGGACGTGAGGCGCGGGGGTCTGGGGCCGCACCGGCCGCAGGGTCACCGCGCCGGAGTCCCAGTGCAGAGTGTTCCACAGCCTCACGTCGCCGGACGTGTACCTGCCGTGAGGACAGTTCTGTGAACGCGGGTCGGTGTGAACGAGGCGAATGCTTGGGACACAAAGGTTTTACCCAGAAACCACCAGCCCGTCACACGAGCTGACGTCGCATAAGACTCTTCCCAGCTCGTACTGCAGGTGACTGATGGAGCCGACGCGGTTCTGTGGACACAAAACGCAGGACAGCGAGGAAGCGGACACGTGATCCACATCTGTCTTTTGATTTCTGTTTTTAAATAAAGTGGGTTTCAGCTACTCACCTTCCAGTTATAATTCAGTATTTTCTCCGCGTTCCAGCAGTCTCTCAGCGTGCTCTTCCAGCAGGGGGAGTCAGAGACACTCGCCCCGCTGTGGAAGCCCTCCTCCAGGCACAGTCGGTACCACAGGACCTGGTCTTCAGCCAGAACCCTCCAGGACCGGCTCACCTAACACCACGACCGTCGTTTAACGTAACGAAGTAGAGATGAAGCGGAGATGAAGCAAAGATGAAGCGGAGATGAAGCGGAGATGAAGCAGAGATGAAGCGGAGATGAAGCAGAGATGAAGCAGAGATGAAGCAGAGATGAAGCAGAGATGAAGCGGAGATGAAGCAGAGATGAAGCAGAGATGAAGCAGAGATGAAGCAGAGATGAAGCGGACATGAAGCGGAGATGAAGCGGAGATGAAGCGGAGATGAAGCGGAGATGAAGCGAAGATGAAGCAGAGATGAAGCAGAGATGAAGCAGAGATGAAGCAGAGATGAAGCAGAGATGAAGCGGAGATAAAGCGGACATGAAGCAAAGATGAAGCGGAGATGAAGCAGAGATGCACCGCACATACAAACAGCTTCATCAGCACTTACAACAGCACAACGTCCCAAATCAGCTTTACTCAGGAACCGGAAAATCTTCAGCGCCAGTTCATAAGGAAGATCAACATCAAAGAACGGGATGTCATTGATCTCATTCTGAAAAAGAGAGAGAGGGGGGGGGGGGGAGGGGGGTATTAATTTCCGGGGGCGATGCCGGAGCCTATCCCAGTGACAGTAGGTGGACGGACTCAGAAACACATCAACACCTGCTCCGCACGTCTCAAGAGAAAAAACAGTCCAAAAACATGGATTTAAGGTGAAGAAGCTGCTTCAAATTGCCCCCTATAGTGTGTGTGTCCTGTGTGTATTTGCTCGTTCTCCCCTGCGGCTACAAACTTTTGACCCGTACCAGGTCCTGTATGAACTGATCGATCATGGTGAGCTTCGGATGAGATCGAGCCGAGCTCTGCCGCTGACGGACCTCCTCTCCATCACGCCTCCTCTTCCTCATCATCCTCCTCCTCTCCTCCTCCATCCGGGCCAGCAGGGGGCTGCTCCTGCCGTCCAGCAGCCCCTCCGCGATGCTCACGTACTGCGGCTGATCGCTGTGTGGTACAGCTCCTCCATCACCTCCTCCTCCTCCTACATCACCTCCTCCTCCTCCTACTACATCACCTCCACCTGCTCCTCTATCAGCTCTTCTATTACCTCCTCCATCACCTCCTACTACATCACCTCCACCTGCTCCTCTATCACCTCCTCCTCCTACATCACATCCACCGGCTCCTCTATCACCTCCTCCATCACCTCCACCTGCTCCTCCATCACCTCCTCCTCCTCCTACATCACCCCCTCCTCCTACTACTACATCACCTCCACCGGCTCCTCTATCACCTCCTCCATCACCTCCACCTGCTCCTCCATCACCTCCACCTGCTCCTCTATCACCTCCTCTATTAGCTCTTCTATCACCTCCTCCATCAGCTCCTCCTCCTACATCACCTCCACCTGCTCCTCTATCACCTCCTCCATTACCTCCACCTGCTCCTCTATCACCTCCTCCATAACCTCCACCTACTCCTCTATCAGCTCTTCTATCACCTCCTCCTCCTACATGACTTCCAACTGCTCCACCATCACTTCCTCCATCAGCTCCACGATCACCTCCTCTATCAGCTCCTCCATCAGGTCCTTCATCACCTCCTCCTCCTCCTCCTCTGCTCCTCCGCTGCACCGATCGGACGCTAAACTCGGGTTTTTGGTCCTGGAGTTCCGCCCTCCATCGCTTTCTAAAAGCCGACAGCTCGTCCTCCTGCGCCACCTCCCTCTCCATCTCCTTATTTCACTTTTATTTTATTTTATTTAATTCGAACTCCGCTCCATGTCTGCAGAACCAAAACAAACACCGGTTCCCCGGCGAAATCCAGCCGGCTGGGTTGAGCCGGTTGGTTGCGATGGTTCCGGGCATCGCTGCACTAAGCAGGAAAAAAAGAATAAACACTATTTATATATTTAGAATAAAACTTAAAACCTTTATTTAGTTTCAAACAGTTCATTTGTATAATTTACACACCGAACAAACGAGATCGACCGTTAATATTTAATTAAAATTGTCGCGCCACCGAACGACGTCAGTTGTTTTTCTTCGTTTGTTTTTGTTCTTAAATTCGATTTTTGGAGAAACTTTATAATTCTGAATTCAGTGCGAAACTGCAGCTTTATTTGCCTTCGATCGGAATTCGAACCTGAATCCCCACAGCTGAAAGGAGAACATGTTAATCACCAAGACACACGACACATCATTAAACATTCACTCAGGGGGTTCCAGTCTGAGTGTTTGTGACGTCATCAGGTGTTTCACCCTCTAAACATCTCACATGGTTTCATTCATTCATTCATCATCATCCACTTTATCCTCTATTAGGGTCGTGGGGGGGGGGGGGGTTCCCCATGCCCATCCAGGGGAGAATGTTTCGGGCGCTGGGCAGATACACTCTATCACTGGACACACACTCACTCACACAGACACTCTATATGGGGCAATTTAGAGAATTCAATTGACTTTGATCCATCTTTTTGGACTGTGGGAGGAAACCGGAGAACCCGGAGGAAACCCACGCGGACACGGGGAGAACATGGAAACTCCACCCAGATTGGGATTCGAACCTGGATTCCTCCGCGCTGAGAGGAGAACATGCCAACCACCAAGCCACCGTGCCGCCCTCCAGTCCAGCTCGATTCTCGTAATTAGGAAACCCACGCAGACACGGGAAGAACATGGAAACTCCACCCAGATTGGGATTCCAACAGGGTATCTCCAGCACTGAGAGGAGAACATGCTAAACCACTAAGCCACCGTGCCGCCCTCACATGGTTTCATTTCAACAAATTGATGGAATAATTTTATTATTCGATTTATTAGCGCGGTAGCTCAGTGGTCAGGGCATTGGGCTCTTAATCAGAAGGTTGTGGGTTCAAATCCCAGCTCCACTGAAGTTACCAATGTGGGTCCTTGAGCAAGACCCTTAACCCTCATTGCTCCAGGGGGCGCTGTATGTAACCCTGTGCTCACTTTGTACGTCTCTTTGGATAAAAATGATCTGCTAAATGATCAAATGTAATGTAAACGTCAAATATATTCATTCATTCATTATCTTCCGCTTTATCCTCTATCAGGGTCGCGGTGGGGTTCCCCATGCCCATCCAGGGGAGAACGTCTCGGGCGCTGGGCAGATAGACCCAGGACAGGGCGCCAATCCATCGCTGGGCACACAATCACTCACACATACACACTCTAAATTGGGCAATTTTGAGAATTCAATTAACTTGATCCATGTTTTTGGACTGTGGGAGGAAACCGGAGAACCCGGAGGAAACCCACGCAGACACGGGGAGAACATGGAAACTCCACCCAGATGGGGATTCGAACCGGGAATCCCCAGCGCTGAGAGGCGAATGTGCTAAACACTAAGCCACCGTGCCGCCTATACGTCAAATATAATTGATCAAAAATAAAGAACAGAAAATGAAGATCTGATGAGCTCCACCTCCTGCAGCTACAGCAGTACCATGCTGCTCTCACCCTGAGGCTTCACTGTTCATCTTTTTAATGATGTCAGATTAAATTATCAGTTAAAGGAACAAACCCAGGTTTTTTTTTATTTAACCCCTTTATCTCTCTGTTTGGACAGAGGCATCTCTAAATCATGTTTAATTCAGTTCCGTTGTCACAGGGGTGAATAATCCAGCACACAGCCCTGCGTTCGGGGCAATTCCAACATCATGGGGAACAATTTGGGGAAGGCCTTTGTACGTTCCAGCATGACCCGGTCCAATTGCATCCATCCATCTATCCATTATCTTTTACTTTTTCCTTTATGTGTCGCAGGGGGACACATCCAGGGGAGAACGTTTCGTGTCGCTGGGCAGATACACTCAGGACAGGACGCCACTCTATCACTGGGCACTCACTCACTCACACACACACTCTATATGGGGCAATTTGGAGAATTCAGTTGAACTTGATCCATGTTTTTGGACTGTGAGAGGAAACCCGAGAACCTGGAGGAAACCCACGTGGACACGGTTAGGACATGGAAACTCCACCCAGATTGGGATTCGAACCTGGATTCCCCCGCGCTGAGAGGAGAACATGCCAACCACCAAGCCACCGTGCAGCCCTCCAGTCCAGTTCAATTCTCGTAATTAAATGGTGTAGCTGATTAAATCGCGTACTGTTTTTAGAGTCACTCTAATAAACGCGGTTCGGGGCCCCTGAAGCCCCAGTTTGAGAACCTCAGAGATGTGAGGAGCTGCCGAGTGTGAGAGTGAGAGTGAGGGACTGGAAGAGTTAACCATCAGCGCTCTCTTTTGGGAGTAGATGATGTAAACCCCGAACCATGTGACACTTTAATAAATAATCCAGCGCACCGAAACAAACAGGCGCACACACGGAGCAGGGCTCAGCGCGCTCACGACGCACGTTGCGGAGTGTAAACACACACACACACACACACACACACACACACACACACACACACACACAGATCCTCTCCGCACACCGGGAGCGAGGACGCAGGATGTGCCGTCCGCCGCCGGCGGGGAGAACGTCGCGCGTCCCGGCTCATGCGCAGTGCGCGCCGGGCTGCAGGACGCGCTCCGTGGCGCACCGCCTGCGCCGCATCGGGGACGAGCTGCAGACGCGCCGCGCCGCCGGCAACAAGAGCGCCGCGCTGCCGCCCGCGCACCCCCGCGTCCAGGGCATCCACCTCATCTGCGCCGCCATCCAGGTGACGGTGCTGGTGCTGTGCGTCAGAAAGCGACATCTGTAGGCGGCCGCGCCACCGGGGCGGCAACAGGTGAGCGCGCCGCCCGCCAGGTTAGTTTCACCGACAACCCTCACACAACACTCACACAACCATCACTCAACCATCACACAACCATCACACAACCATCACACAACCTTCACACAACCATCACAACATTAAGTAATTGTGTTTATTTATATATTTTTGTTGATTTAATATCCCGGGCACCGTGAAAAAATTGTGTGTATTTGTGTTTTATTTGTTTATTATCTTACGCACTGTAAAAAAAACCTATGTTTATATTTGCGCGAACATATTTTATTAGTTTTTTTATTGCTCCATTTTGTTTACTTAATCGCTTACGCAGCGTGAAAAGAATTGTGTGTTTTTGCGCAGCCGTTAATAAATTCTTACGGTAATAAAAAAAATACATTATAATCGCAAAGGGCGAGTTACCGGATCGTTTTTCCCGGATTCACTGCAATAAAAAGGTAATTAAGTGCTGATCACATCAAACGTTTGCATGGATATCCGTTTACGTTTATATAGTATGACGTTTAAAGTTAGCTAATGTTAAAATAATCGCAACGACAAGAACAAAGGACTTTTACTTTAGGAATGAATGGCCGCGTGTCCAATACTTAAGTCACGGAAAACTAATAAAACTGAATTAAAAATATATATATTTATTAATTTGCGACTGATATCAATTTACAGTGTCGAATTTGGGAAGTTTATCTATCGATCGCAATCTATAATTAATTAATTATGATAAACATCACGCATTAAAAGGTCTTAACAGTTTGTTTCATACTTTTATGAGTCTCACTACATCATGTCTACTCGGTAAAATATTTTTAATTCTTTCAGCTGTAAAATATTTAATAAAACAAGCATAAGTTGAATAATATATAAATATAAAAAGTAATTTTTATATCTATTTTTAAATAGATAATGTAATGCAAAAATTTGAAGACACTTACATGTCCACCACACATGTGGAATGAACTAGAACAGGGATCATGAGTCTGGTCCTGTCATCTGAACATCGGTGCCTGACCCCAAGAAAGACATTCAGAAAGAATGAGCAGAAATTCCCGCAAGACTCCAAACTCTTGTGGAAAGCGTTTGCTGAGCTCATTAAAGCTGCTGAAGGTCCAATGTTCAGGTGTCTCAGCACTGCTGTTCATTTGTCAAACAAATATTCCAGGGGACGTCTTATTGTCCTTCCATTGTGGTAAATGGATCAGTTCACAGTAAACGTGGGGTTCTATTAAGGTTGTCCTTTTGTCCTTCAAGGTTCAGATCCACCGCCAAGGCCGAGGGCACCGGAGACGTACCGGAGACACGATGAACGCCTCCGAAGAGGACGCAGCGCTTCAATATCTGCTCATCATCATCATCATGTAGTGGAATCGGACACTCCACCATCCGTAAAATCTAAGTTCTATCAGCTGCATCCGTTTCTATTCTGTTTACTCTAAAGGCGGTATGCGTGGAATTTGGCTCTTGAGGCCCCAAAAGGACCGTATGGTATGGTATTTACAACCATGCTTCTGTAATGGGACGTCCCTCAGGTTCAGGTGTCCAGATAACGTACTTTAGACTCGAAGCCTTTTCAAAATACACTGAAATATGGGAGACTCCAATGGAACCACACTTTGAACTTAAATGTCGTTTGCTCTGTGAACCCAGCGATGATTCCGGTTCTGGTTCGAGTTGGGTGGCACTTGGACCCCCGTGGACCCCCAAGCTGGGCTTGTGTGAGCTGTGATTCTCATTTGGCCTGTGGTTGTTTTGGTGCATTAGGGTCAAGCGTCGTGGAACCCAGCGCTCCCTCACCGGGGACGCTGAGCGCTGATGTCACCGTCCCCGGACGACGGAGGGGGAAAATGTGTCGCAATCGGAATCTCGGCTCGAACCCGGTGACGTTAGAACTATTAATGCAGAAGAAACGAAAGGGTGTAGATCCCCGGAGGAGGAGAACCGACGGGGAACGTTACCAAAACCTCCTCCCCCCGCACGTTGCACTGGACCTTCGTTTGTAATAAGCTAAACGAACTGTACGGTTTCTGATCTCATTCGAACGCGAGCCACAGCACATGACCGAAAGTATGCAGGCACCCTGAGGGTTCGGGATTAGATTAGATTAAAAAAAAACAACGTCGTGGAACACAAGCCTTCAGGTTTGTGGACCTTTCTAAGGCGTAACAAGACTGCAGCGTTAAGGGTGGAGGAACTTCTGTATTGGAATTTGGAATTGGATTGGATTGCGATTAGAACCTGCATCCCCAGTGCTGTGAGGTGGACATGCTCACCACTTAGGTTTAGAGATTAGATTAGATTTAAAAAACTAAAGAAAAGAACGTCGTGCAACACAAGCCTCCAGGTTTGTGGACCTTTCAAAGGCGTAACAAGTGAAGACAGCAGAGTTGAGGGTGGAGGAACTTCCATCTGCATTGAAATTGGGGATTGGATTGGGATTGGAACCTGGATTCCCAGGGCTGAGAGGTGGACATGCTGACCATTTAGGCTCAGGGATCAGATTGAATTAGATTAAAACAAAAGAAAGAACGTTGTGGAACACAAGCCTCCAGGTTTGTGGACCTTTCTAAGGCGTAACAAGTGAAGACAGCAGAGTTGAGGGTGGAGGAACGTCCACCTGCATTGGAATTGGGGATTAAATTGGGATTAGAACCTGGATCCCCAGCTCTGTGAGGTGGACATGCTGACCATGTAGGGTTAGAGATTAGATTAGATGAAAAAAACATCATGGAACACAAGTCTCCAGGTTTGTGGACCTTTCTAATGTGTAACAAGTGAAGACAGCAGAGTTGAGGGTGGAGGAACTTCCACCTGATTAAGCCTCAACCCTGCTAAATACACGAATCGGAATGCTGACCCCTATCCAAGCTGGGAAGGCTAGGGAAAAAAATGCACTTAAAATTTGTGTCTTCGAGGTAAACCTCCCGAAAGCGTCCCGGGGAAGGGGAGGGCCTCCATGCGTTGGCGCGGCGCCCCCATGCTCTGGGTCATGTCTTGGCATGGCGCCACGCGGCTTTCGTACTGTAGAACTGTGAGCTGCATCTTTAATCTCTCGCTCGGTATTTATGATACGAGACAAATCTTTTCTAAAGCTTTTCCACAAAGGGCTCGGACTCGACGTTTGGTCGCAGTGTTACTGTAGAAACCCCCATCCCCATCCCCACCTCCACCTCCCAACGCATAATGTGAACCTAAGGGCATGCTACTGATGTTTACGTGCGTAAGCTACAGTCCGTTCTCTACGTCGAAGTCTGAAAAACGTAGACCGTGCCGTTTATATCCGACATTTCTGACCTCTGCTATTTTGATATTGTGAATTCTGTGTGGTTTGAGAAAATTAAAGGCTTTTTAAACGAAGCGCCGTGCCGACTTATTCTGACGAGAGAAACTATGTAAAAAAAATAACAAAACAAAACAAAAAAAACTGTTTATATTTGCGCAAACATATTTTATTAGTCTTTTAAATGTTTTTATTTTTATTTAATAGCTCACGCAGTGTGAAAAATAACTCGTACGCTGACGACGGACATCGTGAAACCTCACAGAGAGGTCTTTTTAAAAAATTTGTTCATTATTCATTATCTTCCGCTTTATCCTCCATTAGGGTCGCGGTAGGGGGGGGGGGGTAGGGGCGCTTTGGGCGCTGGGCAGATACACCCAGG
The DNA here is from genome assembly GCA_019802435.1 of Corydoras maculifer. Classification (NCBI taxonomy): domain Eukaryota; kingdom Metazoa; phylum Chordata; class Actinopteri; order Siluriformes; family Callichthyidae; genus Corydoras; species Corydoras maculifer. The sequence continues at coordinate 707,029 of JAFMOD010000682.1, read as the reverse complement.
ACAGGACGCTGATCTATCACTGGGCACACACTCACTCACACACACACACACACTCTATATGGGGCAATTTGGAGAACTCAGTTGACTTGATCCATGTTTTTGGACTGTGGGAGGAAACCGGAGAACCCGGAGGAAACCCACACGGACACAGGGAGAACATGGAAACTCCACCCAGTTGGGGATTCGAACTGGGAATCAGTAGCGCTGAGAGGAAAACATGCCAAACCACGGAGCCACCTACCGCTTTGTTCATTATCTTCTGCTTAATCCTCTATTAGGGTTGCAGGGGGGGGGGCATCCAGGGGAAAACGTTTTGAGCGCTGGGCAGATACATCCAGGACAGGGCGCCAATCTATCGCTGGGCACACACACACACACAGAGACTATATAGGGGCAATTTAAAGCAGCTAATTTACCTTGAATCCATGTTATTGGACTGTGGGAGGAAGATGAAGAACCTGGAGGGAACCCACACGGACACGGGGAGAACATGGATACTCCACCCAGATCCCCAGCGCTGAGAGGAGAACAGGCTCACAGTTACGTCACCGTGCCAGAGAACCACGAAGCGTTCTGTTGATTTAAGGTGAATTAATCCTTAAAAAAAAAAAAAAAGGCAGAAACCAAAACTGAAGGGACGATAAAAATTCAAACTAATTTTTAAAAATTCTTCTTAAATCCCATAAATCTGAGAAAACGATCCCGTCCAACATTCAACATCATCATCTTTAATAATTACCAGAGGTTCGTTTACATTCATCAGATAACGTTTGGGGGGTGGGATCGATCGCGTCCCCATGGTCACATGTCTGAGGAGCCCCGTACTGATGGAGGGAAACACTGTCTTTAAGCCGGGAAAGATTTAAAAAATATATATATATATATATATACACACAAACACACACACACACACACATGTACACATATATATATATATATAGTATTTATATTAAACCTTTGCAGAGACTGAACCAACACTCATGAGCCCAAAAATCAGAGAAGCACCTCGAGACAGAACACCAGCCCCTCACAGAGCAGACACACCATCACTCCGATCGAGCATCCTACTTTCACCTGACTGCCTTTTTCAAAGCTGTGGGAGGAGCTTGATTCGTATGGGAGGAGCCCCACAGACGGGACGACCCAAAATCGACAGGAAGACGGACGAAGACAGAGGGGAACGCAGGTTGAACATCAAAAGCAAGGCGCTGAGGTCAGAGGAGGTCACCGTTCCACCACAGAACCTCACAGCGAAGTGACGCAGGTCGGGTGGAGGAGATCAGCGTCCGGTGGCGAGACGGCTGGAGGCGAGACGTGGGTTCCGGTCGCCCGCGCTGAGGCGTTTGGTGGAAGGCGCGGTGGGGGGATCAGTAGATCTGAAAGTGGGCAGAAGTGGTGCCATCCTTCCAGCTGCGCGGCGTTTCCACGACGACGGCACGGCACAGCGGGCACGTGCGCTCCCGATCGAACCACAGACAAAGACAGTCCTCGCAGAACACGTGCTGCAACACACACACACACACACACACACACAGCATCGATACACACATTGTTCAAATAAACAAAGATAACACACAAGTCTGAGAGAACACGGCGGAAAACCTGAACATGATCCCCGGTTTTTAAAAACATGGATTACAGACGTTTGATCTTTATTATTTGATTTTATTATTAAATAAAAAAAATAAAGATTATTATTGTGATCTGGTGTCTCTATGACGATCAGACAAAAGAAACGTGAGTGTGACGCAGTTCTGACTCTCTACCCTTCCATTATCTTCTGCTTTATCCTCTACTAGGGTGGGTGGGGGGCGCTGGGCATAGACCCAGGACAGGGCGCCAATCTATCGCTGGACACACACTCACTCACACACACTCTATATGGGGCAATTTGGAGAATTCAATTGACCTTGATCCATGTTTTTGGACTGTGGGAGGAAACCGGAGAACCCGGAGGAAACCCACGGGGACACGGGGAGAACATGGAAACTCCACCCAGATGGGGATTCGAACCGGGAATCCCTAGTGCTGAGAGGAGAACATACTAAACCACCAAGCCACCCGTTCAGTTCTGACTCTGTTCTTATTTAATATGTAATAATTATTATTATCATCCATCCATTATCTTCTGCTTTATCCTCTATTAGGGTCGCGGGGGGGGTTCCCCATGCCCATCCAGGGGAGAACGTTTTGGCCGCTGGGCAGATCCACCCAGGACAGGACGCCAATCTATCACTGGGCACACATTCACACAGACACGCACACATACACATTCTATATGGGGCAATTTGGAGAACTCAATTAACCTTGATCCATGTTTTTGGACTGTGGGAGGAAACCGGAGAACCCGGAGGAAACCCACACGGACATGGGGAGAACATGGAAACTCCACCCAGATGGGGATTCGAACCGGGAATCCCTAGTGCTAAGAGGAGAACATGCCAACTACTAAGCCTTATAATTATTATAATTATTGTAATATGGCAGCATCGTGGTTAGTTAGCACTCTTAGTGCTGAGGATCTAGATTTGAATCCCGATCTGCGTGAAGTTTCCTTTTGGGTTTCCTCCGGTTTTTGCTCACAGTCCTAAAACATGGATTTAGGGTGAATTGGCTGAAATTGCCCCTATATAGTATGTGTTAGAAAGCGAGTGTGTGCCCAGCGATCCAGAAGCACGTTGGCGAGGTCAGACACCGATGTCGGTTGAGAGACCCTGGCTCTCAGTCTCCCTCTACTTCATCTCAAAGGTGTTTGATGTCAAGCCTTAAGTTCTCACAGGCCAAACCCGCTTTGCTCATGCTGGACCAGAACTGGGCCTTCCCCAAACTGTTCATCATGATGGACCATTACATCATGTGAGAGTTAAGGGCCCTGCTCAGGGCCCCACATTGACATCTTTGGTAAATTTGGGGTTTGAACTCCTCACCTTAAGATTGACAGCTCATCATCCCAACCACACCCCCCACCCCACCCCACCCCATCATAATCATCCACATAGTTAATGTGACATCACACAGCATCCGTCACACGCACACCGCCACTCAAATCACGGATATGCACTCTGAGTTAATTGGATCCGCCCCTACCGTACACACACGTCTGTGATTGGCCGAACACCTCGGTGACTGACAGTGACGGAGTAACGTCGCCCTCCCTCATGCGGATCTTTAATACGACACACAAATTAGTGTGAAGGTTGGGTCGGTCGTATTTTACTGTCTTGCTCGTGGGCCTGACCCTCGGCTTGTGGGCCCGACCCTCGGCCCGTGGGCCCGACCCTCGGCCCGTGGTCCCGACCCTCGGCTTGTGGGCCCGACCCTCGGCCCGTGGTCCTGACCCTCGGCCCGTGGTCCTGACCCTAGGCCCGTCAGCCCGACCCTCGGCCCATCGGCCCGACCCTCGGCCCGTGGTCCAGACCCTCGGCCCGTCGGCCCGACCCTCGGCCCGTGGTCCTGACCCTCGGCCCGTGGTCCTGACCCTAGGCCCCTGGTCCTGACCCTCGGCCCGTGGTCCTTGGCCCGTGGCCCGACCTTTGGCCCGTGGTCCTGACCCTTGGCTTGTTGGGGCCCTTACCTGACAGTGGAGAGCAATGGGTTCTCGGAACTCCGCCTGGCAGATGGCACACACGTCCCCCGCTTCGCTGCACTGCTGGGTGCTGGCCCTCATGCCAAAGCTCTGCGGACAGAAGGACAGAGACGCAGATGTCAGAGAACCCTGCAACAACCCTGTAGAGTTCAGCAGCTGTATGCAAACTTACGATCCAAATCTTCTGTAACACACACGGCTCTGAAAATCGAACCCCGTGCGTTAAACCGAACGACGAATAAGAGCAGAAAACCCCGAGCACCTGAACTCACCTGAGCGCTACACAGAACGACGAAGGCCTTCCGAATCCCAGAGAAGCGGCCGCAGAGATCAAACGACTGCGAGAGAACACAGAAACTCAAAAACACGCCCCCATCAGGCCATCCGGAACGACGTTCTCAGCCCGAACAAATGGAAACCGGAGTCGCGGATGGAAAGCGGCGTCACCTTGCACAGGCTGTAAATAATGATCAGCGTCGCCCCCAGGAGGTAGCTGCTGGAGGGGTCCTCCCCCATGATGTACTTGTACCACATCTGGATGGGCACCAGGGCGCGGAACAGCTGGCTGAACTCCTCGATCAGCAGGTACAGCTTTCCCTGTGAACACACGTCCTGCACAGTGAGGGGGCGAGGATGGAGACGGAACAGCCTCGGACATCGGGGGGGGGGGGGGTGTGCTGGGCAGATACACCCAGGACAGGACGCCAATCTATCACTGAGCACAAACTCACTCACACACACACACTCTATATGGGGCAATTTGGAGAATTCAATTGACTTGATCCATGTTTTTGGACTGTGGGAGGAAACCGGAGAACCCGGAGGAAACCCACGCAGACATGGGGAGAACATTCATTCATGCATTATCTCCCGCTTATCCTCTATTAGGGTCGCGGTGGGGTTCCCCATGCCCATCCAGGGGAGAACATCTCAGGCGCTGGGCAGATAGACCCAGGACAGGACACCAATCTATCACTGGGCACACACTCACTCACATAGACACACTCTATAGGGGGCAATTTTGAAAATTCAATTAACTTGATCCATGTTTTTGGACTGTGGGAGGAAACCGGAGAACCCGGAGGAAACCCACGCAGACACGGGGAGAACATGGAACGTGCTAAACCACTAAGCCACCGTGCCGCCCTAATTAGTTAATTCATTTGTAATTTTTTGAAGTGATTCATGTGTCGTCATTGATAACGGGAAGAGGGTCAAATAACGTTTACAAACTTATCAAACACATGAAGCTGATATAGAAAAAATTATAATCATAATCTTGACCACAAAACAATTGTAATATTAAACGTAATTTTTATATTTAAATAAGTAATTTCTAATTAAACAAAACGAATTTTTGTTTCCCCACAACTCACGATCCCAATCTTCCCGAGCGCTCGCTCTCCGGTTCCAGCGCCGCGTGCGTAATGACTGCCTGCATTTTCCCCGACAGTAATTAATCACCCTGGTTGGCCGCGTTCGCCGCCCGTCGGGGTCCCGCGACCCGCCCACGCACGGCAATTCATCTTCAGCAGGTTTTAAACCAAACTGTTTACTCGCCGCCCCGAAGAATTGCTCCTGGTCCGTCGCCAGGTGCCAAAAACCCAAGCCAGCCTTGATGTGACGCTTGGGTGGGGGGTGTGTTGGGGGGGGGGCAGTTTCACTTGTTTTCAACACTTGCAGCTTCGTCGTAACCGCCACAATAAAGGAAAAAGTTTATCGGCTCGGCTGCTGGGGGACGAGGACCAATCCCAACGGCTGAGAAACGGGGGGTTCCATTAATCTTAATCCATGGGGTGTGGAGGCGGGGGCGGTATTAGATTAAAGCACTAATTAATTTCCCTCGTTAATTGGCTCGAGCCGGACAGGAATCTTTAAGGCTCCGTCCGTTCGGCTCTACGCTGATCCGCGGCGTCGCCGTGCGATTAGAGAACGATTCGTCACGACGCCGTGAACGTCGCACGCGAACAATGAAACACAATTAACGCAGAATCTATTAAGCACCCAATCAAAAGTGTGCGGACGCGCCCGCGTTCATTACCAGATTTTAGACAATTTAATAACAGAGATTTATTCATTCATTTCGGGTTTTAATTGTAACATGGGTGGTTAAGCATGTTCTCCTCTCAGCACTAGGGATTCCCGGTTCGAATCCCCATCTGGGTGGAGTTTCCATGTTCTCCCCGTGTCCACGTGGGTTTCCTCCAGGTTCTCCGGTTTCCTCCCACAGTCCAAAAACATGGATCAAGTCAATTGAGTTCTCCAAATTGCCCCATATAGAGTGTGTATGAGTGAGTGAGTGTGTTCAGTGATAGATTGGCGCCCTGTCCTGGGTGTGTCTGCCCAGCGCCCGAGACGTTCTCCCCTGGATGGGCATGGGGAACCCCCCCCCGCGACCCTGATAGAGGATAAAGCGGAAGATAATGAATGAATGAATGAATAATTGTAACGTACTCGCGTCTCTGAATCCAATCAAATTTACGAGTGCGAATCATCTGGCCCTTTAAGCAGGCAGAAGTTCCCTCAGACTCGGTGAACTTCAGAGCTCCGGGGAGGGTGAGGGGCTCTAAATTGGCCGGTGAGGTCGATTCACTACCCTTATCCTTAATTGGGTAGCAGCTGCGGCGTGCGCCTGCCAGTCCGCCGTGCGGCGCGCCGACATCGCTCGTCATGCCAGGAGGCCGCCGAGCGTCGGCGTGGCGCCAGATTTTAGGCTTAGGTTCGGTCTGTCTTCGCCCTCAGGCTCTTTTGAAGCACTTGGGAAGGGGACGCCCGCGGGAAGCGGACAATGGGGCCGGAATTCAATGGGGCCGGTCCGTGTTTTTGGACCGCCCGCCGCTCTGGCTCGTTTTCGGCGTTTGCACTTAAGCGCCGCCGCGTCCCGCCGGGTTCGGGCCCAGGTGCCTGGAGACGAGTCCCGCTCGTAATGATGTTGACCGAATGCAACAGAGGAGCAGGAGTGCGCTTCTGTCCAGGTGGCGCCGTGGAGGCCGCGAAGGATCCCGGTTAGAACCTTGATGTCAGTCATCGAATCGATGCTCGGGGCGGAGGTTCATCCATCCATCCAGTATCTTCTGCTTTAGCCTGTACTAGGGTGAAGGGGTCCTCATGCCCATCCAGGGAAAAACATCTCAGGCGCTGGGCAGATACACCCAGGACAGTGGGGCAATCTATCACTGGGCACGCACATATTTGCACACACTATGGGGCAATTTAGAACTGCCAATTCACCTTGAATCCATGTTTTTTGGACTGTGGGAGGAAGCCGGAGAACGCAGAGGAAACCCACACGTGTTCAATCACTGGACACACACTCACTCAAACACACACACTCTATATGGGGCAATTTGGAGAACTGAAATGACCTTGAACCCATGTTTTTGGACTGTGGGAGGAAACCGGAGAACACGTCTGGGTTTCCTCCGGGTTCTCCGGTTTCCTCCCACAGTTTAAAAAACATGGACTTAAGGTGAATTGGCTGCTCTAAATTGCCCTATAGTGTGTGCAAGTATGTGTGTGCCCAGGGATAGATGGGCGCCCTGACCTGCATGTATCTGCCCAGCGCCCTAAACCTTCCCCAATGGAAGGGCATGAAAGAACCCCCCCCCATTCCTATTATAGTATTATAATAGGATAATATAAGTGCAAGATAACGGATGCAGGGCCTTCCCCAAACTGTTGCCATGAAATAAGCATATTTGCAGCTTCACAGTATTTTACAGACAAGTATCAGGGAACAAAGAACAGGATACATCCTACGAATGCGGGACTCCCGCGTGACACGCCCACTCTGATATGTGATGATGTGGGCGGGGCTCAGTCATTGATCCAGTTCTGATGATGTAGTGAACCGATGTACGGACTACAGGAACTGTATGAGAAATAAACAAGCCACCGACGCGGCACCGACTTATCTACATGATAAAGATACAAGCCTACAAATATGGACCTGTGTGCTTATATAAATGTGTGTGTGTGTATTTATAGCCGTATTAATGCGCAGCATGCCCTCAGTAATGAGCAGGAACGGCTGACGGTGCGAACATGACTTCATCACCTGACGGCGGGCCACCTGGGCGCAGAGCGGGAGGCGGACAGCGCGGTGGTCACGGGATACGGGGAAAACCCAGCGAAGCTTCAACACAGCGGGGACGGGGACGGCGAGGAGAGGTGACCTCACTCCGATTCCCCGAGGAACATGAGCTCAGATAGTGTGCCTCACACACACACGCAGGCACACACACACGCACGGCCGCGCACACATACAAACGGGCGCGCACACATACACACGGGCGCGCACACGCACACACATGCGCACACGCACACACATGCGCACACGCACACACACACACGCACAGACACACACTCGCACACACACACATGCGCGCACGCACACACACACATGCGCGCACGCACACACACACACACTCGCACGCACACACACACACTCGCACGCACACACACACACTCGCACACACACACACACACATGCGCGCACGCACACACAAACACATGCACGCACGCACACACACACACACAGACATGCGCGCAGGCACGCACACACACACACACACTCGCATGCACACACACGCGCACGCACACACACAACTTGGTTATCCACGCTCTGATGGCAAGCAGATCAGGTGGGGCAGATCAGGTGGGGCAGATCAGGCGGGCGGGGTGCTTACTCTGCATTTGAAGGCCAGGAGGATTTTGGGTAGAAAGAGAACGACGCCCTTCAGGACGATGGTGCAGTACTTGAGGACGAAGTCGGTGATGCCGACCACCCAGATCAGATCGAAGAAGTCGTAGCCGCTCAAGTTCGGTTTGGAAAAAATGAGGCTGAGCGAGCGAGAGAGAGCGAGAGAGAGAGAGAGAGAGACAGAAAGAGAGAGACAGAGAGAGAGAGAGAGACACAGGGGACGTGATTATATGGTGATGGTGCGAGAACGATGACATCACTGCGAGCCTCACTCACGTGTTGTGCAGCTCCTCAGAGCTGAAGGTGTAGTAAAGATACACCACGTTCCCCGAAAGAAAGACCAGAATCCAAAGAGTGATGAACAGAGACCTGTCCTCCTGCAGAGAAACAGAGCCTTTAGAACCGTCCACTGAGACAGAAGTGCACACACAGCAGACACGGCGCGGTGTGGACACGGTGAGGAGACGGGGCAGTGCATAAACGGTGCGGACACCGTGAGGACACATCACCACGAAGACTCTGTGTGGACACAGAGATGTGAGGACACAGAGGGGACACAGTGCAGTGCGGACTCACCCGTAGCGATATCTGGTGCTTCAGAGACGAATTGGCGAAGGCGAAGGTGCTGGCCATGCCGACGCACACCGCGATACCTGATGAAGACAGAGAGACCTGCGTCAGAACGCTCGGCTCTCATAAAGACGTCGTGGTTCGGTTACTGGCGAGGGTCCGAGGTCACTAAACGCTGAGGTTCAGTTCGGAATCCTGCTGCCGGGACCGAAAAAGAGGCGCGCACGGCGCCGTAAGCCTGAGCGCCGTATCCGACGGGCTGAGAGGTGTCACCATGGAAACGACATCATGGAGTTCACACGGACACAAACACAGTTTATTATTACGGGTGAGATGGACGTTTTTAGGGGTGTGTTAGACGCAGCGTCCTCATACAGTCACATGACCTCATGAGGTCACATGACCGCGAGGGGGATACACAGCTGATTATGGACCACATGAGAAAGTGACTGGATTTGTCTCCACAGAAGTGTAAACGCCGCCCATGTGAGGTGGTGGAGGTTGTGTTGGTGTTGGTTGTTAGGGGTGCTGAAAAAAATCGATTCTTTAAAGAATCGCGATTCGTAGTCCTGGCGATTCTGAATCGATTCAAAATAGCCAAAAAGCGATTTTTAAAAAATGCGTTTACGTTTTATTTTTTGGCGCCCCCTCCCGAGCATACTGCATATCGCGATCCTATTTTTGCAGAAAGATTTGATACAGGACGGAACCTGAAAGTATTGTTTTAAATAAATGTTCTATTTTTTTTACATTGTCATTTCATCTCGCAATCACATCATTCATTCATTATCTCCCGCTTATCCTCTATTAGGGTCGCGGTGGGGTTCCCCATGCCCATCCAGGGGAGAACGTCTCGGGCGCTGGGCAGATAGACCCAGGACAGGACGCCAATCTTTCGCAGGGCACACACTCACTCACACAGACACACTCTATATGGGGCAATTTGGAGAATTCAATTGACTTGATCCATGTTTTTGGACTGTGGGAGGAAACCGGAGAACCCGGAGGAAACCCACGCGGACACGGGGAGAACATGGAAACTCCACCCAGATGGGGATTCGAACCCGGGAATCCCTAGCGCTGAGAGGCGAACGTGCTAAACCACTAAGCCGCCGCAATCACATCATTTAAACTAAATTTAAAGACTATTTGTACTGAAAAAAAATCGTTTCTGAATCGAATCGTGATTCAAAAATCGGAATCAAATTGAATCGCCAGACACAGAGATTCACACCCCTAGTGGTTGTGTTGGTTGTGATGGTGGTGGTGACATCATTATGAAGCGTGGTGGAGCTCACCGAGTTTGTGCTGGAAGCAGACTTTAATGAGGAGGATGAGGATGAAAGGGAATCCTCTTTGCAGCCACGAGACCACCGCCTTCAGCTCCGAAAGGGCAGGTGCTGGGGCCGACGCATCGTCACCTGAGTAAAGTGGACACACACACACACACAACATTGTGGACACCATAACGATAACGAATCCATATTTTAACACGACATCAACTTGTAGCGAACCTCCATCGTCCCTGCCGCCCCGCATCTCCGCGGAGGAGGTGGAGCGAAGCAGGGAGGACCTGTGCTGCCCCGACTGGTGAAAGTGGTGGTGGTGGTGGTGGTGGTGCTGGGCGGGGCGTGGGTGGTAGGGCAGATTCTCTTTGCAGTGAGAGCTCTCGTCCCTGGACGAGCTGGTCATCTGGATGAAGACCTCGGGGGGGGCGCCGAGGACGAGTCCCGCCGACTGGAAGGGGGCCGACTGAAGAGGCTGAAGGCCCGAGAAGAGCTGCTGGGGCGAGCCGGGCGAGTCGGGCTTGATGAGGTCGAAGACGCCGCCCTCGTCCAGACTGCTCTCTGAACCGAGCGTCTGACTCCGGTTCCTGCGGTCAGACGACGAGAGGCGGCTCGGTTCGGTTCTTGCCCCGACAGACAACCCCAGGGTCAAATCAGTGGCTCATTAGAGCGAATGGGAGGAAGGCCCACCTTTCAGCTGGCGCACCATCCGTGTTGCTGCTGTGGCGTCGCTGCATGGCACTCACGCTCTTACCAGAAGCTCTGAAGCTGAGGAGAAAAAAAAAAAAAAAAAAAAAGATGAATTCCAGTCGCGTTTAGACGTTTCATTCCGATGACATCAGATTAATTAGATCCTCGTTACATTGGCTCACGTGATGATCACACACACGTACGCAGGATCTGACATATTTAAATACTGACGACATAAATCTCATGTCAGTGCTTTAAAGTTTCTGTGATTGTGTTACGATAAAGTGTTATTGTGTTACGATCCGATCTCAGATGCACTCTCACCAGAAGTTCTGCAGCTTCGAGAAAAGACAGAAAAAGAGAGAAAAAGAGCTATTAAGCGCTACAGGTAGTGAGAAAGACAGCCGGCAGGTCCCAGGAAGCTCAATCGGTCTGAGACCAATCGTGTCCAACTGGATTCAGATGGGAGGATCACCATGCAAACAGGTGGATCACCACGGCATGCACCCTGGTAGATCACTATGACATGCAATCTGGTGGATCACCATGACATGCAATCTGGTGGATCACCACGACATGCACCCTGGTAGATCACCATGACATGCAACATGGTAGATCACCATGACATGCAATCTGGTGGATCACCACGTCATGCACCCTGGTGGATCACCATGACATGCAATCTGGGGGGATCACCACGTCATGCACCCTGGTGGATCACCATGACATGCAATCTGGAGGATCACCACGGCATGCAATCGAATGGATCACTGTGGCATGTGACCAGGAGGATCACCATGGCTCGCGATCCGGTGGATCACCACGACATGCGCCCTGGCAGATCACCATGGAAAATGATCGGGTGGATCACCACGGCAAGTGATCCGGTGGATCACCACGGCAAGGATTTTAAACGGATGTTTACAACGTGCATACAATCAGGAAAATAAATTAACATTTATTCCAACAGATTACATCACATCCTGTCCTTTCTGACTCATGTTTGTACGTAAAAAAGTAAAATTGTGCGTCAGCGATAAAAACTAGATGAATAATGAAGTATTTTTTCGGTGTAACCGGTTTATTGTGTCCCATAGTTCTGAAATAGATTTTTATAGATCACAACTAACCGGTAAAATATAGATCATATTAATATATTTTTTTAATTAAATAAATTATAGAAAAATGGAATAAGGTGTTTAAATATTTACGAAGAACTAAAACCCAGTCACCTTTATGTTTCGATCAAAACAAACCCAGCAGACGAGTCTGAAATCGTCGCCTTTTTTAATTCAGTCACAGCGGGTTTTATAAACTTTAATACAACGATCAGAAGCCTCGAGATTAACTTTATAACCTCATATCGACGTCATCTTACCATTAACATGCTGCATTTAGACGATAAACCCGAAGAGAAGCGGCCGAAAACCAGGGCACGGCTACGTCTCAAATCCACCCTAGCTCCCTACATAGGGCACTTCGTGTGTAGGGCTTTAACACGAGGCCCTCAAGGACACTTCGTCAGGCGCCAACGTCGTTTGAACGACTCCCTGTGTCACGCTCATATCCGGGGCCACGACTCTCGGCTATCCAATCAGAAACCTCCGATGTGACGTAAAGAACGGTAAGGTCAAGGAAAGCCCTGGAGTCGACTCTCGCTGATTCACAATACTGAAATAGGATCCTGGAAGAGTCGATAAGATGAATCGATTCATAGGCTACGTTAAATGTTTTATACTCAGTTATAAACTCCTTTAACGTGTTTGATTTTATGACAAAAAGAAATCATTTGTAAACGTTAAAACGCATGTTATATATAAATACTTTGCATTTGTCTTTATAACCCGATAGAAAAGACAGATTAATTGTCAGTATATACCCTACCTGTCAAACGTTTGGACACGCCCCCTTTTTGTTCCACTTTAAAAGATGGACTTTGTAGTTCTACAGTTCCATTCTGTAGTCCATCTGTTTGTGTTCTACAGTACATACTGTGTTCTCTGTTCTAATGGTCAGGACTCCAATAGTACCACCACAGAGCAGGGGTTATTGGGTGGGTGCATTAGTCCTATCCCGGCAGTGTGACTGAGGTGTTTAAATGAAACTCCAGCAGCACTGCTGCACTAACACCCCCCCCCACACACACACACACACCATCAGTGTCACTGCAGAACTGACAATAAACAATCCACCACCCAAATGATACCTGTTCTGTGATGCTCCTGACCAACAGAGAACCAACAGAGGACTGACAACAACAAAGAACACAGATGGACTACAGTCTGGAATTATAGGACTACAAAATTCTCTAAAGTGTTTGGTCTGGCTGGATCTTCAATCTTAATTACTTTATTATCCATCCATCAATTATCTTCTGCTTTATCCTCTATTAGGGTTGCGGGGGGAGGGGGGGTGTCTCTATGCCCATCCAGGGGAGAACGTTTCGGGTGCTGGGCAGATACACCCAGGACAGGACGCCAATCCATCGCTGGGCCAACACTCACTCACACAGACACACTCTACATGGGGCAATTTGGAGAATTCAATTGACCTTGATCCATGTTTTTGGACTGTGGGAGGAAACCAGAGAACCCGGAGGAAACCCACGTGGACACGGGGCGAACATGTAAACTCCACCCAGATGGGGATTCAAAGTGGGAATACCTAGTGCAGAAGGGAGAACATGCCAACCACTAAGCCACCGTGCCGCCCCACACACACACACAGCATATGGGGCAATTTAGAGCATTCAGTATACATTGATGTGATCAGTTTAACACAGTGGCTTATTAGTTACAACTTTCTCCACTCAGTGCTGGGTATCCAGGTTCGAATCCTGATCTGGGTGGAGTTTTCATGTTCTCCTTGTGGGCTTCCTTCCACAGTCCAAAAACATGGCTTCAAGGTAAAATGAATGCTTTAAATTGCCCCATATAGTGTGTGTGTAAGTGTGCCCTGTGAGAGATTGGCGAACCCTGACCTGGGTGTATCTGCCCAGCGCCCAAAACGTTCCTGGATGGGCATGGGGAACACCCCCCCCCCATTTTCCCCGGAAGATAATTAATTTATTAATGAATTCACCTTGAATCCAAGTTTTTGGACTGTGGGATGAAAGCAGAGAACCCGGTGTAAACCCACACGGACACGGGGAGAACATGGACACTCCACCCAGAACGGGATTCGAACCTGAGACCCTGCGCCAACCGCAACACCAACTTACAATGTCGTTATGTTTGTTTTGCATCTGTCAGGAATCGATTCCCAGGTTTTGAAGCGATGGCTTCGGAGAGTCGGCTCAGTGTGTCGAATCGTTTCCTCCCGTCCGTTGACATTGTTGCTGCTCGTCTCCCCGAACCGTCTGTACGGAACACGATTTCGTTGTAAACTGCTGACTCATCCCGCGGTTTATTTAACGCGTTATTTGTAGTTTTTCGGACCCGTTGCTTAGTGACCGTTCCGTGTGTTTGTTCATAGCTTTAATGCGTTAGCGCAGTTAGCTCTGCGGCGCCTCCGTATTCTTTTTTAATTTAATTTTATTTTTTTTAACGTTGGTGCCTTTTTATTAAAACGCTATGACGTGTGAATGCTTATAAACATGTGCTTCGATGTGCATAACGCGAGTCCGCGTTTAAAATGGTTCGCCTGTTAGCGAGTGTAGTCAACGAGTCGCTGACGTCATAGTGAACTACAAAAAGACGTCACACATGTGATCGGTACGGACCGAGCTGCAGACGGACGGACATGGGCTCATGCAGAACCCGGATGCTGTCACGGTGTCCCTGGTTTAACCCGGTTTAATAAATCCCAGTTTAATTAATCCTGGACCAGAACCCGGTCCGAACCCCGAAGCCCCCATGGTGCTGCGCCGGCTCCTGAGGAGACGCTGGGTTCTGGGGGTCGTCTTGGGCTTTTCCCTCATCTACTTCCTCACCAGCACCCTTAAACAGGTGACGATCCAACTACGGTACCCATAGCAACGGCCCGCCACCCCAATGATGGGGGTTCTGGTGGTCGCGGCTCACCCCACCTGGCGCCAACAACCATGCCGCGATCACGTTTGTAATTAACCCCCGTTTGTACGCCGCAGGAGGAGCGAAGCTTGCGGGACCGGACCCTGCTGGAGGCGAGGGGCTCTGACCGCCCCATAGCGTGGAGGGTGAAGTTTAATCTGGGTAACAGCAGCCGGCAGATCACGCAGTGCAGGAACTCCATCCAGGGGAAGGCCCTGCTCGCCGACGAACTCGGTAACGGACGTCTTTTGTTTCGATTCATAAGGATCGGGCCGATCTGTACCCGCCCCGGTCTGAAGGGGGCGCCGTTGACCCCCCCCCCCCTCTGTGTGTTCCCTCAGGTTACGTGTGCGAGAGGCAGGACCTGCTGATAAACGGCTGCTGCAACGTGAACTCTCTGAACTCCAGGCAGTTCGTCTGCACCAGCTGTCTGTCCAACGGCTGCTGCAGCGTTTATGAGGACTGCGTCTCCTGCTGCCTGCAGCCTGATAAGGTACGGACGTCGTATACCACTCAGCTGCAGCCCTGTGTCCTGGCCGTCCCATCAGTCCCCATCCTCTCCCTGCCCCATCTTGTTCCTGCCCCCTTTCTCTGCCCCATTCCCATTCTTGTCCCCTCTCTGCCCCATCCCAACCCCCTTCTGCCACCCCTTTTCTGCCCAGTTCCGCTGTCCGCCTCTCTCTGTCCCTTCCCATCCTGTCCCGTTCCCGTCCCCTCAATGTCCCATCCCATCATCGCCCCGTCCCATTCCATCCCCGCCCCCTCTCTGCCCCATTCCCGCCCCATCCCATCCTCGCCCCATCCCATCCTCGCCTCATCCCCGCCCCGTCCCATCCCTGCCCCATCCCATCCTCGCCTCATACCGTTCCTGCCCCCTCTCTGCCCTGTCCTCTTTTTGCCCCTTCATGTCATTTCCTTTCTATCTCTGTCTTTTTAACTTCCGTCTGTTGTTTTTTATTTTTTACATCCATCTTTTTTTTTCGTTTCGTTTCCTCTCTCTCTCTCTCGTTCTTTAACTCTGTCCTTGTCTCTCTCTCTCTCTCTCTCTCTCTCTCTCTCCCCCCCCCCCCCCCCCCCCCCCCCCCCCCCCCCCCCCCCCCCCCCCCCCCCCCCCCCCCCCCCCCCCCCCCCCCCCCCCCCCCCCCCCCCCCCCCCCCCCTCTCTCTCTCTCTCTCTCTCTCTCTCTCTCTCTCTTTCATAGCAACCCTTGTTGGAGAGTTTTTTGAACAGGGCCGCTGAAGGTTTCCGGAATCTCTTCACAGCGGTCGAGGATCACTTTGAACTCTGCCTGGCTAAATGCAGGACCTCGTCTCAGGTGAGTCCGAGACGCTGCACGCTTCCTAATACTGACCCTCGCGCTTTATTTATTCAACTTGCCCCCCCTTCTGCCCTCAGAGTGTCCAACATGAAAACACCTATCGAAACCCCAAGGCCAAGTACTGTTACGGTGAAAGCCCCCCGGAGCTTCTGCCCATCTGATGATCAGTTCACAATCAAGAACCAGCGGAGTCCTGATGTTTTTGGGAGAAACAGAGCGAGGGCCATGCTACCTCCCGCCGGTTAATTGTGTATATAATGGACTCTGGTCCCGGTGGATGAAGGATATACGACATCAGTGCACTTCATAAGTGCATGAACCCTCTTTACTCATCGGTGATGACCATCGAAATCAAAAGGCAAATCCTTCCAGACGGTGCGTTTAGGACGGGGTTTTCTCATCCGTCCCCCAGACCGCGTTGGGAAGCGAGGGACGGCGGTGCATGGTGTCAGAATGGGACGAGCAGAGTGCAGGGTCAGGGCTGGACCATTGAGACTGTAATATATTGGGTGGCACCTTTACTGTGCTGTTTTTGTTTCTAAAATTAGATTGTCACCGTTTTTTTTTTTCCCATAACTTGTTGATCTGGTTATACTTTCGTCTCTTTGTGTGTTTATTTAATAAACCTCATTTTTACCAACCCACCATGAGTAAATATTTTCTGAGGAACGGTGGAAAGCGAGTCTGCAACAATATATACATTTACACACAAAACCCTAAAGCATATGCTTGTCTGTGAAAACACACACACACACACACACACATATATATATATATATATATATATATACATGCACACATTCTATATAAATAATAGTGTGTATGTGTATATACATTAATATATGTATATATTGTGCGTATATACTGGTGGCTTAGTGGTTTAGCACGTTCTCCTCAGCACTAGGGATTCCCGGTTCGAATCCCCATCTGGGTGGGGTGTTCCATGTTCTCCCCGTGTCCGCGTGGGTTTCCTCCGGGTTCTTCAGTTTCCCACAGTCCAAAAACATGGATCATGTCAATTGAATTCTCCAAATTGCCCCATATAGAGTGTGTGTGTGTGAGTGAGTGAGTGCCCAGGGACAGATTGGTGCCCTGTCCTGGGTGTAGCTGCCCAGCGCCCGAGACGTTCTCCCCTGGATGGGCATGTGGAATATATATATATATCTATATATATATATCCTCTATTAGGGTCGCGGGGGGGGGGCTTCCCCATGCCCATCCAGGGAAGAACGTCTCAGGCGCTGGGCAGATAAACCCAGGACAGGGCGCCAATGCATCGCTGGGCACACACTCACTCACACTCACTCACACACACACACACACACTCTATATGGGGCAATTTTGAGAATTCAATTGAGTTCATCCATGTTTTTGGACTGTGGGAGGAAACCGGAGAACCTAGAGGAAACCCACGCAGACACGGAGAGAACATGGAAACTCCACCCAGATGGGGATTCGAACCGGGAATCCCTAGCGCTGAGAGGCCAACGTGCTAAACCACTAAGCCACCGTGCCTATATATATATATATGTGTGTGTGTGTTTTCTGAGGACTGGTGGAAAAAAAGTCTGCACATCATATACATTTACATACAAAACTATGTTTATATATGAAGACATATATATATATATATATATGTCAATGTGTCTACACATACACATTATATATAATACAATATATATAAAATACTATATATATATATATATATGCATGTGCGTATATGTGTAGACACATTGATGTATTTAGACACACACATCTATTCGTCAGCATTAAAGCTGTTGTTTATAATTTTAATGATAATTCATCTCGGGTGTGATGAGTAATCAGTTAATATTTAATATTGTGTGTAAAATTACGATGTAACGCCCATCAGTGTCACACAGGAAGTGATGAATCCCTTCCATGAGTCCTCAGTTAAATGATTCATACAGATTTATTTTGAACAAATCCACCATATGACGCAGCGAGCGAGTCCAGAACAGTTTATCAACACGCGCTCTACGCCTCAAAGACTTTTAAAGACGTATAAGACATTTACTTAAACATAAGTAAAAACAGTTCCTATAATAACAGAGGATTAACGGTTTGAGCAGTGAGGTGTACATCAGCTGGTCACTGACCTTATGATGGAGGAGGACCGAGATGATGCCGTGGATGGTGTGGTCACTTTACGGCGAGAAGGTTCTGCAAGGTTTGAGTCTTGGGTGAAGGTTCTGTCAGCGTGGAGTTCAGCAGGGTGTGTTTCCCTCCAGAAAATGCAATTCCCCCGCAATCCAAGAGCAACGTGGTGGTGAAACCATCACATTCTGGAGAAGCAAAGATGGACGGGAAGAAGTCAACCACGCATTAAAGATATAAAATAAACAATCCCACAATCCAAAAACATTCAGCAGGTTAAGTTAAGATATTAACTTATCCCCAGCTATGATGGCCGTCATTCAAAAGGCAAGGCAAGCTTAATATATAGAGCACCTAACATACAGAGGCATTTCAGAGTGCTTTACAGAGGAACAAAAATGATGAAAACCATTTCAGATGACGTTAAATGATGCATTAAAGGAAAAAAAAATCAAGAATAAAATCAATAAAAGCTTTGAGTCGAACCTTGTAGCTGGTGGTTTGTGGTGGATGATCACCGCTGGAGGCTGCGATGCCTTTTAGAAGCTGCTGTAATAAACAGAAAGGTGATCTTGCTGCAATCAAGGTTAGGGGCCTTGCTCAAGGGCCCACACTAGAATCTAGGTGGACTCGAGGCCCAAGCCAAACCATTTACCTGATAATCCAAAACCCAAACCTCTGAGCTGCTACCCTTTTCCATATAACACATCTTACATTGATCTTTACATGAATAAAGCACAAAATCATGATTTCAACTGATTAATTATTTAAAAACGATTATAAAAACTTCATGTGGATGACAAAATAATTTATTGATGCATTTCAGACAACAAAAAAACAAGAAGAAATTAAATACATTGGGTTTTTTATGGATTAATTGAAGTGTATAAACAATTTAGGAGCATATAAAATGAAGGTCATGCCGAATAAAACGTATTTAAAACGTTCAAAATGCATTCAAGCCTCCCGTTAAACGTCACCGAAACCACGTGCTTAATAAATAATAAAAAATAAATAATACACGGCGCTTTTCACATTGATCGACATTTCAGCCTGAACTGGGATCAGCTGTGTTTTAATAAATATGAGAGATGGTTCATGTGATTTTTATCTTCTTTCTCCAACAGAAGCTTCTTCAGCTGCGGCAGGAACTTCAGAGATGCCTTCATGAGGGCCAGCGTCCACTGCTTGGCGTTGAAGTGCTTTACGGGGATGTGAGGCTGCACCTCTGTTCTACACCTCTCATGAAATCGGTTCTCAAGACACGGCGTGATGTGATGCTTCACTCGTTTGATGATGTCCTTAACCAAAGGCACATCCAGGTTTAGGACGTCCTCGTAGTCATGAATCTGTTGCAATGCCTCTCCCATGAACTTCAGTCCACAGATGCCTGATCTCTTCTGCATCCGCACGGGAAACGACCCGTTTATGAACAGTTCTCCGAAGTGGTCGGGTTTGGGTTCAACGTTCAGATGATTTTCCAGCTGCAGGGACAAAATACGAACAAAATCAGAACGAGGTTGCAGTAAAAACATTCAAACGAGGTTGCATTTAGAAAAATGTAAATGAGGTTGCATTTAAAAACTTGAAACGAGGTTGCATTAGGAAAAATGTAAACGCGGTTGCATTTAAAATTTTTTACAGAGATTGCATAAAAAAAATTTTTTTACCGAGATTGCATTTAAAAACTTTAAATGAGGTTGTAGTAAGAAAAATGTAAACGAGGTTGCATTAAAAAGATTAAACGAGGTTGAATTTAAAAATTTTTATTCTTTCATTCATCATCTCCCGCTTATCCTCTATTAGGGTCGTGGTGGGGTTCCCCATGCCCATCCAGGGGAGAACGTCTCGGGCGCTGTGCAGATAGACCCAGGACAGGACGCCAATCCATCGCTGGGCACACACTCACTCACACAGACACACTCTATATGGGGCAATTTTGAGAATTCAATTAACTTAATATATTTTTTTGGACTGTGGGAGGAAACCGGAGAACCCGGAGGAAATCCACGTGGACACGGGGAGAACATGGAAACTCCACCCAGATGGGGATTCGAACCGGGAATCCCTAGCGCTGAGAGGAGAACGTGCTAAACCAGTAAGCCACTTTGCCAAATTTTTTATTGTTAAACAATTAAAAGTAAATCTAATTGTAGTATTAAAACAAGCCATCAGATGATGCAGTCGTAGGCTGGTGGTTAGGGAAAGAGCCTTGCGACCTGAAGGCCTCCGGTTCGATTCCCAGTCCCACCAAGTACTCTGGCTGAACTGCCCTTGAGCAAGGCCCCTAACCCAAATTTATCCTCAAGTGTCATATACAGGGCTGCCCCCCGCTCTGGGCATGTGTGCTCACTTCACTCAGTGTGTGTGTGTGTGTGTGTGTGTGTGTGTATTTCATTGCACGAATGAGGACACATCCCTCTGCGTGTAAGTACGATTGAAGAAATCAATCAGAAGTTATTAATCATTACAAAAGGATTTAATAATCATTTCTAATGAGAGATATTGGTTTATGATCTGTACTATTAATTACAGAGACAGAGAGAACATTTATGATTATGATTAATTAAATAATAATTATTAAACCCTAATACAGTAGTATTAGTAATACTAAGATTAATAAAATAATCAAGCACATGTTATTTTTATTCTATTCTAAAGAGGAATTGTAAATATTACTTTTATGACTTTTAAATGAATAATTGTGTTATGATATAGACTGAGTATTTCGACAACAGAATACAACGTTCCACCAAAACCAAGATGCTACACAAAACAACAAGCTACACAAATACACAACAAATAAGAATTAATGTGCTATTAATACATATTAATAAGTATTATGGTAACACACACACACACACACATATATATGTTACCATTTATATATATATATATATTATGTATATATATTATGTTCATATATATATACACACACCTACATATATATATTTAAAAGTATATTTAAAAATATGTTTAAAAGTCATAAAAGTAATATTTATAATTCCTCTTCAAATAATTATACTATGATTTTAAAATGTGTCATCATTATTTTACTGATACAGCATTATTATAATGATGTAGATTTTTCTCTGTTGTATATTAGTATTATAATAGAAATTAGCTTTAAAGTAAAACTGTGCTGGTAATGAAGTTTAAATTTTGATCTTTGTACTCACAAAACCTTCCTTTATTTCACTAATGTCATCTTCAAGCAGTTTGATCAGCCTGTCAGCTCTGCAGGAACATGATGCAGGAACCACGTGAAGGCTCAGCGTCAACAAAGCCACACACAGAACCAGCGAACCTGAAAAACCAATCGCCCAAAAATCAAAAAGTGCGTTTTGGCCTTCAGCATATTCAAATCACATCAAGAGAAGTCGTGATGACGTCACGTTACCTGCCGTGGATCTCATTTAAGCCAACCG
This sequence comes from Corydoras maculifer, assembly GCA_019802435.1. Lineage (NCBI taxonomy): Eukaryota > Metazoa > Chordata > Actinopteri > Siluriformes > Callichthyidae > Corydoras > Corydoras maculifer. Next base: position 685,321 of record JAFMOD010000682.1, on the reverse strand, counting down.
TCAAGTATCTCGGAGGAAATGTTGAAGACGCCTGACTGGCTGAAGGTACGAGTCTGAATGCGGAGGACCAGGATGTCACGCCGATTAATAAGCTCGAGGGTCTAAGTCTACGGTTTACCGTCACTAGACTTTTTCTTTTGGAGTAATCTATCAGATCTGAGATGAAGGTGTAGATCAAAGCCGAGTGTGAAAGGAAGGAGAAGGTCGATTCTGAGGAACGTTTGTGAGAACCGCAACACAAGTGCTTTCGACATCAATGATGAAACCCGAGTTTAAATTAGTCCACATTATCTAATATATATGTAACACTATTTCCAAGAAGACACCGATTTTGAACTCTGTGGTTTTATTGTTTCCTTTTTTTTCTCAAAAATAAGACCAAATAAAAGCCCTCTTTCAGATTTTGAAATGTTTTTATCGATGACTATATAATGACCATGGACCATGGTGCCGCATACAAGAGCTGTACGTCTCATCAATACTGTCTGAGTCTGTGCATTGGCATGTTCTCTGTGGCTATACAGCGTTTAAGGCATTGACACAACTTCTAAAGTCTAAAAAATAAAGGATTAAATAAAGTGAATGCGCAGGATGAGCATCAGGGCTGACGATCAAAGTGAATCAACGGTCAAACTCAAGTAATTCATCCGTTGGAGACCCGACACACTTGGTTCTGATGTTCTGCGATCCTGCTAGAGCTTTAAAATCTTTCATTTTCATTCAGGATCAGAGAGATTTTCACAACATCGTAAAGAGCGGACTCAGAAAACGGCTCCATTCTGGCTTTAATTCCATTTCTATTGGACTTTTTGTAAATTCTTATCAATTTTATTCTATTTCGGGTCGGTTGCACAAAGGAACGAAGACCGTAATGGAGAGGTGAAGACGAGAGCACGACCAGGGTGGAGTGGACGATGTAGAGGAAATGTAAAAGATGTGAGACCGAACAAGACGGTGGCTCGGACCAAGAGGGAGCTGGAGATACAAGAGATGAAGATGCTGTGGTTCTCATTAGGAATGGAAAGGGTGCAGAAGGTTAGGAATGGGTTCATAAGAGGCACGGTGCAGGTAGGACATTTTGGGGACAGGGTTAAGGAGGTGAGATGGAGGTGGTTTGGACCTGTGAAGAGGAAGGATGCTGAGGATGGAGCCTCCAGGCAGGAGGAGAAGAGGTAGGGCATGCAGGTGGAGGGGTGATGGAGAAGGATGTTCAGGACGGGGTGAGATGGAGGACAATGCAACCGAAGGCAGAAGAAGACTTCAATAAAAAAACATCACCCAGCTCTCTCAAAGACGATGGGTCCCCCACTTAACCCTCACTAAACCATTCATTAATAAATACCAGTGTTTTTCCTGGCCACTGTCACCTCCGCCTGCTCTTTGGAGCTCCGAGCTTTAAAAACAAACATTGAGACGACATACCAAGAAAGCTTGAACATTTAAGAGCCGCAGGTTTGGAAAGCAGGAAGCTCGGTTGCCGTCACCAGTTTCTCGTGTCGCAATCGAAAGTTAGGACACCTGCGAATCTCCACATTTCACTGTGTTGAAGGTTCGAACTCAAATCGCATGCCTTCAGAACCTACCCCGTTATAATCCCATCTCGCAGGCAGCCCCACCCGCCGGAGCTCCACCCGGCCTGACGACCTCCACCCCTCCACTTCACGGCTTCAGTGAGTCACCTTCAGTTCTGAGGAATCACGTATTTTTATAAATATACAGAGTCAGCGAACTTGTGACCGGTCAACATGAGACAGACTTGCATAATGCGCGAGATCGTACATGAGGCGCCATGTTGGAATGTCATCAGGTGAACGAGGTGCGAGTTCGGTCAGTGGACATGGACTGTGCATGAAGACGTGCAGGACGTTGGTCCATGGTGACCATGATCAATAATATTTGAAGGTTGAAGTCTGAGCACCATAGAACCAGAGAGGAGAACCAACCCACGAGGACTCACCACTCAGCCTACAGCACCAGACCACCGCTGGGGACGCCCATCCAGGGGAGAACGTTTCGGGCGCTGGGCAGATACACCCAGGACAGGACGCCAATCCATCACTGGACACACACTTACTCACACAGACACACTCTATATGGGGCAATTTGAAGAACTCAATTGACCTTGATCCATGTTTTTTGGACTGTGGGAGGAAACTGGAGAACCCGGAGGAAACCCACGCGGACACGGGGAGAACATGGAAACTCCACCCAGTTTGGGATTCCAATCGGGAATCCCCAGCACTTAGAGGAGAACATGCCAAACACAAAGCCACCGTGGCACACGCCATTATGATATTCATTTATTCATTCATCATCTTCCGCTTTTATCCTGTATTAGGGTCGCAGTGGGGTTCCCCATGCCCATCCAGGAGAAAACATTTCGGGCGCTGGGCAGATACACCCAGGAAAGGGCGCCAATCCATCGCTGGGCACACACTCACTCACACACACACACTCTATATGGGGCAATTTGGAGAATTCAATTGACTTGATCCATGTTTTTGGACTGTGGGAGGAAACCAGAGAACCCAGAGGAAACCCACGCAGACACAGGGAGAACATGGAAACTCCACCCAAATGGGGATTCGAACCGGGAATCCCTAGTGCTGAGAGGAGAACGTGCTAAACCACTAAGCCACCGTGCCGCCCGCCATTATGATATATTATTCTAAATTGGTCTCCAACTGCCTCCGTTTTAAGCTACGGGATTTGGTCCCGCCGTCCAAAGTAACATTTGCAAGGTCGGACGAGACAAAGGCTTGAGGTCACGTTCTCGTATTTCAGAGGAACTCGCGGTCGCCGTGCGCGCCCTCAGCCTCTATTCCAACTTCTCTCTCATCACTGCCACCGCATTCTCCATCTTTATTCAGCGTCCTGTGTGATAAACGCTCTGCAGACGCACCGGACGCTGACGTAGGGCGTAGGCTGACCGTGTGCATGGCTTTCAGATTCAGACCCGTGTGATCTCAGCCGTGAGGACGAGTCCATAAAAAACATCAACGCCATCACGAGGTCATAGAGGCGGCGCATCATGGCGTTCCTGTGAGGCGCTCTGAAAGGGTTTCAAAAAAAACAAAAAAAACAATCAGGAAACTTTTCGTTTAATTTATAATAATAATAATAATAATAATAATAATAATAATGGCGGCACAGTGGCTTAGTGGTTTAGCATGTTCTCCTCTCAGCACTAGGGATTTCCGGTTCGAATCCCCATCTGGGTGGAGTCTCCATGTTCTCCCCGTGTCTGCGTGGGTTTCCTCCGGGTTCTCCGGTTTCCTCCCACAGTCCAAAAAACATGGATCAAGTTCATTATATTCTCAATATTGCCCTGTTTAGAGTGTGTCTGTGTGAGTGAGTGTGTGCCCAGCGATGGATTGGCGTCCTGTCCTGGGTGTATCTGCCCAGCGCCCGAGACGTTCTCTCCTGGATGGGCATGGGGAACCCCACCGCGACCCTGATAGAGGATAAGCGGGAGATAATGAATGAATGAATAAAAAAATAATAATAATAATGGCGGCACGGTGGCTTAGTGTTCTCCTCTCAGCACTAGGGATTCGAATCCCCATCTGGGTGGAGTTTCCATGTTCTCCCTGTGTCTGCGTGAGTTTCCTCCGGGTTCTCCATTTTCCTCCCACAGTCCAAAAACATGGATCAAGTCAATTGAGTTCTCCAAATTGCCCCATATAGAGTGTGTCTGTGTGAGTGAGTGTGTGCCCTGTCCTAGGTGTGTCTGCCCAGCGGCCGAAATGTTGGGCATGGGGAACCACCCCGCGACCCTAACAGAGGATGAAGCAGAAGATAATGGATGGATGTTTTGTTCATACAGCGCTTTCCAAACCAAATAAAACAGCAGAAAGACGGAAACAAAGACTTTCTTGAGAAATCTGAAGATAAATTTGCTGACTCCGTTGGCAGGTCATGTGATTCGTGTACCTTTCTGCAGTGCTGAGGGTTCTCTGTGTGAGGCAGCCTTTGAGAACCCCGACGCTCCTTCACGGTTGCTTATGACCGTGTGAGCGTTACTGGAGCAGAAGGTCGCGTCGTTACTGGAAAGGTGCCGATCTTCTGTCAAAAAACTGCAGACAGGAAGCCGACCGTGTGAGATAAGAGAGGGCGGGCTGAGGAAAGAAGGAAATTTGCATCACATCGTGCAATCGCAGCTCGCCGGCGCCCGCCGGGGGAAACATCTCACATCACCCATTTAGCTTTCTGCAGAAAACCGGGGGATTTCTCCTTCGGTGCCATTCGGGGTGGAGCTTCACAGAAGCTGACCTGCAGATTATACAACGTCATGACATCACTAATAAAAAGGGCTTACATTGGTGGGGGGGGGCAGGGGGGGGGGCATCGGGGCATTAAGATGAATCAGCATCTGGATGTTGACGACGCACCGACCTCAAACCCACAACCACTTGCTGAGTACGAGCTTGAGTAAGTGCTGCTGCAAGGAACCAAAAGTTACTGCATGTGTGTGTGTGTGTGTGTGTGTGTGTGTGTGTACACCCAGGGATGGAATGGCGCCATCTGCCCAGCACCTAATAAGGAACCCAATTGCCCCAGGACGCTGTGGACTGTCCACTGCTCTAGGCACCTTACTCAGTGTGTGTATATGTGTGTGTGTGTGTGTACACCCAGCGAAGGATCGGCACCCTGTCTTGGGTCTATCTGCCCAGTGCCTAAAACAGCCACCCAATTGCCCCAGGACGCCGTGTACAGGACTGTCCACCGCTCCAGGAACGTGTGCTCACCTTACTCAGTGTGTGTGCGTGTGTGTGTACAGCCAGCGTAAGATTGGCACCCTGTCCTGGGTCTATCTGCCCAGTGCCTGAAACGTTTTCCCCTTGAACAAAGCACCCAATTGCCCCCTAGATGCCATGTACAGGGCTGTCCACTGCTTCAGACACATATGCTCACCTTACTCACTGTGTGTGTGTGTGTGTGTGTACACCCAGCATAAGATTGGCACCCTGTCCTTGGTCTATCTGCCCAGCACCTAAAAAAGGCACCCAATTGCCCCAGGACGCAGTGTACAGGGCTGTCCACTGATCCATACACATATGCTCACCTTCCTTAGTGTGTGTGTGTGTACACCCAGTGTAAGATTAGCCCCCTGTCCTGGGTCTATCTGCCCAGCGCCTAAAAAAGGCACCTAATTGCCCCAGGACGCCGTGTACAGGGCTGTCCACTGTGTGTGTATATGTGTATGTGTGTGTACAGCCAGCGTAAGATTGGTACCCTGTCCTGGGTCTATATACCCAGCGCTTGAAATGTTTTCCCCTTAAACAAGGCACCCAATTGCCCCCTGGATGCCGTGTACAGGACTGTCCACAGCTCCAGACACATATGCTCACCTTACTCAGTGTGTGTGTGTGTGTGTGTGTGTACGCCTAGCAAAGGATTTGACCCTGTCCTGGGTCTATCAGCCCAGTGCCTGAAGCGTTTTCCCCTTGAAAAAGGCACCCAATTGCCCCCTGGATGATGATGGATGGATGGACTCGACCTTCAGCGTTTTAATTACAGCTTTTATTTACAAACCGGAAAAAAACTCAAAAAATCAGAAGAGGAACGAGACCTGTGTACGAGTTCTAACACTCCCATCATACTGAACTAAACAGAGACGCTTAACGAAACGGAGGAGACGATCGTCCCACACGCAGCTACGAACGTGACGTTAAGATTAATCAGTCATTTCCACGTCCTGTTCGGCAGGAGATCAAACTTCAGTAACTTCTGAATGTCTGCGTTCAACAAAACAGAACCTCAAAAGTCCATCTTCAGTAATCAATGGCACAGTGAGTGAGTTCCTAAAGACTGATGACATCACAACGCGAGACGGTCAGTAACTAAAGATCTAATTCAACGCTGACGGTGGAACGAACAAACGATCTGAAATCCCCCGTGTGTCCCACTCACGAGCCGGCGGACATCGCGCCGTGTCCCGGCCATGGCGACGGGTTCTGTAAAGTGCAGGTCGGACGACCGGAGCGGCGCCTGGACACCGCGGGTGTGACGCTGCATCCGGCTGTAGTGTCAGTAACGAGGATCCATCCAGCGCGGCGTCCAATCAGCATGCAGGATCCCGCCTCTGATCCTGCAGCATGTCGGTGACCTTCAGTATGTCCTCCTCTGGAACCTGCGGAACAGAAACCATGATGGAGGACACTAAGGATTTGCAGAAGGTGGTGGTGGTGGGTGGTGGTAATGGGTGGGTGGTGGTGATGGGTGTATGGGTGGGTGGGGGGGGGGGAGGTTTATGCTGCAGTGGAGACGTGATGCGTCTTTCTCTTTCCACAGACGAGGTTCTGTTGTGGAAACCAAAAACTTTAATAGAATTAATAGAAAACAAAACAAAAAAAAAAAGTAAAATGTTCCTGACACCCCCACCCCCCCATTACACCCCCCACCCCCCCCACCAGAACCGTAATGAGTGTGTCATGTTCCATAGCATAGCAGCTTCTGGTCAAATCAGGAAACATAGAACACTGGGAGTGTCATGTTCTATCTTAGTGGTTCCTGACACCCCCCCCCCCCCCCCAGCAAGAGCTATAACAACCGTGGGCGGGTCATTGCAGGAATCAGCACACGATCATAGACCAGGTGAATATGAATATTAAATGGACTGGCGGTCCTGCAGGACGCCCCCTTAATGGACTCACTTATAGTTTTCTAGTTTTTAGTTTTTACATTTGTTAAATATCTGTACATGGCTGTCCTACATTGTTGTTGCTGCCTGGCCGCTCAAGGAGGATGAGTCCCCCACTGAGTCTTGGTCCTCACAAGGTTTCTTCCTTGAATAACAACATAAAAGGGAGTTTTGTCTTGCCACTGTTGCTTCAGCTTGCTCTTTGGGGGTTTAAAGGCTTTTCATTCTGTAAAGCTGCTTTGTGACAATGTACTGTTGTAAAAAGCGCTATATAAATAAATAACTTGAACTTGAACTTTTCTGAACTAGAACTCTCTCTCACACACACACACACACACACACACACACACACACACACACTGCCCTGCGATGGTTAGTGTTAGGGATCGTTACACAACAATAAAGGTGAATGACAAAGTACGTAGAGAAACAGTTGGACTACAGTTCGTATCTGTAGAACAACAAATTTTATCTACATGGTGGGTGGAGCTAATAAAGTGGACGGATGAGAGTCCACTGCAGAACTCCAATCAATAACCAGCAAAATATAAACAATCATTTTTTTTAAATCCACCCCTTTATCGTGTAAAATGACTTTAATCCTGAATTCATTTTCTTTGGGAAGTAAAACATTCAGTAGGAAATGGGCAATTCATCCATAGACAACTCATTTAAAGTTAACGAATTGGTCACTTCATTCTCGTCATCGGCGATGAACGATCGTGCAGAGTTTCAGCTCAGTCGGATAACGGGAAGCGAGTGCAACAGCATTCGCAATCTTTTTACCAGACGCACAAACAAACAGAGGAAGCTGATATAGAGGTGGAGTAATAATAATAATAATAATTAATAAATAAATGAAAATAATATTAATATTAATCATTTAAAAAAAGATGAGTTGTAATTGGGATGGAAAGGAATTTGTGCCGTCATCATTTCGGTTCTTTCAGATGAAGGTGGGGCGAGTCTCACCAGCGCGTGGTCGAAGCTGAAGGTGCTGATGTAATACGCGGAAATATCACAATCTGCAAGCGGTTTGGAGATCTGAGCCACAATTCCACACTCATCTGATAACGAGAGAGAGAGAGAGAGAGAG
>JAFMOD010000682.1:660193-672139 GCA_019802435.1 Corydoras maculifer | reverse complement strand
ATCGTCATCATCATAATCATCATCATCATAATCGTCATCATCATCGTCGTCATCATCATCGTCATCGCCACGGTAATACAGACCTCAGAGCGGCGCCGGGTTCGCATCACTGCTCAGCGCCGGGTGAGTGACGCCACCGCATGGCCAGCGTTTGATGTCACCGCTGCCGGATGTGCACACGACCGTATATGGTAATGTCTGTTAATGAGGCTGGTACGCAGGCCCCGCCTCGTGTCACATGACATCACTATACACATTTATGATGAGGATATGAATCAGGAATCAGATTGAGTCAGAATCAGAGCTTAATCAACTGCTGACGTGTTACCTTTAAATCCTTCTTCATCGAGGACGACGGTGTAGTTTTCAGGCGTCTCCGTCAAACTTAAGAACTTACACCTGCACGACAAAAAACAACCAGAGGGGGCGTCACTGTCCGTCATTACAGAGTTCAGATAATTACACTAAGACTGGACTGCATACTACAATAATATATTATAAGCCACCGTGCCACCCCTGTACACTATATATATATATATATATATATATATATATATATATATATATATATATATATATATATATATATATATATATATATACATACATATATTTATATATAAATATAGATATATACACATATATTTGACACACTAAATATTCCTTTAATATATATATATAAAAATATATATATATATATATATATATATATATATATATATATATATATATATATATATATACACACACACACTGCATACTACTCTATTCTACTCTAATATATCTAATAAACACACACATGTATGTATATGTATATACACACATATATATATAATATATACTTCATATTTATATATATATATATATATATATATATATATATATATATATATATATATATATATATATATATATATACATACAGTATATATGCAGTCATCACAGATGAGGATGTTTTTGTGACTAAAAGGTTTTATGAAGCGTGTACAGGAAGTGCAGCACTGGGGGGGGGGGGTGTCAGAGGAACTAACACCACGCTGCAGGGTGAAGATCCAATCAGAGCCCAGATCCAATCAGAGCACAGAGGAGCTTCTGCCGAGTCTCACCGCAGACCGGAATCGGACGGGCGGAGTGGCAAAAGTTCACGGGGCAGCCGTGACGGACGAACCATGGATTTAACCCAAACGAAGACCCCCCCCCCCCACACACACACACATACATACTCACATACATACTCACAGAGCAGACAGACAGAGTCTCACTTCACATCCCAAACCCGTGGCTGTCCTTTATACTGAGAAACTGCTAAACTACAGCCTGTCATCACATCAGTATGATCAGTGCAACCAATCAGCTCTCAGCTCTGAAACACGTGGACGATCTTTTTGTTGGTGGAAGTTTTAAGGTGCCTAAAATCACCACCGCAGAACAAAGAAACCCAGCATCAGGCCAAACGGACGTGCGTTTAAAAGTCTGCAGATACAGAAGCAGTGTATTTAGGTGGCTCTCCTTCCCCTCATCCCAAAATAGTTTCCAGCTGCACACCCACATGCCCCTCCAATTACAACCGCATGTTCCTCTTTTTTTTTTTTGTCCATGTTTATTATTCTAGCGTGGGTTTCTTTTCTTTGCCAACTCTGCGGAACTCCTTCTCACCCAAAATCCACATCCTGACTCATTCCTCTGCTCAGGAACAGTGGGGTGGTGGTGCTGCGCTCCTCTTGAGCAACAAGTCGTCCAGATAGATGCCGGGATATGTTTATGTGGAGATGCAATGCAAAGCAAGAGCTGCAGTGTCACCAGGAAGCCAATGAACTCTGCAGGATTCATTCATTATCTTCCGCTTTATCCTCTATTGGGGGGGGGGTGTTTGGGTTCCCATTCCCATCCAGGGGAAAACGTCTCAGGCGCTGGGCACATACACCCAGGACAGGGTGCCAATCTATCACCGGGCACACACTCACTCATACACACACTCTATATGGGGCAATTTGGAGAATTCAATTGACTTGATCCATGTTTTTGGAATGTGGGAGGAAACCGGAGAACCCTGAGGAAACCCACGCGGAGAACATGGAACACTCATATTCCAATGTTCTCCCACGCTGCACCACTAATATATTTAATTATAAGGATCTGGGGACTGGACCGGGTCCCCGTTTGGAATGGAGCCCGACATTTGGGTGACGTCTTTTAAATATTTAATATTTATTTTATTTAATATTTATTTAATAAAAACGGTGCTGCGTGGAGTAAGCTGACGAAACAAGCGCGCACCCGACCCCGCCGTGGGGGCTGCAGGGAGGGAAGCGCGCGTGCAGAGGCGGCGCGGGGAAGGGGGGCGCGCTACCCGCCGCGCGCGCCACGTGCCACTCACCCGGTTCGGTTCCGCAGGAAGATGAGTTTGATGAGCGCGTGGGTGTAGCGCTGCAGGCCCACGCGGCTGATGCTCGTGACCCTCAGCCGGTGGTCCAGAATGTGCAGGTCCATTTCGGGGTGCGCGCGGCCGACGGCGCGCAGAGGAACGCGTTAGGCGGCGTGGACGCGCACGTGCGCGCTCATTCCCGTCGGTCGCTCCCACGCGGGACGCGCGCGCACCGGGATCCGGGGGATCGACGGAAATCGATCGATCGATCGGGGAGTCTGTGCGGGAGCTGCGCAGCAACCTCCGAGAGGGATCCGAACCGCCCGGCAAGGCCACGCCCCTTTCTCTTAAAGGGACGGCGCGTGGGTTTGCGCTCACGGCTCGTGTTTATTGCGACAGCGGCATTATGAGACGCGAGAGGGCGCTGTTTAAATAAAAAACGTGACAGTAAACACGTGCATTAATTAATGAATTCGCTTAATGTTCCTCTAGATTCGCGGGGGTGGGGGGTTTTCCTCATGCCAAAACAGTGGAGAACATTTCAGGCGCTGGGCAGAGACACCCAGGACAGGACGCCAATCTATCGCTGGGCAAACACTCACTCACTCACACAGACACACAAAAACACGAGATGGAGCAATTTAGAGTATTCAGTTTACCTTGAATGCATGTTTTTGTGCTGATGTTTTTGTTTTGCACATGAGGTCCATGGAGACATGGTGGACATGGTGGGTTGAGTTTGGGTGCCGTGGAAGATTTTAACTGGCCGTAAAGAGCCCTAAACTTTACCCCTCTTAACACCTTCAGTTAGAACTAGTACATAAAGAACAAACAGGAGCGCATTATGACATCACAGGTGCACATCAGAACTTTTATGACATCACATTGCTCCTTGCTGTAACGCTTTTGATTTTGGGGTTAGTCTGATGGATCGTTGCTCCTTCATCCAGAAGGGCATCTGTGAGGTCAGGCTGGATGGAACGACAATTCCAGATGTTCTGTATGTTTTCATATACTACACATCAACAGATCGAAATCACACAGAGACATTGAGAAAAAGATAAATACATTACAACGAATGTCTGACTTTATACATAAAATGAAGGCTCTGGTTCTTAATCGGTTTCACTAAAACATGTTTAAATAAGATTGTGATTTAAATTAGAACACGATCGGATATTCAGTCTGAAATCAAGTCGAAAGGTAACATGTGATTGGTGGACTGTGTCCCGGACAGCAGCCTCGGAGCTTCAGAGTCACTGTAGAGGTGAGTTCTTCATGGGGATCAGGATGCTGGACTCCATGCGCTGGACCAAAGGGACTGGGATGGAAAAAGAGCAGCTTTATATTAAATAATATATAAAATAATAATAATAATAGTAGGCGGCACGGTGGCTTAGTGGTTTAGCACGTTCGCCTCTCAGCGCTAGGGATTCCCGGTTCGAATCCCCATCTGGGTGAAGTTTCCATGTTCTCCCCGTGTCTGCGTGGGTTTCCTCCGGGTTCTCCGGTTTTCTCCCACAGTCCAAAAACATGGAATAAGTTAATTGAATTCTCAAAAAAATTCTCAAGGTCCATTGAGTTCTTTAAATTGCCCCTATAGAGTGTGTCTGTGTGAGTGAGTGTGTGCCCAGCGATGGATTGGCGCCCTGTCCTGGGTCTGTTTGCCCAGCGCCCGAGACGTTCTTCCCTGGATGGGCATGGGGAACCCCACCGCGACCCTAATAGAGGATAAGCGGGAGATAATGAATGAATGAATAATAATAATAATGATAATAATAAAATAAATAAATCCATCAATTATCTTCCACTTTATCCTCTACTAGGGGGGGGGGGGGTGTTCCCCATGCCCATCCAAGGGAGAATGTTTCGTGCGCTGGTCAGATACACCCAGGACAGGATGCCAATCTATCGCTGGGCACACACTTACTCACACAGACACACTCTATATGGGGCAATTTAAAGAACTCAATGGACCTTGATCCATGTTTTTGGACTGTGGGAGGAAACTGCAGAACATGGAAACTCCAATAATAATAATAATAATAATAAGATGAGGTGTACCTGTATAATACACACTGACATCCCAGCCCTCCTTCAGCCACGCGGAGTTCCGCGTCTCCTCTCTCGACTGCAGGTCTTTATAAGCTGAGAACGAAAGCACGGCGTTCGTTATCTTTATTCTGTCATTCATTTCACTAAACTCGCATTCGAATAAAGTTTAACGCAGCCTATCCCAGCATTCATGAGGGAAAGATCAGCAGTTGGCTTAACACAATGCAGGTGATGAGCTTTATTTTTAAGGTCAGTCAGTAGATTTGTTGGCGACTGCGCACGTTTTGATGATTGATTATTTATTGGTTGATCTTTATATCCTCTAAACACCAAATATTTCAGATTGCTTTAAATGTAAACACAACACCCATAAAGACACCTGTAAAGACAACCACCATATGGCTTTGGATTCTGAAAGAGGATACACCCGTACCCCACAGGTGATGAACCACGTACAGATCTCCTATCTGACTGAAGAATCCTCCCACGGCCTCGTCGTTCTCCTGCCGGTATTTGATCGCTCGAGCCCTGTCACAAAAAAAAAACATGAGCGGGGAAAGGAAATGAAAAGAAAAAAGAAAATCTAAGTATATATTTTTAGAATCATTTTATTTTAAATAATTTTCAATCTTCTTGTTTTACATCAGGTCCCTAAACAGAATTATGTTCCCGTCCACCACAATGAACCATGGCATAGTTGTTGGTGCCTGCTGGACCTGGATGAGTATGTGTTTGCACATCAAAAAGAGTGTGAATCTTAATGGTGTGTGTGTGTGTGTGTGTGTAAATGCACTTACCAGTGATTTCCCCATTCTATCATTGTTCCTGGCTTTAAGAAAACAGAAAACAAGCTGATTATTATTATTATCATTATCTTTTATAATACATCACATTAAATCAAACACAGGGTCATCATCCATATCTTTAACCTTTAGCTGATAGGTTCGCAGTTCATAGATATTGGGTCCAGCTCGGGGTGAGGGGTCGTTCCAGAAGCTGAACTCGTGGAGAAGCTGGTTCCTTCTGGAGATCAGCATTTTACTTCTGTCTTTGCGAAACTCGAGATAAGCCTTAAAATAGAGAACCAATCAAAAAAGACTTTTCATTCATTCATTATCTCCCGCTTATCCTCTATTAGGGTCGCGGTGGGGTTCCCCATGCCCATCCAGGGGAGAACGTCTCGGGCGCTGGGCAAATAGACCCAGGACAGGGCACCAATCCATCACTGGGCACACACTCACTCACACAGACAAACTCTATACAGGGCAATTTTGAGAATTCAATTAACTTGATCCATGTTTTTGGACTGTGGGAGGAAACCGGAGAACCCGGAGGAAACCCACGCAGACACGGGGAGAACATGGAAACTCCACTCAGATGGGGATTCGAACCGGGAATCCCTAGCGCTGAGAGGCGAACGTGCTAACCACTAAGCCACCGTGCCGCCCAAAAAAGACTTAATGTTTAAAATTAAAAAATATAAAATGTCATTTATATTATTACCTTATTATGTCTGAGTTTGTTCAAACATTCTGTTAGTGCTGGATATCCACCGTAATATCGCCACAGATGTACTGTATGAAACAATATCAAAACAAACAGCAGAGGTCAGTGTTGCACCACAACAAACTGCACCATTCACAGCTGTTTCGGGAACATTACACTGATAACGGCCTTCTGTCCAAACCGTCCATCCACCCATCCATTAGTCCTGTACTAGGGTCGCGGGGGGGGGGTGTTCTCCATGCCCATCCAGGGGAGAACGTTTCGGGCGCAGGGCAGATACACCATGGACAGGACGCCAATCTATCGCTGAGCACACACACACACACTCTATATGGGGCGATTTGGAGAATTCAATTGACCCTGATCCATATTTCTGGACTGTGGGAGGAAACCGGAGAACCCGGTGGAAATGGGGAGAACATGCAAATTCCACCCAGATTGAGATTCAAACCAGGACTCCTTAGTGCTGAGAGGAGAACATGCTAAACCACTAAGCCACCGTGCCGCCCGTGTCCTAACCAATATAATTTATATTATATAAATACACTGAGTGTGAATGCCATATAATTGTGTGTTTTGGAGAACTCTAATGCTCCCAACTTTGTTTGAACACTTTGGGGAAGGCCCTGTCCTGTTCCAGCATGATTGGTTGGTTTAGAAAAACCCGACTGAATCGTTGTAACGAGACCCTGATCTGACCCCATTGCTCACATTTGGGATGAATTGGAACAGAGACTGTATGGTAGGACCCCTCGTCCAACATCAGCCCCGGTGGTGTAGTGTGTAGTGTTTCCAAATGGTTTGATATTCGTTCTGGGTTTAACGAGCCTACCTGCTTGGTCCTGCTCTCCATACCACGTGTTCCAGCTGCCCACCAGCTCACAGGGGTAATCTGGAGCTTTGTGAAGCTCTTTATGGACCTCAGCCCTCACGACACAAAAAAAACACCCAGTCTGTTCATTTCGGGGAGTTTATCAGGTTCGTTTTAAAAGTGTTTGTGAATAAACATGAATCATCATGAATAAATCAACCATCAATTAGCAAATGAGATTAAATCCACTATTAAATAGATTAGGTTAGATTAAATAACAAAGAACAGAACATCCAGATAAACAGGAAGGTCACTTACGACAGAACGTTGTAAGCGTCCAGGAACTCAGGCTTCACGTTGTGAACTGACAACAAAATCCAGATGCATCGTTAAAGCTCATTTTATTTTCATTTAATTATAAAACTATAAAAGAATAATTATTTACTTCACGCCGATGGAAACAGCAGAAAACTGGATGAGTTAGTATCTCATAAATTGTGGTCGTGACTGATTTAGTATCTCATAATCAATATCACAGAGATTAAAAGTTAAAAAAATGAGTATTAATCGAGAACAAGATTTTCCATCTTATTCATGAGATAATATACAAAGTAAATATTGTAAGACAGCAAGTCTTAATTACGAGATAGTCGATTATAACTGAGATATTCCGTCATACTTATGATATGAAAGGTTTTAATTGTTTAGATGATAACTCATTGTTATAGGATTCTAAGATGTAATTGTAAAAATGCAAGTGAGTCATAAATATGAGATAGTAAATTATAATTGAGATAGTCAGTCATACTTATAACATGAAAAGTTTTGATTGTGAGATAGTAACATATGATAGCGAGTCATTCTTATAAAAATTGTGAGTCATAAATATGAGATAGTTAATTATAATTGAGATAGTAAGTCATTATTATGAGACAGTCGAACATAACTATGAGATACTTGTTCAGTGAGATAATTATAATGGTCATAATTATAATATGAAAAGTTTTGATTGTGAGATAGTAACATATGTTTATGAGACTCTAAGCCATAATTGTATTATAGCAAGTCATTCTTAAAAAAACTGCGAGTCATAAATATGAGATAGGTAATTATAATTGAGATAGTAAGCCATAATAATGAGACATTCGAACATAACTATGAGATACTGGTTCATAAGTCATACCTGTAAAATGCTCAGTCATAATTATGGGGTGCTTCATGATATTAACGAGATACTAAATCACATTTTTAAGCTAGTTCATTAGTTGAAAGCCAGATTTGAAACTCTCTGACTGCCGCGATACGTGTGAAATGTGTTGAACTTAATATTATGGTGTTAGAGAACCATCTGTAGGGATCGTGAGATCAGAGAATCGACTCACACTGGATCTTGTAAAGGCCACTGGTCGCCTTCTTGGAGAGCAGGTTGGAGTGGGCATCCTTCCTGGCGTCGACTTTGTGTGCAAACATAGAGCTCAACCAACCGCCATCGCTCTGCTCGGCCAACCCCCTGATCAGACGGCAACGCAAAGTTACTTTGCTTATAAATATTGTGAAACGTAAAGTACTCAGCGTGTAATTACGGACTCCGGTGTGTCCCGGCGACGCGTCAACAGGAAAGAGGACAACTCTGTTGTTTTAAACAACTCTGACTCACTGAAGTCACTCATTACATGAGCCTGGCCACCGAGGCTCCTCAACCCTTTGCTGTCGGAAGTTTAACCTACATTAAAGGTGAAGTGCCTGAGGTACACCGCCGCCTTGGGAACTGGCTCTTATTAGGGAATGGAGACACGGTTTACCAGCCAAAGCACTCGACTCGGTCCATTGTCTCGCAGACGCTGTAATCCAGAGCATCTAATCTAATGTTCAGGAATCCCAGTTTGGTGGTTGGGGGTCAAAACACAGGGTCAGCCATGATGTACCACCTCTGGAGCAAGAGGACAAGAGACCTCCTCAAGGGGCCACATTGGCAACCGATGGCCAACCATTACCACCCAAATATTTTTAATTCATGTCACATTTAATACGATACAAAGAACCCATTTGATTGTCACATTATGTTCCTTTTTTTTTTACTAAATTTCGTACAATATTTGACATTTTGAGGCTGAATGCAGTGCCGGGATGTCCAAATATAAACTGTAAATATAATAATTATCAGTCTACCCACCTGTCAGTCTCAGTCTTCCACACACCCACTCAGAAACTTATCCATCCATCCATTATCTTCCACTTTATCCTATATAAGGGTCGCGGGGGGGGGGGGGTTCCCCATGCCCATCCAGGGTAGAACATTTTGGGTGCTGGGCAGATACACCCAGAACAGGACGCCAATCTATCACTGGGCACACACTCACTCACACAGACACACTCTATATGGGGCAATTTGGGGAACTCAACTGACCTTGATCCATGTTTTTAGACTGTGGGAGGAAACCGGAGAACCCGGAGGAAACCCACGCAGACATGGGGAGAACATGGAAACTGCACCCTAACGCTGAGAGGCGAATGTGCTAACCACTAAGCCACCGTGCCGATCATAAACGTATTATTTTTTTAAATCAGCCCTCCAGTTTTTACCCAAACACCACACCAGCTCAGAGCCCTGAAACAATTGCCCCAGCGGTAGCCCCCCCCATAGGCCAATGTAGCCCACACTACATGAATATAGGGATTAGGACACAGCCCTGCACCTACACTGCTGACACGTCCAGACGGGAACTCCCAGAGCGTGAGGTTGAGGTGTGATTTAAAGTCATTTCGGGCGACGACCCCAACTTACCTCGAGTGCACAGCGACCTTCCACACACCCCTCTGCCTTCTGAAGACATCCAGCGAGCGGCCCGTCGCCATGATCGCCTCCCTATCTCCGTTGTTTTAAACCGAACTGCGCTCTGCTCTTCTGCCCCAACAGGTCAGGGCAGTTATGTGGCTTTCGAAATTTCGTGTTAATGCCTAACCTGTTTGTGACCGTGCCTCTGATCGCAGCGTCCGTACCTTTGCTCCTTGGGCGGGTGTGATGTCATAATCTCACTCTGACACAACGACTTAAGAAATGGTTTCATGTGATCTCTTTAAAAAAACACTTCTCAGCTCTTCAGGCCTTTGTTTCCATGACGATCATGATGATGATGTGTTTAAAAGGCGCCAGTCTGTAAATATCACTCAGAATAGAATGGATAATCAATATGATGACCTCATAGTGCTGACCATAACACTGCACTGATGACATCATTACATCACACTAGTTTCATTTAGTTATATTATATCCCACCTCAGAATGTGGCTTAGTGGTTTAGCATGTTCTTCTCTCAGCACTAGGGAGTCCCGGTTCGAATCCCCATCTGGGTGGAGTTTCCATGTTCTCCCCGTGTCCGCGTGGGTTTCCTCCGGGTTCTCCGGTTTCCTCCCACAGTCCAGAAACATGGATCAAGTCAAGTGAGTTCTCCAAATTGCCCCATGTTTAGTGTGTCTGTGTGAGTGAGTTTGTGCCCAGCGATAGATTGGCGTCCTGTCCTGGGTGTATCTGCCCAGCGCCCGAAACATTCTCTCCTGGATGGGCATGGGGAACCCCCCCCCCCCCGCGACCCTAATAGAGGATAAAGCGGAAGATAATGAATGAATGAATGAATCCCACCTCAGAATTTCCATGTTCTCCAAAAACATGAATCAAGGTCAATTGAATTCTCCAAATTGCCCCATATAGAGTGTGAGTGTGAGTAAGTGCGTGCCTAGCGATAGATTGGCGTCCTGTCCTGGGTGTATCTGCCCAGCACCTGGAACGTTCTCCCCTGAATGGGCATGGGGAACCCCCACCTCATAATCATGGGTGACAGCAGAGGGTCAACCACGATCCATGACATCACCCCTGGAGCAATGAGAGCTAAGGGCCTGGCTTAAGGGCCCACATTGGCATCTTTTGTTAGACTCCGGATTCGAACCCCCAACCTTCAGCCTGATAGCCCAACACTCTGATCACTCTCAACAAACGAACAAAACAATACGGGTGTTAAAATCAATACAAAGGTTTAAAGCCAATTAACAATAAGTTAGTTAAATATTAACTTTATTAAATTATAATTCGTTAAAACGTCATTAAATCATTAAAAGCTCGTTTTTGTTTTTTTTTTGTGTTCGGTTGCTTTTTCTTTACATCACACACGGGAAACATGAGAATCGACATCCCTGATTAATCCAATGAATTAATTGTTCAATGAATTCACGAACCACAATTATTTCTTTACGTTCTGGAGGCCCCTGAGTTTAGCGCCGTGTTTCACACGAAGGTGTGGCAGCGCGTCTTGGGCGGAGCTTAAGAGATCCCCAAAGTCCTGATCCACACTGATGTCCTTCAAACAAACAAAAACAAATTAACCTGAAGTCATCAGAGGTTTGGACACGCCCCCTTCCTGCTCCTCCTCAGTCCCCTGTTGGTTCTCTGTTGGTCAGGAGCATCACAGAACAGGTATCATTTGGGTGGTGGATTGATAATGGTCAGTTCTGCAGTGACACTGATGTGGTGGTGAGGGGGGGGGTGTTAGTGCAGCAGTGCTGCTGAAGTTTCATTTAAACACCTCAGTCACACTGCCGGGATAGGACTAATGCACCCACCCAATAACCCCTGCTCTGTGGGGGTACTATTGGGGTTTTGAGTATTAGAACAGAGGACACAGTATGTACTGCAGAACACAAACAGATGGACTACAGATTGGAACTGTAGAACTACAAAGCCCATCTGTACAGCA
The DNA here is from genome assembly GCA_019802435.1 of Corydoras maculifer. Taxonomy (NCBI): domain Eukaryota; kingdom Metazoa; phylum Chordata; class Actinopteri; order Siluriformes; family Callichthyidae; genus Corydoras; species Corydoras maculifer. The sequence goes on along the minus strand of JAFMOD010000682.1, from coordinate 660,654 downwards.
ATTGGAACTGAGAACATGGAGAGCAGAAAGGAGGCGTGTCCAAATGTTTGACACAGTAAACATATATTTATATCAAAATCATACAGAAAAGTCCAGATGCTCCACTGCGGACGATGGGTTTTCTGTCACAGCCCTCAACACGGCGAAACATCCGGCTGACTGGACAGGATTACGGGCCATCTACAAAATAAAAGTCCAGAGAAATCACCGGACCGTTCACAGCGTTAAACCTCGCAGCAGATTCGGCTCTCTGTCAGGGAGAACCAAACGCTCCTCACTTTGACGATCCGGATGGTTTTGTTGACTTTCAGTCCCAGCGCCATCAGAACGGCGCCCTCAGGAGGGATGCGGTTGACGCTGCGGAAGAAATCGAATGACATCAGAGTATATTCACATTTACAATGTGCTCGGCATTCTGATTCACTAAAGCATGCGAGTGCCTGCCCCTCACCCTGCCCCTC
>JAFMOD010000682.1:636548-647567 GCA_019802435.1 Corydoras maculifer | reverse complement strand
CTCCACCACCACCTCTACCACCACTTCCATTACCTCCACCAAAACCACCACCTCCACCACCACCTCTACCACCACGTCCACCACCTCTATCACCTTCACCACCTCTACCACCACCCCTACCATTACCTCTACCATCACCACAACCAACTCTTCCACTTCCTCCACTATCACCACCACCCATACAACCACTTCCATTACCTCCACCATCACCACCACCTCCCAAACTACCTCCTCCACCACCACCTCTACCACCACCATCACCAACACCTTCACCACCACCACCTTTACAACTTAAAAAATGTCCGCTGCCGTTAGCACTCACTTGGCTGTCCACGCTGCCTCGGCTGTAGATGTTTCGGGGTCTGCTGGGTGGCCGCCCGCGGACGCCTCCTAAAGTTTCCACCTGGTGCAGGTCATCAGAGTCACGCTGATCTTCACGTAGTGAAAGGAGCATGTTCTTCACAACCATATTGTTTTTTAGTAACACATCAGAACTGGTTCCCTTGCTGCGACCCCCCCCCCCCCGCAGGTCAGACAGGCATTTCTAAACTTCTCTGAACTGAAGTCTGAACTGAAGTCTGAGAGTGAAACCTCAGCACAGCGTTCCTCTGGAGGCTTTCAGAGCTGGACTGACACTCCGTCTGCCCAACTGCATCGCCTCCAGCTGCGATCCTCAGGCCACCTGCTCCAATCAGCAGGGCCTCTGACACGTGGGGGCGGGCTTCTGTCGAGCTCCTTCACTTTGTTGACTGGTTGCCATGTGACTCTTCACTCACTTCAGGCCCTGGGTTCCAACGTTCAGGAAGAACAATGAGCTCCCCGGCGACGCTCACACACCGGTCTGCAGAGTTCAGACTGAAAGCTTGAGTTGTAAAGAGAATTTGAGATTAAATCTGAGCAACGCCTTTCAAATAAACAAACTGCACAAACTTGATGCTTTTTAAGGCAGAATTTCACCGAATTTTCTTTACTACCACTAATAATGAATTTACCTCATTTTCTTCTTTAAAATTTAAATTATAACTTTAAAATAACAGGGTAATCGGGGTCCGTGACCCATATTTTCGTTCTTATCTCATGACCACATGTGATATTAATGACAATAAAATTTTCTAGAATCTTGAATCTTAATAATATTTAAATTCAGTGAAAAATAAATACAGAGGATCTGGTTAAGACACCGATACAGAGAATAAAGAATTACAAACAAAAGAAAACAACAGGGTGGCGTTGTGATTGGCACGTCCAACTCTACGTGCTAGGTTTCCAGGTTCGAATCCCGACCTTGGTGGCGTTTCCATGTTCTCTCCGTGTCCCTATGGGTTTCCTCTGGGTTCTCCAAAAAAATGACCCTATCTAAATTGCCCCATATAGTGTGTGTGTGTGTGTGTATGTGTGTCCAGTGATTGATTGACACCCTGTGTGGCTGTATCTGCCCCGCTTCTTACCTGGATGGACCAGGGGACAGACCCCGCGACCCCAGTATAGGATTAAGTAGAAGATAATGGACGGATGGATGGAAGTTGCCCAAATCTAATTTGCCCCTATATGGATTGGGTGTATGTGTCCTGCGCCTGAAACGTTCTAAACTGGATGGGCATAGTCCATGTTCTCGAGTTTCCTACCACAGTCCAAAAAAATGGACTGAAGGTGAATATAGCAGCCAATGCAATGGCCCTGTCCTGGGTGTATCAACCCAGTGCCTGAAAAATTCTTCCATGTATGGGAATGGAGACCCCCCCCCCCCCGCAATCGTAGTACAGGATTAAGCTGAAGATAACGAGATAAAATGAGATGTGAGGTGGTTTGAGGTCTAAATATTTTGTAATCACATGGTTTTGGGTTTAGTGTTGAATATCGTGTTTACACATGATGTGTACTGTTGTCCTAATATTTTTGACGCAAGTCGGGGTCTGTTTTTCACCCAAGATAAAAAAATAAAATAAAAAAAAGAGGCAGCAGCATCTATGACATATGTTATTTTTATTAAGTAAATGCAAATAATTCATAAATATGTGATAAAGAATATGCATTCAAATGAAGTTCTGGAGTTTCACGATTGCAGGATCACGGCAGTGACTTTTTCTTTTTTCTTTTTTTTCTTCTCTGTTTAGCAGCAGTGAGAAACAAAACCGAACCCCGTTCCCAAAAACAATTGTTCTGCCAGCGTGGCCGACTATACACAGTGCTGAACAGCAAGAACAATGTGACTGTACAGGACAAAAGGGACATGCAGATGTTTCAGGACCCCCCCCCCCACCCCAGGAGCAGAGCAGAACACTGACTGGACAGCCCCCCACCACCACCACCTACCCCCACCCCCCACCCCACCATGTATAACAAAAAAGAAAACTTGCAAACAACAATACATTCTTCAAATGCTCACACGGTTCATACGAACAGACGGAACGTACAGAGGCGTCGCCGCTCGATTCGGGTCACGGGGTTAAAAGAGACGGCGTAGCGTCAGCAGCTTCCATCCAAACGACCCCCCAAATAAAAAAGGAAAGGGAGGAGGGGACAGAAAAACGTTCAAAAACACTCGACAGAAAGGCCTGGAGACGAAATGAAAACGCTCTGCGCATCGAAAGGCATCGGAGGAGACGATGGACTCAGCGTGGATTTGTTCAAACGATGGACATGCAGTGTGTCTCGTATTGTTCCCTAAAGCTCATGTGTCCACCGCGTATATAACTGACATACAGGTCAAGGTGGACAACGGGACATGATAATAAAGCAATAAGGGACGAGAGGGCGTGGCATCACCGTGAATCAATCATGGGAAAGACGCATTATCAGTCCCGACGCGTAGCAGAGTACACTTACACACTTTTTCCGTGACTTATTCACAATAATACACAACCTCCAGTGTCATTACTTTTAAAAAGCACAATATAATCATTTTTAAAAATTTATTATAATTGTGTTTACCGAAAGTAAAATCTGTTCTTCTGCGATGTAACCGAGTCTTTAACGAGAACAATGATCGCTGAGTAACAGGAATCCAGTTTTTCTAAGGACAAAACACTCCCATCTAGTGGGCAAATTACAGAACGCAGTTTCTAAAAAACAGTGCAACAGGTTTAGTGCTGATCTCTGTTTATATTAATCTGTATTTAATGTTTTAAAATAATGTATTGTGTATCACACCTTCTGTACCACCTATGATTAATATATATATATATATATATTAATCATAGGTGGTACAGAAGGTCCCGGGTTCGATTTCCACTTGGGGTAAACAAACTGCATGTCCTCCCTGTGTCTGAGTGGGTCTCCCCTGGGTTCTCCTGATTCCTCCCACATTCCAAAAACGTGCTGATGGGAACAGTAGAGGTACTTGCTGCGCTCTGATTGGCTGGTTTGTGAAGCATGGTGGAGCATGGCCCTGGTGATCGACATCATAAAGACGCGGGATCGCGTTCCAGGTTCGGATGCGACGGACGGATGGCTCGCGCTTACTAAACAGAAGGCCTCCTTCACCAACGCCGCCATTATTTTGACCGGGAATCACGGATCATGCATTTAGATCGGCACGGGTTCCGAAGAGGACGCTCGGGCCATGCAGAGGGCCCCACACGGAGCCCGAAGCTAAACCACGTTACACCAACACGTTCTATCTAAACACAGATAATACATCAGGAGCACAGTTTGGAGCAGGGGCCTCGCTCATGCAGATGGGCTGCTGGCCGGGGTGTCCGGCGCGCGGCGTTGCATTTGTTAAAAAAATAAATAGATAAAAACAAAACAACGTGAAGACGAAAAGTGCGGCGCGTGAGACGGAACGGGCCGGACCGGAAAACTGCACGATGAGCGGAAACACTGACGGGGACCAAAAAACGGAAACCCGGGAGCCCGGGAGCAGGATCTCGGCAGAGTTTTCTTCAGAAGAGAGCGAGTTTCGGGGGTGGGGTCGGCTCCGCGCTCCCGGCCGGCTCCCCGGAAGAAAATTCCATTGAGGACGAACAAAGAGAAAAGACCTTACGAACAGAACACCCTGCCAAACAGAGAGAGAGGAGACAAAAAGAAAGAGGAGACATTAAAGACAATGGTTCCCGCCCGTCCCTGCCAGGACTTTGAAGTGACTCCTCTCACAGGAAGTAGCGGGGCGTCGACGGCGGTAAATGGCGGTATTGTGCGTACGGCTCGCGGCTGAGCGGGGCTCTTATCGGCGCGAGTGCCAATGCGAGAGACGCCACTCGCCTCAACGCTAATCCTGTTACTCCACATCTCACTGTTCCACACCGTTTCTATAGTTACCGCTGCCGTGCGGCGTGGGGGGGGCGGGGGCTGGGGGGGGGTGGTACCCGTGAGATGCAGAACAGAGCGTTTAAAGTAGCGTCGGCCTGGTTTTTGGGGGACGACGGGGAGTCGGCAGGTCGGGACATGCGGTTCTTACAGGTCGTAGGCGACGAGCAGAACTTACTCGTCCGAGTCCTTCTTGCTCTCCTCGATGTACGCGATGGATTCCGACCGCAGACGGTTTGTCACTTCGTACGTGCGCAGCGTCACGCCGAAAATGTCCTCGTGGTAACGGTTCTCGTCCTGCAAGTCAGAGAAATCCACGTTAGAAGAGGAGCGGGGGGGGGGGAGGGGGAGGAGGGGGTGGGGGGGTCGAATCCCCATCCGGGTTCTCCGGTTTCCTTCCCGCAGTCCAAAAAAAGGTGGATTCAAGGTGAATTGGCTGCTCGGGAGTGGGGATCCAGGTTCGAATCCCAATATGGGTGGAGCTTCCATGTTCTCCTTGTGTCTGTGTGGGTTTCCTCCGGGTTCGCCGGTTTCCTTCCCACAGTCTGAAAAAAGGTGGATTCAAGGTGAATTGGCTGCTCGGGAGTGGGGATCCAGGTTGGAATCCCAATCTGGGTGGAGCTTCCATGTTCTCCTTGTGTCTGTGTGGGCTTCCTCCGGGTTCGCCGGTTTCCTTCCCACAGTCCGAAAACGTGGATTCAAGGTGAATTGGCTGCTCGGGAGTGGGGAACCAGGTTCGAATCCCAATCTGGGTGGAGCTTCCATGTTCTCCTTGTGTCTGTGTGGGTTTCCTCCAGGTTCGCCGGTTTCCTTCCCACAGTCTGAAAAAAGGTGGATTCAAGGTGAATTGGCTGCTCGGGAGTGGGATCCATGTTCTCCTCTTTGGAGTGGGAATTCAGGTTTGAATCCCCATCTGTGTGGAGCTTCCATGTTCTCCCCGTGTCCATGTGGGTTTCCTCCGGGTTATCCGGTTTTCTTCCACAGTCCAAAAACATGGATTCAAGGTGAATTGGCTGCTCTAAATTGCCCCTATATACAGTAGTTTGTGTGTGTCCAGTGTCCATCGATGGATTGGTGTCCTGTCCTGGGTGTATCAACCCAGTGCCTGAAAAAATGTTACGTGTATAGGCATGGGAAACCCCCCTCCTCCCCCCGCAACCCTAGTAGAGTGTGAAGCAGAAGATAATGAGATAAAATGAGATAATAACGAGATAAGGCGCAAATCAAAGGGCAGACCATCAGTCAGGACTCACTCTGAATTTACTGATGTAAAACCCGGCGTCCTCCACCGACATGTTGCCCTGTAGTTTGAAGATCTGCTGGACGGTCTTCAGCACGTCCCCCGCCATCGTCACGTCCCCGCAGACGTAGATGTGCCCCGACTGCTCCTTCAAACATCGGTACACGGTCTCCGACAACTGCTCACGGAGGACATCCTGAACGTACTTCTGATGACGGACACAAACAGGATAAGGACGGCGTGGAGAAGGGGTTGTGATTATAAAAAAAACAAAGGAAGGGGGCGCTCATGAGTCATAAAAAAGACCCGCATGCGCTCTGATAATACCTTTGGTCTTCCGGGCTCTCGTGAATACGCCGTGTACAGCTCCTGAAAGACGTCCTTATTTTTGGCCTGGATGGTCTCCTCTTTGTAGATGTGGTCGATTTGCGACTGCCGACACCCGAAGACGAGGACCATGGGACAGCACTTGATCCCTGTTAGAGCGGGCGTGGACCACAGAGCTTTAGAACGGGACGCAGCAGCCTCCATCCACCGTGTGTGTGCTGTGGAACGTCAAACCTGCCTTTGTTTTCAAGGTCGTACTGCCGCTGTTGCCAGAAGCTCCTGAAGGGGGCGATGCCCGTTCCCGGTCCGATGAGAATGCACGGGACTCTGCTGTCCTTCGGCATGCGGAAGGAGGGCGCTCTGAAAGGTTCGAGTAATTAGGAATGAAGTGCGTGTTGTACGGCGCATGTGCTGGAAGGCGTGCAGCAGGACGTTACCCTCTGACGAAGCACGGAACCACGTCCCCCTCCTCTAGGCTGTTGAGCCAGGACGAGCAGACCCCGTGGTGAATGGCGCCCACGCCGTCTGCACAGAAACAAGCACACACTCGGTGGAGGAGACGGCCCCTGACGCTCAGGTGGGGTACGGGGGGCGGACGCCCCGGACAAATTAAAATCGCCGTAATCCGGGCGGTAATCACGCCATTACGTCCATCGTCCCGTGTTTACGATGTGCTTAATGCCCGCAGCGAGGCGGCTGAAAGGAAGAGCGGGGCAAAGGGCGCTCGGTAAGCGTGGCAGACGATTACGCCGTCCTCCTCTTCTTCAAATCGACCAAAACAAATCATCTCAATTATCCTGTTTCCATCCGGAAAAACCACACAGAGCCAGACGGGCCTCCGGCGGGCATGCGACGGCGGGGTGATGTCAGTGACAGGTTCGGGGTGTGGGAGGGCGAGGGGGGGGGGTAATGGACGAAATGCATTTCGAGCCAATTTTGTTCAGTGGATTAAGTAGATAAGACAAAGACAAAAGTTTAAAGACTTTGTAGGGAGCTTAATGAGTGCGGAAATGAGTGCCATTGGAACCCAGCACTCACCTCGCGTACGGTAGGACACCACGGCCACCGTCAGGTGGATCTCACCGGGGTAAAGGTCCGCTGAGGAGCTGATGGAGTAGTACCGTGGCTGCAGGAGGGGCAGCTGGGTGAGGAGTAGCGTACAGGGCACCTGCAGGGAGGGGAACTCCTCCAGGACCTCCACCATTGTGGGGTTATTGTACCACTTCCACTCCTCGTACTCCTGTAGACCCTACAGAGACAGAGAGAGAGAGAGAGAGAGAGAGAGAGACAAAGACAGAGACAGAGAGAGAGAGAGAGTGAGAGACAGAGAGAGAGAGAGAGAGAGAGAGAGAGAGAGAGACAAAGACAGAGAGAGACAGAGACAGAGAGAGACAGAGAGAGAGAGAGACAGAGAGAGAGACAGAGACAGAGAGAGAGACAAAGACAGAGACAGAGAGAGACAGAGAGAGACAAAGACAGAGACAGAGACAGAGAGAGAGAGAGAGAGAGAGAGAGACAGAGACAGAGAGAGAGAAAGAGAGAGAATATTCCATCCATCTTCCGCTTTATCCTCTATTAGGGTCGTGGGGGGACAGCACGGTGGCTTAGTGTTCAGCATGTTCTTCTCTTAGCACTAGGGATTCCCGGTTCGAATCCCCATCTGGGTGGAGTTTCCATGTTCTCCCCGTGTCTGCGTGGGTTTCCTCCGGGTTCTCCGGTTTCCTCCCACAGTCCAAAAACATGGATAAAGTCAGTTGAATTCTCAAAAAAATTGCCCCATATAGAGTGTGTCTGTGTGAGTGAGTGTGTGCCCAGCGATGGATTGGCGCCCTGTCCTGGGTCTATCTGCCCAGCGCCTGATGTTCTCCTCTGAATGGGCATGGGGAACCCCACCGCGACCCTAATAGAGGATAAAGCGGGAGATAATGAATGAATGAAAGGGTCGCGGGGGGTTCCCCATGCCCATTCAGGGGACACTGTTTTGAGCGCTGGGCAGATAGACCCAGGACAGGACGCCAATCTATCGCTGGGCACACACTCACTCACACAGACACACTTTATATGGGGCAATTTGGAGAACTCAATTGACTTGATCCATGTTTTTGGACTGTGGGAGGAAACCGGAGAACCCGGAGGAAACCCACGCGGACACGGGGAGAACATGGAAACTCCACCCAGATGGGGATTTGAACCGGGAATCCCTAGTGCTGAGAGGAGAACGTGCTAAACCACTAAGCCACTGTGCCGCCCCGAGAGAGAGAATTCAATCCATTTAATCCGCCCATCGTGGTCAGCTAGTGTTGGAGCCTATCCCAGTACTCACTGGGCAAACGGCAAGGATGGACCATGAACAGGTGTCCAGATGAAAACATTCATGCACACTATAATAATAATAAAAAACATGTTGATTTGAGAATGAGGGGCGGAGCCGGAGAAGCAGGTGAGGGCATGGATCTCACCTGTGGTTTGTCTGTGTCAAGTGTTTGTATGTCTGTACAGAGCGACCTCAACCTCAAGCTCTAGAGCATGACGCTGGTACCAGTGCGTAGTGGGCGTGGCCATGGTTCCACAGTCCGGCCCAACATTTAATCTTCTGAATTAGGTTCTAGGTTCAACAACTCCTCTCCCCTGTCTCCTACAGACCGACCTGGAGCTGTTCCAGTGGAAGTAGACCAGGCCTCCTGGGATCTACCCCACAGAAGGAACCCCTAAAGGCCTGGAAAGGAACCCTGGAGCTATAAAGCCGACACCTCAACTCTTCCTCATCCTCCGTCCTCCATTCATCTCTTCCCATGTGCCCCTCCCCCCACCCGTCGGTCCGTCCCTCCGACTCGGCTGAACCGGGATGGGGGTGACTCAGCGGCTTGGCAGTCATTTTTAGCAACACGGCGCCAAACGGCGGCGAAGTGCGTTACAGTGGGAGGAAGTGCAAGGGAAATATTTCTGAGGCAGAAGAAAAACGCCACTGACGCCGAGTGATTGGCAAGAGGAAGTGCGACCGCTGGGCGGGGGGAGGGGAGGGGTGACGGAGGATCTGACGGCCAAAATCACAGCTGGTTTAAAATAACGCAGAGCCGAGCGTCCGACAATCGACCCGGCGGCGTTAACGACGCCGACGGAGCTGGAAATGGATAAAAGAGGAAAACATATTGTTACTGCGTTGTTAGTCACCTTGCTCAGGACCTCCAGTCTCCTCCTCTGAGTCTCGTTGGTGGCCAGAGGGGCGAACTGTTGCAGGAGCAGCGGACTCGGGGGTGCCGTGATGTCCAGGAAATATTTGAAGGCCTGATAGATGGTGCAGGGAGGGATTCGGCTCTCGTCCATCCAGTTACTGATCACGCCTGCGAAAGAGGAGCCGTCACAACGCTGCCGCAACACGACGGGCGGCGGACGTACGTAAGCTTTAATACAGCTGCAAGTGGGAGTTCAAATCCCAGGTCCACTGAAGTTACCAGTGTGGGTCCTTAAGATAGACCCTTAACCCTCATTGCTCCAGGGATGTTGTGGTGAACCCTGTGCTCACCTTGTAAGTCACTTTGGATAAAATCGTCCAATGAATGACCAAATGTAAATGTAAATTCAATATATGAGCCAATGAGGGCATGGTAGCTCAGTGGTTAGGACGTTGGGCCCTCACTCTGAAGGTTGGGGGTTCAAATCCCAGGTTACATCACATTTGGTCATTTATTGGACGCTTTTATCCAAAGCGACTTACAAGGTGAGCACAGGGTTCATTACAACATCCCTGGAGCAATGAGGGTTAAGGGTCTTGCTCAAGACATTGGTAACTTCAGGGGACCTGGGATTTGAACCGCCAACCTTCACGCCCAGGTCCACTGAAGTTACCAATGTGGTTCCTTGAGCAAGACCCTTAACCCTCATTGCTCCAGGGCTGTTGTGATGAACAAGTCGCTTTGGATAAAAGCCTCTGCTAAATGACCAAATGTAAATGTAATGAGCCGCAACCATAAATCTGATTGGCCGAGACGTCAGTGACATCATTAACAATAACACACACCTCTGAGCGCTTCACATTCGTATCGATGCTGCGATATACGATACATTATTTTATATAATTTAATTCAAAATATATAATATAAAGAGCAATCAGCACTCAACCCGTTACATTGTTTTTATAAACTGTGTTCTGTAATTTGGCCACTAGATGGCAGTTTTTCTAATTGTGAGAGAAACCAGAATCCCGTTACTCGGCAGATCAGCAGTCTCTTTCTAAGCCGGACTAGATTACACCGCGGAAGAGCCGATTATTAACGATTTTGCTTTTAATAAAAAAATTTAGGAATGAAACCTTGAATAAATTTTTATTATAGTGTGTTTGTAAGCGTTTTATAAAAACAATACGACACTCGAGGTTGTGGATTATTGTGAATAAATCACGGGAAAAAGGTGTCGCTGTAATAACACCTCTTTGTGTGATTTATTCACATTAGTGCCACGCCCTCTCGTACCGTATCGCTTTAATATATCATGGCTGACGTTCACACTGCCCTCTGTCTTCACTCAACCGAACCGCAGTTCCGTCCTTCAACCAGTCTGATGCCCTGACACCGTGTGGTCCTCGTCCTCCCAACAGATGCCGGTCCTTACCCAGCGCTGTATTTCTCTCTTCCAGAAACTCCACCCTGATGATTTGATTGACAGGTGGCGCGTCGTCCAGCTTGTCGATCAGAGCGGTCACCAGGTCCTCGTGGTTCCCGGGGAAGATGCCCAGATGGTCTCCGGGGAGGTACTTCAGGCTCTCATGGTCGTTGGTGTGGAGCTGGATGTATATGGTCGATCGGCTGAAACGACGATACATTAATTAATCGATCTCGTGACGAGGGTCTCTGAGCGCTCTCACGTCCCTGAGCGCTCTCACGTCCCTGAGCGCTCTCACGTCCCTGAGCGTCCCTGATACGTCCCTGATACACCCAGGACAGGACGCCAATCCATCGCTGGGCACAAACTCACTCACACACACACTCTTATCCTAAAAAAAGGCCTGTTTTCGTTTAAAATTCGGCGCCGCTGCCTCTGTGACATTATACCCGTTTACTGATTAAAGGGCTGTCTGCAAACTTAAGGCTCCATGGCGCCCTCACGACTCTCTTTTGACTGTGAGCCAGTGCTGAGTGTCTGATGGTCTGATTTCAGATCAGATGTAAGAGCCACGTTAACGAACCAGCGCCTCACAAACGAACCAG
>JAFMOD010000682.1:607049-629032 GCA_019802435.1 Corydoras maculifer | reverse complement strand
AGCGAGAGAGCAGAGTGAGAGAGCAGAGTGAGAGAGCAGAGTGAGAGAGTCACTCGTCCTTCACTCTTTCGTAGTCACATGATCAAAAAACGAGGAGGGACGAGTGGTTTAAAGGACGGAGCGTCCCGCCGGCCGTACCCACCTCGCCGTTCTCAGGGGGGTCTCCGTTACCGAACGTGCTGGTCACCACCAACACCAGCGTCTCGTGCTCCAGGTGGACCACGTCGTACTCCTCCATGGACATGACCTGCACACGAAGCAGAGACAGAACCGGAGCATCACGGGGTGGACATCCTGATATCCACGGCCTCAAGGCAGATTATCTGACCCCGGCAACAAATGATACTTAAATGTGATTGGATATGGGCGACACAGTGGCTCTCCTCTCAGCACTAGGGGTTCCCCGGTTCGAATCCCAATCTGTGTGGAGTTTGCATGTTCTCCCCGTGTCCACGTGGGTTTCCTCTGAGTTCTCCGGTTTCCTCCCACAGTCCAAAAACATGGATCAAGGTGAATTGAGTTCTCCAAATTGCCCCATATAGAGTGTGTGTGTGTGTGAGTGAGTGTGTGCCCAGTGATAGATTGGCGTCCTGTCCTGGGTGTATCTGCTCAGCACCTGAAACATTCTCCCCTGGATGGGCATGTGGAACGCCCCCCTCCTGCTACCCTAGCAGAGGATGAAGTGGAAGATAATGGATGGATGGCTGGTACCAGGCCGGCGGAACTGATATCGAAGACCTCAAGGCAGATTATCTGACCCTGGCAATGAATGATACTGAATTGTGATTGGTTAAATGCTTCAAAAAGAAAATACAGATCTGGAAGCGGGGTCTCCAGGGGGAACGCTACGAAAAGAAGCAGACAGACCAATGGAATTATTTGTTCTTATAGATGAAATGTAATTGACAGCAGTCTGTGATTCAGATATTTTTAAGGCGGCGAAGGCTTTGATGGTCCGCCACAGGGATGGAAGTTGTACCAAGAGTCCCCCCGCCCAGTCCCGTGGTGGCACCCGAGTAAGTGTGTACTACTCCGGAGCTCCTCGGTGAAGAAGAGCAGATTGTTTTTCTAACCCGGATGATGCGACAACGGAACTGAAAGGCCGTGCGGATGAGTTTTCATCGCTTTGCATGCGCAGGGTTCTAAAAACACTTACCCTCAGGATGTTTGTTTGTTCCAGCGTTTCTATGTTTAACCAGGACAGCTTGCGAGTTCGCTTCCTGGCCGTGGACGATGTCCAGAGCTTCTTAAAATCTCAGTGGGGGACCATTAGAGCGTATAGCCGCTCTTGGCCTGTTTACTAACAGACCGAGTGATCAACATGTTTACTGCTCCTCTGCGCCGTCACCTGGTTTATGTTTAATCTAAACCGCGTTCTCCGAACCGCAGGGGACGTTCCGCACGACCCTCAAAAACAGGAGTGGGATTCGAACCAGGAATCCCTAGTGCTGAGAGATGAACATGCCAACCACTAAGCAACTGTGCCACCCTATATATATATATATACACACCGCCCAACGGTATATATATGGTATATATATTATATATATATTTATTATATTATATATGGTATATAGCGGCACGGTGGCTTAGTGGCTTAGTGGTTTAGCACATTCGCCCCTCAGCGCTAGGGATTCCCGGTTCGAATCCCCATCTGGGTGGAGTTTCCATGTTCTCCCCGTGTCTGCGTGGGTTTCCTCCGGGTTCTCCGGTTTCCTCCCACAGTCCAAAAACATGGATCAAGTTAATTGATTTCTCAAAATTGTCCCCTATAGAGTGTGTCTGTGTGAGTGAGTGAGTGCCCAGCGATGGATTGGCGCCCTGTCCTGGGTGTATCTGCCCAGCGCCCGAGACGTTCTCCCCTGGATGGGCATGGGGAACCCCACCGCGACCCTAATAGAGGATAAGCGGAAGATAATGAATGAATGAATATATGTCTATTGAAACCGCCCGCCGGTGGGTGCGTTAATCCCGACCTAGTACAGGATAAAGTGGAAGGTAATGGATGGCTGGTACCAGGCCAGAGGAGCTGATATCGTAGGCCTCAGTGCGGATATCAGACCCTGGCAACAAATGATACTGAATTGTGATTGGTTAAATGCTTCAAAAAGAAAATACAGATCTGGAAGCGGCGCCTCGGGGGGGAACGCTACGAAGAGAAGCAAACAGACTAATGGAATTATTTCATTAGTTCTAATAGATGAAATGTAATTGACAGCAGTCTGTGATTCAGATGTTTTTAAGGCGGCGAAGGCTTTGAAAGCCCCGACGGTCTGCCACAGAACGACCCTCAAAAACAAGAGTGGAGCGGATGATGGCGCTGCCGTGATGATGAACACCATCTTTATATTTACTGCGTCACATTTGAGCCCCGTCTTCTTGGTTCACAGGACCCTTAACCCTTCCCTTCGACGCCTTAAGCCTCGATTCATCAAGCCCAGATCCAGTCAGCTGGATTAGGATGCGGTGACATCCAGCCGGCGACGGCGCTGTCGGGTGGGTCGTCATGATGAACACTTGGCTCGGCACTCTAACGAGGTGTTAATGCGCCGTCGCACCGTCACCGCGCTCTGGATAGTGAACGCCTTCCGGACACCATGAGTTACAGAAATCAGAGCAGACGGGGTGCAGCTGGAGACGTCTGGACCCCCCCCCCCCCAAGTCTGCATTTCAACTCAAAACCAACTTTCTAAACGTAAATAAATGACGTCTCGAATACGACAACACAGAGACGATGTTAGCTTCACGTTCTTTTGTTCTTATTGTTCGATGTCACAGCATCTGGGTGTTAGTGGCAGGGTGTAGAGGAACGGACATTTCTTGGGGCGGGGGGGGGGGGGGTTGTTGAGGGAAGACGTGGAACAAAAGATGATAAAAGGCAGTAACTACATCTAATTAACGCACCCACCGTCGGGCGGTTCCAATAGACCTATATATATATATATATATATAGGGTGGCACGAAGGATTAGTGATTTGCATGTTCTCCTCTCAGCACTAGGGATTCCCGGTTTGAATCCCCATCTGGGTGGAGTTTCCATGTTCTCCCCGTGTCCGTGTGGGTTTCCTCCGGGTTCTCCGGTTTCCTCCCACAGTACAAAAACATGGATCAAGGTCAATTGAGTTCTCCAAATTGCCCCATAAAGAGTGTGTCTGTGTGAGTGAGTGTGTGTCCAGTGATAGATTGGCGTCCTGCCCTGGGTGTATCTGCCCAGCGCCCAAAATGTTCTCCCCTGGATGGGCATAGGGACCCCCCCCCCGCGACCCTAGTACAGGATAAAGCAGAAGATAATGGATGGATTACCTTTGCATCAAAGGCATGCTTGAAGATTTCACAGAGTGTCTTTGCATAGTCCTGGGATTTTCCCGTCTCTGTGGCGAACAGGATGGTTGCCTTGACGCGTTTGGCCATGGCCTGTCCCATCAGCTTGGCTGAGAACTTGACAGCTCTGTACGAGATGAAAATAAAGAAAATCAGCGTCCCTCTACCGCTCCATTATTCCAGCAGACGCCAAATGAAGCCATTAGTAAGAAACCGAGCCCTGGTCCTCACAAGGATACTCACAAAACTATACAAACAGCAGGGATAATTGTCGTCACCATCAATATGACCTTTACACTTAAAAACAAGGCAACATTGTAGTGGAAACAAAGAAAACCTGATGTTTATGACTTACTTGGCGAGCTTCTTAAAGCCAATGGCTCTTTTCTTGGTCGGCGTGCCGTTCACTCCTTTCCACACGTGAGTGTTCCATGGATCGGACTGTAAAACACGAACAATTATGATATATGCCTTTTACAATTCATTTAATAGTAAATTTAAATCATGAAATAAATTAAATAATATTAAATGTTAAATTGATTAGGGTGGCACAGTGGTTTAGCATGTTCTCCTCTCAGCGCTAGGGATTCCCGGTTCGAATCCCCATCTGGGTGGAGTTTACATGTTCTCCCCGTGTCCGTGTGGGTTTCCTCCGGGTTCTCAGGTTTCCTTCCACAGTCAACTGAAATCTACAAATTGCCCCATATAGAGTGTGTGCGTGTGTAAGTGAGTGTGTGTCCAGTGATGGATTGGTGTCCTGTCCTGGGTGTAACTGCCCAGCACCTGAAACAATACCCCTGGATGGGAATAGGGAACCCCCCCCCCCGCTACCCTAATAGAGGATAAAGAGGAAGATAATGGATGGATGGATTAAATTATTAATTTATAATATTTTATATATATATATAGCAATTATAATATATTATTGCTTGTTTGTTTCTTCATTTGTTACCTACATTTTTTCCCTTAGTCAATTAATGCAGCAATAACAATTTTAGTGCAGTAGCTGTGGCATTGCTTATTGGACACCCAAAGAGCAACTAGCTACGTCTGATGGGTAGGAGGTCAGATTAGGGATTTTTTTTTATTTGTCCATGTAACTGCATATATATATATATATACACCCCCGACATCTAAAAATGCCCCCCTTTCAGTCACCTGATACTCGAATGAGGGCGTCAGGCGATAGTTGAGCAGCTCCTGGTGGAAGACAGGTGTGATGCTGCCCGACATGGGCGGAACGATCCATACCCAGTCGCCCGGACACCCCCCTCTCACTCTGTACTCGTTCTCCATGTGCTTCATAAAGGACTCTGTGGCTGAGTGATGGTCCACGATGGTCACCTTGGACATCTGGAGGCAGAGTAATGGGTTTCGAAAATTCGTTTAGGACGTAATCTAAGACGGTGCACGTCCAAGCCCACGTCATTTGGAACAGTACCTGGAAACTGTGCAGAACGGCGATATTGATCTCCACCAGCGCCTGGTCCTTCCACAGAGAGGACGTTTTTCGCGTGTCCAGGCCCATCATCGTGGCGACTTCCTGTTTACGATACATTTTAGGTTCACAAAATATTTAACTCATGGAATTAAAGTTCATAATTACACATTTACATTTGGTTATATTTAAAGCAAACCAAGTATCTCAACTCGGTTGGGGTCAGAACACAGGGTTGATACAGCGCCCCCTGGGACAATGAGGGTTAAGATCAAGAAACCAGATTGGTGACTATAGGGGACCTGGGATTTGAACCCAAAACCTTCAGATTAATTAACTAACCCCATTATAGCAGCTGTTAATATAAATTATGTTTATGGATTTTTATATTCATATATGGAGTTTCCATGTTCTCCTCGTGTCCGCGTGGTTTCCTCCCACAGTCCAAAAACATGGATCAAGTCAATTGAGTTCTCCAAATTGCCCCATATAGAGTGTGTCTGTGTGAGTGAGTGTGTGCCCAGTGCCGATTGCCCCCCTGTCCTGGGTGTATCTCCCCTGGATGGGCATGGGGAACCCACCACGACCCTAATAGAGGATAAAGTGGGTGATAATGAATGAATGAATGAATGAATATTCATATAATTTGTCGGTATGATTTTTATGACGTCTTCCGACCTTTAATCTGAATTATTAGCGCCCTTTCAGTGGCGTCCCGGACCGCAGTCCCTCATCACCGTGTTGCACTGTGTGTGAAGCTACGGCTGAAAAACCCACTGGGCCTTAATGTGGAAGCGGAGTTGGTTTTTATAACATGGCCTCCACCTCCACGTCCTCCTCCACCTCCTCCTCCTCCACACAGTGGGTATGGAAATGAGACTGCTGAGTGGAGAGATGCGTCATCGGTGCTTGTAATTCTTTTACCTCCCGAAAATAGTATTATTTCTCATTTAAATGCATTCAGCAGAACGTTATTCAGTGGAGTATTCAGCAGTTAATCTTTACACCAGAAAGTCGAAAGTATGTGGACACCCCCCCCGAGAGCTGGCTCCATAAGTATCAACAGCTCCCAGTGTAACGTCGTGTTAGGACATCATTTGGGGCGTTTGATGTACATCTGTAACCCTCCATCAGAGCACAGGACGTCCTGCTGTGGTAACCAAATATGGAAAGAGCTGATCAAACAAAGGTGGGGCATGAGGGCATGGAGGGGCGGAGCCTGTATGGTGGAGGCAGACGGATCCATTACACAGCGATGTGTTTTCTCGTGGTCTGAAGGTGACGGTACCTCCAGGATGTTGTAGCGTGAGCTGTCGCAGAAGTCCCTGACCCCAATTTCTGTGCCCATGTACCAGCCGCTGAAGGGGCAGGCGGTGAACTCCAAGCCGCCGATTTCCAGCAGCATGTTCGAAACAGCCGGCAAACCGTACCACTTCAGATTCAGCTCCTTGAACCATTCGAACCTGCGGACGGAAAACGAAAGGCTGTAATTCCGTAAAATAAGCATTAATTTCTAATTAAATCCCGAAAACATTCAGTAAATTATTTACCAGACCATGGAATGAGACGACGAATCATTTTCTGTATCATATGTTTCATTTTATATATTGTGTATATAGGTTTTTATTTAATTAATAAATTTATTTAGTTTTTTAAACTTAATTGCTAAATATCTTTTTCACCTTTTTTCTAATGTAACTTGCTACTGAGAATGTGAATTCCTCCATTGTGGAACAAATAAAGGTCTTATCTTATCTTATCTTTAAAATTAATGAATATAATAAATTAATTAACCGTCAGAGCGCCTCAGCGTCGTCATGACGACATTCAGAAAGTTGCACTTGCACATTGTTCCTGTGATTTCCGCCACTTTAAAAAAAAAAAAAAAAAAAAGTTAATTATTACATAATAATCGTATAATTGTGATTATTTCTTGAAAATCCAGTGCTAACCAATACAGCGCCATCTACAGGCTGACGTGCGACCTCACTCCTCAAAAACGATGCAAAGTTTTAATTTCGTAAAATAAGCATTAATTCAAATGAACAATTTTTAAAAATAAATCCCGATAACATTCAGCAAATTATTTACTAGACCAGGGGATGAGACGATTAATCGTTATTCGTGATTAAAAATGTTACGATTGATCCATCGTCAGAGCGCCTCAGCGTCGTCATGACGACATTCATAAAGTTACCCTTGCACATTGTCCCTGTGATTTCCGCCACATTTTTAAAAAAACAAAGTTAATTATTTTATATTAGTCGTATAATTGTGATTATTTCTTGAAAATCCAGTGCTAACTAACACAGCGCCATCTACAGACCGACACGCGACCTCACTCCTCGAAAAACAATGTGAAGGGACGCATCTCGAGGTCGTTCTGATTTTAAACACCCGTTGTTTACTCTCCTCGCCGCCCGGCGCCTGGCACGGAACCCACAAACGACTTTAGTGTAGCGCGGCCGAACGAGAGCGTCCTGCCAAAACGTCCATTATCTCTCCGTCGGCGCCCGCAGGCCTCTCAGGTGTTTTAACAAGTTGCCAGTTTCTCCCCGAGCTAACGCTGAGCATCTGCCGAGTCCGAGATGCTCCTCGCACGGCAGCGCCGCACTCGCCCTCGCGGTGCCAACGTGTCAGGTGTTACACCTGGTTGCAATTTGTTCCTCCGATTTACATCTCGCATGAGAAACGAAGGAGACGTTATTAAATTATTCCGTAAATACGCTTCACATCTGCAGACGGCTGTCCATCCGAACGATTCCTCATAATTAAATTAATTTATCACTCAGGAAAACAACTTTAACTTTAATGTGCAGGGATGTAATCGGGATAATTATTCAAATGTATAATATTAGATTGGGTGGCACAGTGGCTTAGTGGTTTGGCATCTTCTCCTCTCAGCACTAGGGATTCCCGGTTCGAATCCCCATCTGGGTGGAGTTTCCATGTTCTCTCCGTGTCCGCGTGGGTTTCCTCCGGGTTCTCCGGTTTCCTCCCACAGTCCAAAAACATGGACAAGTCAATTGAATTCTCCAAATTGCCCCATATAGAGTGTGTCTGTGTGAGTGAGTGTGTGCCCAGCGATGGATTGGCGCCCTGTCCTGTGTCTATCTGCCCAGCGCCCGAGACGTTCTCTCCTGGATGGGCGTGGGGAACCCCCCCCCCCCCCCGCGACCCTAATAGAGGATAAAGCGGGAGATAATGAACGAATGAATAATATTAGATTATTCTACCATCTGCCACACAGAGCACTATATACATCTTTTTTTTAAGTTTAATTAACAGATACTGAACACTTACATACTATACACATGTGACTTTACTTTCACATACTTTTTTACTTTATTGCTTATTGTCAATTTTTTATTTCCCCTTTTGTTCATATAAACAGGGCGGCACGGTGGCTTAGTGTTTGGCATGTTCTCCTCTCAGAGCTGGGGATGTCCCGGTTCCAATCCCAATCTGGGTGGAGTTTCCATGTTCTCCCCATGTCCGTGTGAGTTTCCTCCGGGTTCTCCGGTTTCCGTCCCAGTCCAAAAACATGGATTTAAGGTCAATTGAATTCTCCAAATTGCCCCATATAGAGTGAGTGTGTGCTCAGTGATCGATTGGCGTCCTGTCCTGTCGATTGGCGTTCTGCCCAGCGCCCGAAACGTTCTCCATGAATGGGCATGGGGGAACCCATGAGGAACCCACGTACGATCCTTTGGTCCAGTTGTCCCTCTGTCTGTCCATCACTCCCCCCCCCCATCTCTTTTCTAACCTGAACGCTCATGTTAAAGTCTTCAGTCACACTCACTTTGGATGCGCAATGTTGACTTCCAAAATCAGGTCGTCTGGGATCTCGAACAGCTCTGGGTCGTTGCCGTTGGCTTGAAGTAACAGGGGCAGGACGTCGAACCTTCCTCTGGGAGCTTTCCATCCCTGTTGCACACAGATCTAAAAAAAACAAAAATTAAACATGAACCATGAACGTAGGGGGCGTCACGATGGCTTTGTGTTTGGCATCCCAATCTGGGTGGAGTCTCCATGTCCTCCCCGTGTCCATGTGGGTTTCCTCCGAGTTCTCCGGTTTCCTCCCACAGTCCAAAAACATGGACCAAGGTCAATTGAATTCTCCAAATTGCCCCATATAGAGTGTGTGTGTGAGAGAGTGTGTGCCCAGTGATAGATTGGCGTCCTGTCCTGGGTGTATCTGCCCAGAGCCCGAAACATTCTCCCCTGGATGGGCATGGGGAACCCCACGTGATCCTAGTAGAGGATTTATTATATATATATATATATATATAATAAAAAATGGGGAAACATGGGGTCCACATTAAATTAAAGTTAAAAGCACTTTTTTTAAACACTGATGTCTTCATAATGTTATTGTAAATGTCTGACGTCATCAGAAAGGTCTTCACTGATGAGTTTCTGTGTCTGAGGCGGAAAGAAGCAAAGAAAGCTTCTCAAACTCAGTTCTAAACTGTAAGGGCCCCGTTCCGTTTGTTCTCAACAGCGGGATCATCTCACGTCTCCGTCTCTGATGTTTCAATTTGGACAGATGGAGGCAGAGGACGGAGATTCGATGCAATCAAAGCTTTAAAGCCATCATTAAAAACAATACCTGAAAAAAAAAAAACTAACACCATCTTCTTTAGATATAATTAGCCAAAATGACGCAGGGGTAATCAGGCCGGCGGCGGGGGGCCGGGGGCCACACGCTGTCTCCTCGAGCACACGCGCTACGCCGCTTTAATGGCATCATACTTCACAGCTTTCATATCTCGCTTTGCTGAACCCGGTGGGCTCTCCGCCGCCGCCGAGCTTCTTATGGCAGCATTTTAAAGGCGGTCTCACCTCGGTGAGCTCCAGGGAGGCGGGGTCTCCCAGCACCGAGCCGTCCGGCTGCTTGTAGCCGGCGTAGCGGATCAGCTGGCTATTCCACACCCGAAAATCGTGTTTCCCGTCCGTCCTCTGGGGGAAAATGGTGACGGCAGACCTGCAGAGAAGATCCCATCAGCGCGCAGAAGTGTTAGGGCTCAACAGTTTGGGGAAGGCCCTATTTTATATTTATTCCTAAATGAGTGCAAAAGCAAACTCTATTAATTTGGTCCTGACCTCTGACCCCCCCCCCCCCACTGACGCCCCCGCCCCCCCTACGAAGCCCTGTGGCATGTCCTATTCTGTTCCATCCAATGTTCTATTGGATGAATGGGCAAACCTTATGATGTCATATGGGCTTCTGTGGGGCAGCACGGTGGTTTAGTGGTTTAGCATGTTCTCCTCTCAGCGCTGGGGATTCCCGGTTCGAATCCCAATCTGGGTGGAGTTGCCATGTTCTCCCCGTGTCCCTGTGGGTTTCCCTGGGTTCTCCGGGGTTCCTCCCACAGTCCAAAAACATGGATTCAAGGTCAATTGAGTTCTCCAAATTGCCCCATATAGAGTGTGTCTGTGTGAGTGAGTCCGGCAATGGATTGGCGTCCTGTCCTGGGTCTATCTGCCCAGCGCCTGAAACGTTCTCCACTGGACGGGGATGGGCATGGGGAAACCACCCCCCCACCGCGACCCTAGTAGAGGATAAAGCGTATGTTATGTATTATGAGACCTGATTACTGTATGGTGTATAAACCCCGCACATGATGTCACAACCCTATACAGGACAATTAAAGACAACCATCAAAGCACCTGCAGAACAGCGGAACCACCAAACATGGCAATAATGATTGTGTTTCATATTCGGGGGAAAGCCTCGTTAATTAAACTCGGTAACTAAAAAGTCGTTCTCTTTAACCAGGACCCCGTCCTCTGCTCCGGCAGCTCCTCATGATGAAAGCAGGTTCTCACACGGTGCTTCAGGTTCGGAGCACCTGGAATCGGAGACATCTAAAGGAAGCGGGATTAAAGGATTCTCCATCTTTCACCCCCACCCCCTTCACCCCCCCCCCACGCTCTACAGTCTCTGATTAGAGAATATAGAGACGCTAATTAAGCCGTTCGCAGGTTCGATGTCACTGTACGGTTAGCCGCACAGTACCGGCAGGACCTCTGTGAAGGCGGGTGTGGCGGGCGGGGCGGCGATGTGGGTGGAGACACCAAACTGGGCGACGAGGAGGAGGAGGAGGAGGAGGAGCACGTAGAGCAGATAAAGGAACCGAGCGAGCCTTTCTCAAGCCTTTGATGATCCCGAGCAAGTTATTGACGGAGTCATTTACTCAAATGATCTGATTGATCGACAGCACGGTGGCTTAGTGGTTGGCATGTTCTCCTCTCAGCGCTAGGGATTCCTGGTTCGAATCCCAATCTGGGTGGAGTTTGCATGTCCTCCCCGTGTCTCCCCGGGTTTCCTTCCACAGTCCAAAATGGATCAAGGTCAATTGAATTGTCCAAATTCTCCCCTGGATGTGCATGGGGACCCCCCCCCCCCCCCCAATATGGGGTCCACATTAAATGAAAAGTTAAAAGCATGTGTTCTTTATAATGTTAAATGTTCTAACCACCGAGCAGAACGGGAGCTGATTTAGCGTTAGAGAGCTGAAGACTTGAGAGGAATCGGCGGCTGGATGGACGACCGGGGACGGGGCGTCGGCGGCACTCACCTGAGGTTGCCTTTGTTGGTGGCGTATTTGATGTGATTGCAGATGTAATTAAACATCCCGTGGGCCGTCGTGCAGTCGCGAGCATCAAAGACCTAGAAAACAAGCGGCTCATTTTCATAATGCAATCACGTAATGAGTGTAAAGACGCCTCGTCTGCGGCGTACAGCTGCGTTTGATCCGAATAAACGAAGAGCAGGGCAGAGGGACGGAGGCCGGGGTTCAGTTCTGATGCTTCCCGTATTGGGTGAACGTTCTGAGACCCCAATAACAGATTAATGAATGACGGTTCGAATCCCAATCTGGGTGGAGTTTCCATGTTCTCCCCGTGTCCACGTGGGTTTCCTCCAGGTTCTCCGGTTTCCTCCCAGAGTCCAAAAACATGGATCAAGTCAACTGAATTCTCTAAATTGCCCCATATACAGTGTGTTTGTGTGAGTGAGTGTGTGCCCAGTG
Source organism: Corydoras maculifer (assembly GCA_019802435.1). NCBI lineage: Eukaryota > Metazoa > Chordata > Actinopteri > Siluriformes > Callichthyidae > Corydoras > Corydoras maculifer. The sequence goes on along the minus strand of JAFMOD010000682.1, from coordinate 617,236 downwards.
ATAGATTGGCGTCCTGTCCTGGGTGTATCTGCCCAGCGCCCGAGACGTTCTCCCCTGGATGGGCATGGGACCCCCCCCCCGGGCATGGGACCCCCCCCCCTTCCCGCGACCCTAATAGAGGATAAAGCGGAATATAATGGATGGCTGGATAATTCCCTTTAACGCTTCGTAAAAACATTTGTATGTCGAGCTGGGGATCCAGGTTTCATGTTCTCCCCGTGTCTGCATGGGTTTCCTCCGGGTTCTCCGGTTTTCTTCCCACAGTCCAAAAAACATGGATCAAGGTCAATTGAGTTCTCCAAATTGCCCCATATAGAGTGTGTCTGTGAGAGTGAGTGTGTGCCCAGTGATAGATTGGCGTCCTGTCCTGGGTGTATCTGCCCAGCATCCGAAACGTTCTCCCCTGGACAAACATGGGGAACCCTCCCCCACCCTCCTGGTACAGTTGGAAGATAATGGATGGATGGATGAATAAATCCCTTAAATGTTTTGTAAAGACATTGTTTGTATATTGTGTGTAACAGTGGCTTGGTGCTCAGCTCGTCCACCTCTCAGCTCTGGGGACCCGGGGTCGAATCCCAATCTGGGTGGAGTGTCCACATGGGTTTCCACCGGGTTCTCCGGCATCCTCCCACGGTCTAAATATATGGATTCAAGGTGAATTGGCTGCTTTTAATGGCTTCTATATAGCGGCAGTGTGAGTGAGTGTGTGTCCAGTGATGGACTGGCGTCCTGAAATGACTCTAGTCCTCAGCATCGCTATGCCCGTCCCTGTAAAGCTCTACCTGGAGTTTGGACCACTGGATCCTCCCCACGCAGCGCGCCGCGTTCCTCCACGCGTGTTTGGCACCATAGATCAGCTCCGTGTCCTTCAGCTGGTACGTCCCGGAACTTTCGATCTCCCTCCTCACCTCCTCCAGGCGGTCCGTGTGCGCTTTGGAACCGCACCTGCAAACCAAGGAGCGCACCGTCACTCGCGACCTTACGGGACGTCCCGTGGGGAACGAACGAAGGGGGCGCGTCGCGCCGCGGGACGTCATGCCTTTTGATGGAGGTGTAGAACTGGTCGATGAAGTCCGTGGCCAGCGGCAGCAGTTCGTCTTTGGTCGGCGCCTCGTCCGCTTTGTTCCGCGTGCTCGGCGTCATCACGGAGCCCAAACAAACCCTCTCGTTGCAAAGTGGCACCTGCAATTAAACCACGATTTCATTATGAAACGCCACGAACAGCCGCCCTTCAGCGCAGAGAGAGAACGACGGTGTGAAGAGGCACTCGCTGAACAACAGGGCGCGGTTAGTGGATTTAGGGGAACAAAGAGAAGAGCAATGACATTCTCAAGGTCAAAACAGCCTTTAATTAAGTTTTACAGCTAATGATGTCATGACATAGCCTTATAGAATCTGTGAAGCCTGTAATCTGTCTAATAGTCATCTATTAAAAGTGTAGAGTTTCTGATCAGACATGAAGATAATATTATAAAACAATTATCTTCCACTTTATCCTCTATTAGGGTCGCGGGGGGGGGGGGGTTCCCCATGCCCATCCAGGGGAGAACGTTTTGGGCGCTGGGCAGATAGACCCAGGACAGGACGCCAATCTATCTCTGGACACACACTCACTCACACACACACTCTATATGGGCCAATTTGGAGAACTCAATTGACCTTGATCCATGTTTTCGGACTGTGGGAGGACACCGGAGAACCCGGAGGAAACCCACGAGGACACGGGGAGAACATGGAAACTCCACCCAGATTCGAACCTGGAATCCCTAGCACTGAAAGAAGAACATGCTAAACCACTAAGCCACCGTTGGGCACTGATATTATAAAATAATATTTTCAATGGTGGCTTAGTGTTTAGCACCTTTGCCTCTCAGCACTAAGGATTCCCGGTTCGAATCCCCATCTGGGTGGAGTTTCCATGTTCTCCCCGTGTTCGCGTGGGTTTCCTCCGGGTTCTCCGGTTTCCTCCCACAGCCCAAAAACATGGATTCAAGGTGCATTAAATGCTCCAAATTGCCCCATATAGAGTGTGTTTGGGTGGGTGAGAGTACTCTACGACCTAGTAGAGGATTAAGTGGAAGATAATGGTTGGATGGATATATTTTTACACAGCATTAATTACAATAGAACATCCATCCATCCATTATCCAAAGCTCAATCCTATCTAGGGTTGCAGGGTGGGGGTGGGAGTGGTGGGGTTCCCCATGCCCATCCAGGGGAGAACGTTTCGGGCGCGGGGCAGATACACCCAGGACAATCCATCGCTGGGGACAAACTTACTCAAACACACACACATCCTTAAATCCATGTGTTTGGACCATGGGAGGAAACCTGAGAACCCGCAGCGCTGCCCGATACTACGCAACCGTCCCACCCACAAGAGGACATTGTCCTTTATTAATGCTATCAGCACTTTTTAAACAACTTAAAGGTGAAATAAGTATTTTCAGGTCGTTATAAACGACCGGCGTCGTTCAAACACGGCTGACTTGACGAGATGAGGGAGACGGAGCGGCGGTTCTAACTTGGTCGTCGCCCCGGGCGCGCTCATATGGTCAGTGTAATAAGATTAGAGCTGGAGCGCGCGGCCGTTAATGCGGTCAGCTGATTAGAGGCGAGACCGTTCAGACCGAGCAGAAATTTAACGACGGGCCGTCACCGACCGCAGCGGCCGAGACGCGCCGGCCGGAACCGCTCACTCAAACCGCTGAAGCGTTCAGAGCCTCAGCACAGTGACCCTTCATTCCACCCAACAGACTGTGACGAGGATTTCAGCCTGAAGAGTCAGAACACAGAACCGAGGGGGGGCTCCGGCCCTTTAAACACCATCAACTAACACCTCCCCCACAAAGAAAACTCTCCTCATATATATATAAATAGATCCATCCATTCATTATCTTCCGCTTTATCCTCTATTAGGGTCGCGCGGGGGGGGGGGGGGGGGTTCCCTATGCCCATCCAGGGCAGAACGTTTCGGGCGTTGGGCAGATACACCCAGGACAGGACGCCAATCTTTCACTGGGCACACGGTCACTCACACAGACACACACTATAGAGTGTGAACCCGGACTTGATCCATGTTTTTGGACTGTGGGAGGAAACCGGAGAACCCGGAAGAAACCCATGCGGACACGGGGAGAACATGGAAACTCCACCCAGATGGGGTTTCGAACCGGGAATCCCTAGTGCTGAGAGGAGAACGTGCTAAACCACTAAGCCACTGTGTCGCCCTATATATATATATATATATATATATATATATATATATATATATATATATATATATATATTTATATACACACACACAAAATGTTTGGCCACGCCCCTTTTAGCTCTACATATTCTCAACTCCGCTTTCCGTAGCTCCACAGTTCCACTCTGTAGTCGTCTGTAGTTTGTGTTCTGCAGTACATACTGTGTTCTCTGTTCTAATGCTCAGAACCCCAATAGTACCCCCCACAGAGCAGGGGTTATTGGGTGGGTGCATTAGTCCTATTCCAGCAGTGTCACTGAGGTGTTTAAATGAAACTCCAGCAGCACCGCTGCACTAACCCCCCCCACACCATCAGTGTCACTGCAGAACTGACAAACAATTCACCACCCAAATGATACCTGTTCTGGTCTAACACGGATTCAAGGTGAATTGACTGCTTTGAATTGCCCCTATATAGTGTGTTTATGTGTCCATGTAAGTGGAGACATTCCGAGCTGACCTCCCATCGACCTCCAGGGGGCGGATGTAGCGCAGGACATGGTAAAATGTCTGTGTGAGATGCAGTAAATACACACGCACACACACACACACACACACACACACACACTTCTGGACTTCAGTAAGCAGGGGTGGTACAGACCTTGCTGCAGCTGTGGTGGAGTGTGTCGTTGTACATGGTTCCGCTCTCCCAGTTCTTTACCTTTATGAACCTCGGACATTTGGTGGGACTCCCGTTTTGGGGCGTTTTGGTCGGGGACGTTTTGATTTGCGGTACCGGCTGGAAAAGAAAAGACAGAACCGGAGTGTTATTAAATAAATATTAAAAAATTAATAATAATAAATAAATATACTCTCACAGCGTTCCATGATCATAAAAGTTAAAAAGGTGACATCACACTGTACAAAGTCGAATATCAGGACACCCCGGTGCAGCAGGCAGCGCGTTCACCTCGCAGCCAAATGTCATAGAACCAATGTACAATGCCAAAGGTCCAATGTACGTGGAGTTTGCATGTTCTCCATGTTGATCCATTAACAGCTGGACGTACATAACCCCCTCGCTGTGAACGTGTTCGGGTTTCTACCACGAGTTGCCGGCAGTGGGTGGCAGACCGACGAGAACTGGGATAGGATCTAGCGTTCAGAGCAACCATGATCAGGGTTAGGAACCAACCAGCAACATAATGTTCATCCATACTGCTAACATCCTCTTATTATTATTATTATTATTATTATTATTATTGTTATTATTATTGTTATTATTATTGTTATTATTATTGTTATTATTATTATTATTATTATTATTATTGTTATTATTATTATTCATCCATCCATTATCTTCTGCTTTATCCTCTATTAGGGTCGCGGGGGGGTTCCCCATGCCCATCCAGGGGGGAACGTTTCGGTTGCTGGGCAGATAGACCCAGGACAGGACACCAATCTATCGCTGGGCACACACTCACTCACACAGACACTCACTCTATATGGGGCAATTTGGAGAACACAATTGACCTTGATCCATGTTTTTGGACTGTGGAAGGAAACCGGAGAACCCGGAGGAAACCTACGCGGACACGGGGAGGACATGGAAACTCCACCCAGATGGGGATTCGAACCGGGAATCCCTAGTGCTGAGAGGAGAACGTGCTAAATCACTAAGCCACCATGACGCCTATTATTATTATTATTATTATGGTTCACAGGGTCGTGTTATTTGTGGCTTAGTGTTTGGCATGTTCTCCTCTCAGCTCCATGGATTCCCAGTTCAAATCCCCATCTGGGTGGAGTTTCCATGTCCTTCCCGTGTCCGTGTGGGTTTCCTCCGGGTTCTCCGGTTTCCTCTCACAGTCCAAAAAACATGGATTCAAGGTCAAATGAATTCTTCAAATTGCCCCATATAGAGTGTGTGTGTGAGTGAGTGTGTATCTAGTGATAGGGGCATCCTGTCCTGAGCCCAAAACGTTCTCCCCTGGATGGGCATAGGGAACCGCCCCGTGACCCTAGTAGAGGATAAAGTGGAAGGTAATGGTGGGTGACCCCATGTGGGTGAGCCAGGGGACAGCCAAAAGGCCGAACGTGGCTCCGGGGTGGAGAACATGGCCGGAGAAGAAAACTTTTTGCAGAAACTATTTCTTGTCGTTTCGTAAGCGGCGAATCCTCCGGCGGTCTTTGTGCTGAAGGAAAGGAAACGATTTTCTGGCCGGCGGAGTCGTCAGCCTCGCTATTGAACTCGGATTTTCTGTCTGTGGAGTTGATATTGACGCGACATCGGAATGCCGACTTTCATATCGCTTTACAAACCTGAAGGTCTGAAGTCGCCACGACAAACAGAATCAATCTAAGTGGCGCGGCGCGCCTGGACGTCCGCCGAAAGCCGGCGTCTGATTGGTTTACAGTGCGGCGCTGGGCGAATTGTCACGGTGTCATTTGCAGGGAATGAATGAAGACGAGGACGCTCTAATTGAGATCGGGTTCTGAAGATGAGGCGAAAATGAAAAGCTTTTCTCTCCTGAATGGACGCCGTTCAGAGCGGCAGGGCGAGAGATCAGACACCGAGTCTAATCATTAAACTGAATGGAAAAGAGACGAAATATTAAAATCACAGGAATGACTTTGATTAAAGGTATTCACACGGCGGAGCATCACGCCTTCTGAGTTCGAGCTTCTGGAACTTTCTGAACAACCAGATCAGGCTCCACTCTCCGGGAACGTCATGCTTTTTTGGGGAATGTTGTGGATCACGTCTGTTAATGTTCTGTATTTTATCGCAGCTCAAATCTCAGTCAATCAGATTTCAAGATTCAGATTATGAAGGTGGTGTAGTGTTCAGCACATCCGCCTCTCGGCGCTGGGGATCCAGGTTCGAATCCCAATCTGGGTGGAGTTACCACGTTCTCTCCTCATGGGTCTCCTCCGGGTTCTCCGGTTTCCTCCCACAGTCCAAAAAAATGGATTTAGGCTAAATTGGCTGCTTTAAATTGCCCCATATAAAATGCCCCTATATAGTGTGTGTTTGAAATATATTGGCGTCCTGTCCTGTGTGTATCTGCCCAGCAGCCGAAAATTTCTCCACTGGATGGACATAGGGAAACGACCAACCCCCCCACCCCCCCAGACGTCTAGTAGAGGATAAAGCGGAAGATGAAATGAGGTTTGCAATGCCGACCCCATTCGATATCTGATCCATAATCCAACCCTTTAATCTGTAAATCAGCCTGAACACGATTTTCACAAACTTTCGATCACATCGACCTTTAGTTTCGATTAATTCGGTCATTTTGTGCGTGAAATTCGGACCGTGCAGCTTTTCAGACTTGAATAACGAGGCGATTCAGACTGAAACCAAAGCGCAGTGCAGTTTTTAATCTGAAGTTCAGTTTTATTTAAAGCCGATCGTCTTGTGAAGCGACTTTTGAAAAAAAAAAAATCTAATGATTGAAAAGCGGAGAGCGTCTCGTCAACGTGCTGCTCATCTGCGAATAATTACAGGGTTCGAGAACCTCTGTTCATCACGCGTATTGATAATGAGGCTGATAATCAGCTCCAAATAACAATCCATCATTACACTATACAGGCAAAAGTACCGGGACGCCCAGATATTACACCTACAGCAGCAGGTATGACATCACATCTTACGATGCCCATTCGCAGGGGAGAGGGACGTCAGGCACTGATGTTGGGTGAAGAGACCTCACTCGCCATCCACGTTCTTGTGGATACCAAAGGTATATGACGAAGTTGAGGTCCGGGGCTTGGTGGCTTAGTGGTTTAGCATGTTCTCCTCTCAGCACTGGGGATTCCAGGTTCGAATCCCAATCTGGGAGGAGTTTCCATGTTCTCCCCGTGTCCACGTGGGTTTCCCCCGGGTTCTCCGGTTTCCTTCCACAGTCCAAAAACATGAATCAAGGACAATTAAATGCTCGAAATTGCCCCATATAGAGTGTGTGTGTGAGTGAGTGTCTGCCCAGCGCCCGAAACGTTCTCCCCTGGATGGGCATGGGTACCCCCACCCCCCCTGCCTAATAGAGGATAAAGCAGGAGATAATGAATGGATGGAGGTTGAGGTCCACTATTATGCTGGTTTAGAAAATGGCCTTCCCCAAACTGTTTTCAGGAACACTTTGATTCGTTGATTGAGGACGCTCATGTGAAGGACGAGGTGCCTCCTGTTTACAGACCTCGTTATTAACCTTTAATGAACTACACCAAGCTTAATGAAGAGCCCCGTCTTCTGATCTGATTTATGTAGATTAGACACCCGGCGTTTCAGTTCTGATTAAAATAAAGCCAGCCCGCCGCGGCAGCGACTCGGCTCCCCGTACAGTTAGCGCTCTCCGAGGTGGACGGGGTTCTGAGGGTCAAGCGGAATGAGCATCCTCTTTTCCTTTACGGCGTGTCAGTATGGATCTCCTCAGCACAGACACGGCGCCGCCCCGAGTCACCCGGACGTCAGACACCCTTCACTGCGCCGCTATGAGAGCATGTGATCTGTCATTCAGCAGATGCCTTTATTTATGCATTTATACAGAGAACACGGACTGTATAATGTACACCGCACTCAGAAACGCCGGACGAACGGCTGAATGAACAGAACAGTCAAGGCTGAGGACGTTTCACTTACAGTCTCGAGATCGGCGTGCTCTTAAAAACCTTATCAAAGCGTTTCACAGCAGTGCTTTAAACAATAACTAACACTAATGGAACTATACAGATGCTTTTACACCTTAATTAAACTTATAATAAAGGCTGGTAAAGAAAAGCATGATATATAAAAGCAATAAAACACTGGCGGTTGTGTATTAATGTAAATGAAACACGAGAAAGTCACGATTGATTCACAATAACTCACAACCTCGAGGGTTTTATTAATTTTATAAATCGCTTATGAACAAACGATAACACAAAAAACAAGGTCCAAAAGTGAAATCGTAAAAAATCTGGTCTTTTAATGTGAACGCTGATTGCTGAGTAACAGGATTCTGGTTTCTCTAACAATTTATAAAAACAGATCGGGTTTTAGTTCGCTGTTTATATTGACCTGTACTTAACGACTTAAAATAATGTATTGTATATCATGCACGGATACGAATGTGGAGCGCTTAGAGGGGTGTGTTATTGTTAATGATGTTACAACCGGACAAACGGCTCAGCCAATCAGATTCAAGGACTTAAAATACCTTCATCCATCCATTATTTTCCGCTTTATCCTCTATTAGGGTCGCGGGGGGGGGGTTCCCCATGCCCATCCAGGGGGGAAAGTTTCAGGCGCTGGGCAGATACACCCAAGACAGGACGCCAATCTATCAGTGGGCACACACTCACTCTCACACACACACACATACTCTACTGTATATGGGGCAATTTGGAGAATTCAATTGACTTTGATCCATGTTTTTTGGACTGTGGGAGGAAACCAGAGAACCTGGAGGAAGCCCACACGGACACAGGGAGAACATGGAAACTCCACCCAGATTGGGACTGAACCGGGAATCCCTATTTCTAAGAGGAGAACATGCTAAACATATATAGGATATATATATATATATATATATATATATATATATATATATATATATATATATATATATATATATATATATATTCTTACTGGGTCCCTGTTCCTCTCACTGAGCTTACAGATGGACTTTGTAGTTCTATAATAACAGACTGTAGTCCATCTGTTCCTCCACACACTGTTCCTTCTCTTTATTCTGTTCTCTGATCAGAGAGGTCACTAGTTCATGAGATTGAGGTAAACACCAGATGCCCGCACAGACACCGACCTTCACCCCATGGAACACCTTCAGGGACAAAATTGAAAGTTCAACCAGTAAGGTACAGGGCCACGCCCACTACACATCACATGTGTATGAAATAATGTAGTGTGGGGTTTGGTTGTTGTTGTAGTTGTGTGTTAGCAGTTTATCGTTTTACAAACACAAATATCCAGCGCACGTTTATAAATCAGTGTGTGACGTCTCCAAAAAAAAAATCTCTCCTCTGTTGGATGTTCTGCAAATTTACAGATGGGTCTGAATTAGGGCTGCAACAATGAATCGATAAAATCGATTAAAATCGATTGTCCAAAGTGTCGATGAATTTCCATTATCGATTCGTTGGGTCGCACTATTTCCGTGTTACTCACAATGGCGTAACTGCTTACGTCAATAATGCTGGAAAATAATAGCGGGTTGAACAGAACAAGGCGGAGTCTGCAAAACAAGTTGATAAATCGCAGAAAACAAAAACAACCGACCGATTAATCGATTATCAAAATAATCGTTAGTTGCAGCCCTAGTCTGAATAACGCAGTGTTCTCTTAAAGATATTGAAGAACGTGAGACGTTTCTGACGAGGTAAAGAACATCCGAAGAACATCAGGAGGATCCTTCAGAAGTGTTTTCATCAGAACCGTGAGATCTCTGCACCTCTGAGGCTGAAGTGCCTCTCATCCGTTCTCCACTCAAACCCACTGACCTTTAAATCTTTCAGCTGCCACGCTCACAAAAGGGTTAACAGCCCATAATACTGTATGGCTGCCTCTCTTTCCACCCCGATGTGACCACACAGCTGCACTCATTCATTCATCTGCGTTTTGGAACGACGCCCTCCATCCGGTTGCTTTCAGCGCGAAACGTCACAACCGCGGCTGGGTGGCAGCACCATGTGCAGGACTAGAGGGCAAACACCATGCTCTCCGATTCGTCCACGCCCTCTCAGGCATGAACAGCCACCCCCGCCATTCTGCCCCAGGTGACCACACACACACAAACACGCTTCACTCCACACACGCCGTCAAATCCCAAGCTGCGTTAAAGCGAATCCCGTCATTCACATGAATCAAGAAACATGAATCATGAACCATCACAGAGTCGAATTTCTAAAAAATAAACTCCAAACCATGTGCATTAGAACCAAATCACCAGCCAAAATGTAACTCTAGAACCAAAGAACAAGTCAAAATGTTACT
>JAFMOD010000682.1:527610-535802 GCA_019802435.1 Corydoras maculifer | reverse complement strand
CTCTCTCTCTCTCTCTCTCTCTCTCTCTCTCTCTCTCTCTGTAGTTCCTCTCTCTCTGTGTGTAGTTCCAGTCTGAGTGTGTGGGACTGATGTGAGTGAAACATGTCTAATGTCCTCTGACAGACAGAATTAAAGTGTCCCCTCGGCGGCGCGTCCTCTCGGTGACGTGGTGGCGGTTCTGATGGACGGCTCTCAGAACTTTTGTTGGTAATCAGCGGGACGCGGTGGACAGATCAGGGATGCAGAGCACGCCGCCGGCGCGACTCCCATTTCAAAGGTGAAATGACCGAAAGTTTGTGCCATGAATTATTTACTGACCGCAAAACGGAACCGTCTCGCGAGTTTGAAGACGGAATCATCAATAAACAGACGAGAGGACGGAACGCAGACACCAGACACACAGGGTTCCAATCCCAATGTGGGTGGAGTTTCCACGTTCTCCCCCGTGTCTGTGTGGGCTTTCCCGGTTTCCTCCCACAGTCCAACAACAAGGATTCGAGGTGAACTGGCTGTTCTAAATTGCCCCATATATTGTGTGAGAAGGGCGGCAAGGTGTGGTTTAGCATGTTCTCCTCTCAGCACTAGGGATTCCCGGTTCGAATCCCCATCTGGGTGGAGTTTCCATGTTCTCCCCGTGTCCGCGTGGGTTTCCTCCGGGTTCTCCGGTTTCCTCCCACAGTCCAAAAACATGGATTAAGTGAATTGAGTTCTCCAAATTGCCCCATATAGAGTGTGTCTGTCTGTGTGAGTGTGTGCCCAGTGATGGATTGGCGTCCTGTCCTGCGCCCAGCGCCCGAAACGTTCTCACCTGGTTGGGCATGGACCCCCCCCCCCCCCCCCCCGCGACCCTAATAGAGGATAAAGCGGTAGATAATGGATGGATGGGATATTGTGTGAGTGAGTGTGAGCCCAGCGATAGATTGCCCCCCTGTCCTGGGTGTATCTGCCCAGCACCCGAAACGTTGCCTGGATGGGCATGGAGAACACGACCTCAAAACACTGCTATGGGATTAAGAGAGAGATAATGAGATAAGATCAGAGCTCATCAAGAGCTTTATCTGTAAAAACGTTTTTAAAACCCCGAGCCGGTGAAGAGCTTCATTAACGTGTCTTTTTAACGGCCGATCGGATAATAAAACATAACAGCAAACTGCATTAGACGACTTTTCTTTGAGTCATTCATTAAAGTCGTCACTCCCGGCTGTAACTGTAAGTGCACTAATGAATAAATGCATTTCCAAATGAATCAGCGCTAAACGGAGCTCTGCCATTTGCATACAATTAAAAATCTTAATGATTCACCCGGGAGGCAGGACGTTTACCTGTGTTTAATCGAGTTGCCCAGGTCTCTGCGAGGGATCTGGGGGGACCATCGGGGGACAGACAGGGTGTCTGGAAGAAACACAGAGAAAGACGGTGGAAGATCACGAGCATCAACACGGAGAACGGAACGGAACACGGAGAACACGGATTAATGAATATACGACTGAAAAACAGTCCAACAATATCCATTTAATATGTTACACTGAGGGGGCGGCACGGTGGCTTAGTGGTTTAGCATGTTCTCCTCTCAGCACTAGGGATTCCTGGTTCGAATCCTAATCTGGGTAGAGTTTCCATGCTCTCCCCGTGTCCGTGTGGGTTTCCTCCGGGTTCTCCGGTTTCCTCCCACAGTCCAAAAACATGGATCAAGGTCATTCTCCAAATTGCCCCATATAGAGTATGTGTGCATCAGTGAGTGTGTGCCCAGTGATAGACTGGCGTCCTGTCCTGGGACGCCAAACGTTCTCCCCTGGATGGGCATCGAAACCCCCTCCTGATCTCTGGTTGCCTCCCACAGTCCGAAAACATGGATCAAGGGCAATTGAATTCTCCAAAATTGCCCCATATAGAGTGTGTCTGTGTGAGTGTCCACTAAGCCACCGTGCCGCCCCTTTATTGATGCTATATTATTCAAAAAACATGGATTCAAGGTGAATTGGCTGCTCTAAATTGCCCCTATACAGTGTGTGTGAGTGAGTGTGTGTACAGTGATAGATGGGCGTCCTGTCCTGGGTCTATCTGCCCAGCATCCGATACATTCTCCCCTGGATGGGCATGGGAACCCCCCCCCCCACCACCACCATCACCACCGTTGGAGAGGATAAAGCGGAAGATAATGGAGGGATGGATGTTAAACTTTTTCAGTCCCCTGTCCCCATGACACATCAGCCTCAGATGGACAAGACGAGGGTAATTATAATTTTTTCTATATAATAATAATAGATTTATTTTTGTGTTGTAAATAAAGATGTCTCAGGTCTTTGTATTATAACTTTTTATATATAAATACAAATATATATATTTATATCACTCTTGTCTTCATGTCTTCCCGACAGGTACACAGTAATAATCTGGGTGTCCCTGGCATGACGTCAGGTAATCTGGGATTTCCCTCCTCGGTTCTGTTTCCGTCCCGTCCTCGGTTTTTGGATTCTACATCACTTTGCATCCAGTGATGGTGCTGATGGCAGCCGACGTGGCCATCGGGGGGCGTGGAGTGTGTTTCTGCTGAGACGCAGGTCAGAGTGAGAATAACAGACACGGGAGAGAGAGAGGAAACATCCGGCCGAATTAAATCAGCGCCCGTCTCTACGTCCGTATGGGAACTCCGGGTGGATGTCTCCATCTTTAAATGTCAGCAGACAGTGATGTCACACCGCGCTGTTAACACAGTTTACCTAACAGTCTGATTCCTATAATTACTGATGTGTGTGTGTGTGTGTGTGTGTGTACCAGGTATACACATCCGGTGACCTCATATTATTGCGACAACTTAAATTATAAATATAAATATATAATATATAAAATAAATATATAATTAATATAAATATAAAATGTAAACTTGTTCATTAAAGGGGGAAGGGGGGGGGTTTCCCCATGCCCATCCAGGGTGCTGGGCAGATACACCCTGGACAGAGGGCAGAGGGCAATCTATCTCCGTGCACACACTCACTCACACAGACACACACACACTCTATATGGGGCAATTTGGAGCATTCAGTTTACCTTGATCCATGTTTTTTGGACTGTGGGAGGAAACCGGAGAACCCGGAGGAAACCCACGCGGACACAGGGAGAACATGGAAACTCCACGCAGATTGGGATTGGAACCGAGAATCCCCAGCGCTGAGAGGAGAACATGCCAAACACTAAGCCACCGTGCCGCCCTGGTTTGGTATAAGTTTTTATGAAATGAATAGAAGTCTATGCCCATCATGCTTATGTGTGGGTTTGTGTGTGTGTGTGTGTGTGTGTGTGTGTTCAGTATGAGAATGCACTTCTGAACTGATAATCATTTAAAGGTGAAGTTTGTTCAGGTGGCTGCAGTCTTCTTCCCGCTGAGCCTCTCTCCTGGCGTGAACTGGAAAAGCAGGCAGGATGATGCAGACGCACGCAGCTCTAGAACCCACGTCTCCTCATGCCTTGTTTCTATGACAACCCTATGACTTTTTTTTTTTCCAGAAATAATTAAAAGACAAATGCAATATGTATAAGCTCAACTTCAATTAGTGACTTTTGGGGCTTTTCCCGGCACCCCTGCAGGTCCTCCCTCACATCTTCAGCTCTTTATGGCGTTAACGATACAACACACATCACTGTGACATCATCACGGAGACCAGAGGCGTGACCAATGCTCTCGTCCATCATCGGTGCCCGACCTGATACCCTTTTTCCCTAAAAAGCTAAATGTTCTGAACATAATGAAATGAGATTGGGGTCTGGGCTCGTTGCCGTAGGTCTGATGATGAACGTACAGCGGTGAACTTTCTCTGGCGGATGTTCGACCTGCATGACGCCCCGTTCTGTATTATCATGGTTCGCGTCTTATTAACACCTCGGCTTGTAGCTCCAAAATAAAAAAAATTCAAAAATAATAAAATAAAAAAAGGTAAATGTCAGGCGCCGAACTTCTCCTGCCTCCTGCCTCCCTGACGCCATTAAGACACAAACTTGCCTTTAATTGTTTAAATCAGCGGTTCTCAAAGCGAGGTCCGCCACGCCGCTGCAGGGGGTCCGGGAAGGGGTTCTTATTTTGGTGGACATTAAAATAAACATGTGCTCTGAAGAGTCACGTGATTTAATTGTAGATTGTAATTAAGATCAGCATGTAATTAAAAGACATGACTGTGATCTCAGTCTGACGGTTCACGTTTTATAGGTCTGTGCATATTCTCCTCTCAGTGCTGGGGAACTGGATGGAGTTTTGCGTGTTCTCCCCATGTCCGTGTGGGTTTATTACGGGTTCTCCAGTCTCCTCCAGATTCAAGGTGAACTAAACACTCTAAATTGCCTCTATCTAAATTGCCCCATATAGAGTGAGTTTGTGTGTGTGTGAGTGAGTGTGTGCCCTGCGATAGATTGGCGTCCTGTCTGGGTGTATCTACCCAGCGCCCAAAACGTTCTCCCCTAAATGGCCATGTGGAATTCCCCCCCCCCCCAATAGATTATTAAGCGTAAGATAATGAATGAATAAATTGCCCCTTACCCCAGAGTGTGCGTCTATGTGAGTAAGTGCGTGTCTAGTGATACACTGGGCCCAGGGCCCTGAACGTTCTCCCCTGAATGGGCATGGGGAACCCCCGGTACTTTTGCCCACACGGTAGCCGGTTCTTTAGCAGGTTCTTCTCTTCACTAAGCAGCAACTCGGGCAACGAATTAAAAGTTTCACAAAGAAACAAAGAAAATAGAACCGAATGGAATCAGTCATTCTGTATTAAAATAGGGGGGGGGTGTGGGGGGTGTGTGAGGGGCGTCGGGATGAAGGGAGAACGTAATTGATTCTAAGACCGGAGTCGAAACGGAACGCGGCGCTTTAAGGGTTTAGCGGCTGTTTCAAGCCACGGGCTTCAAAACAGCTCGTTTTTAAAGTCTTCTTCTTCAAAGGCGTGTGTGTGCGAGTGTGTGTGAGTGTGTGTGAGTGTGTGTGAGTGTGTGTGAGTGTGTGTGAACGCGTCCGGCGCCGACATCATGACAGAAGTGTGTTTTGTGCGTCGGATCCTACGGCAACACAACACAACAAAGGCCTAGCGTACGTTATTAATGTGGAGCAGCGAGTAACTGAAAAGCCAGGATTTCTCAGACGGGAATTTCGGTGATTTGTTTGTTCCGCGGCGGCACGGTGGCTTAGTGGTTTAGCATGTTCTCCTCTCAGCACTAGGGATTCCCGGTTCGAATCCCCATCTGGGTGGAGTTTCCATGTTCTCCCCGTGTCCGCGTGAGTTTCCTCCAGGTTCTCTGGTTTCCTCCCACAGTCCAAAAAACATGGATCAAGTCAATTGAATTCTCCAAATTGCCCCATATAGAGTGTGTATGTGTGAGTGAGTGTGTGCCCAGTGATAGATTGGTGCCCTGTCCTGGGTGTATCTGCCCAGCGCCCGAAACGTTCTCCCCTGGATGGGCATGGGGAACCCCCCCACCCAGTGACCCTAGTAGAGGATAAAGCGGGAGATGAATGGATGGATGTTTGTGAGAACAGAGGCTTCCACTCCGCAGCTGAAAGTATGTGACCGCACCCTAATCCAGAGGAACGTTCGTGAGGTCAGAGACCGAAATATCACGAACTCAAACTCAGAGTCACCGCCGCATGAGAACTTCCTCTCGCGGCTTTTAATCCGGCGTGACGCTCGGCTCTGCGTTATAAATCTTATTAACACCTCGACAAGAAGCTTCAGAGGGAAACGAAAAAAAAGGGAAATGTCAGAAAGTCGGGTGGAATGTTTTAAATTAGTGTTTCATAAAATGAAGACGATAATAATGATTAAAGGTCGTCACTGTGGCATCCGGGAAACCATCAGTCCATCAGAACCCGATGTGTCGGGTGTTTCTCATTTAATATTCATTAATTCATTAATCAGGCGGCACGGTGGCTTAGGGTTTGGCATGTTCTCCTCTAAGCCAACCTGGGTGGAGTTTCCATGTCCTCCCCGTGTCCGAGTGGGTTTCCTCCGGGTTCTCCGGTTTCCTCCCACAGTCCAAAAACATGGGTCAAGATCAATTGAATTCTCCAAATTGCCCCATATAGAGTGTGTTTGTGTGAGTGAGTGTGTGTCCAGTGATAGACTGGTGTCCTGTCCTGGGTGTTTCTGCCCAGAGCCCAAAACGTTCTCCCCTGGATGGACATGGGGACCCCCCCCCGACCCTAGTAGAGGATAAAGCAGATGATAATGGATGGATGGATAAATAATATAATTAAATCCCGTCTTTAATACATTCATTCATTCATTATCTTCTGCTTTATCCTCTACTAGGGTCGCGGGGGGGGGTTCCCCATGCCCATCCAGGGGAGAACGTTTTGGGCGCTGGGCAGATACACCCAGAACAGGACGCCAATTTATCACTGGACACACACTCACTAACACGGGCACACTCTATATGGGGCAATTTGGAGAATTCAATTGACCTTGATCCATGTTTTTGGATATTGGGAGGAAACCGGAGAACCCGGAGGAAACCCACGCGGACACGGGGAGAACATGGAAACTCCACCCAGATGGGGAGAGGAGAACGTGCTAAATCACTAAGCCACCGTGCCGCACCCGTCTTTAATACATTTCTCTGTGAAATCTTTACACCGAACACATCAGAAGCCAGAAGTCGTCGTCGTTGGTTACGTAATCAGATGTGATTAAACATATATTTAGTCACAGATTTCCCCGTGTTTTCCTGAAACCCTCCGTTCGGAGGTTGGTTAATGACGAGCTTAATGACGTTAATGATTTGACGTCAGCTGGATTCCAGCAGAGCTCGGTCCAGAGCGCGGCCTCTGATCGGCGTGATTGAGATGGATCCGCGATAAGCCACTCGCTCCGGGGCTGATGGGTAATCACATCGGCCCCGCGCGGCTTCTCTAATGGCATTAGGCGAGCATCTGATCCTCTCCTCCGAGCTCTGGGTTCGGATGCGGTGACATTAACCAGGACTCCGGTGTGTCTTCAGCTCCGGTTATGTTTAAAGGTTATGATATCAGATAATAGACGAGGCTTCGGCAGCCTGTCGTCGAGTCTGTATCCCATCATCAATCTAAGAATGTGGTTCAAACCACGAATTTATCGAAAGTTTCAGTTCGAATTGTAAAATAAGTTTTAAATTTAAGCCTAATATCCATCCATCCATTATCTTCCACTTTATCCTCTACTAGGGTCTGGGGGGGGGGTTCCCCATGCCCATCCAGGGGAGAACGTATGGGGCGCTGGGCAGATACACCCAGGACAGGACGCCAATCCATTGCTGGGCACTCACTCACTCATACAGACACACAAACACTATATAGGGGCAATTTAGAGCATCCAATTCACCTTGAATTCATGTTTTTGGACTGCAACCCACATGGACACGGGGAGAACATGGAAACTTATTCATTTGAGTTCTTTCAGGACAAACGTGTCGGTAAAAATCTGCATTCCATCAATATGGATAACAGCCCTGTCAGATGAATGACGGATTATTGGGCCTATCCCGGTCTAATGAGCTCCTTCCTGTTGATATTTAGCTTCGGCGCTCCGATTCCAAATTGGCTCCAGTGACGGGTAGGTGCGCGCGGCACGGATTTGGACGCCGCTACGCACCGCACACCTGGCCACCTGCACCGGGTCCAAACTGCGGCGCTGGCGATGCAGAAGACTGATGCCGGGCCAGAGACCCGGAGCCGGACATCATCCGTCAGAAGTCTGCGAGCGCGCCAAACTTCCGCACGTCCATCTGCAGAACCACCACGCCCGCGTCCCCATCACTGTTCGGAATGCGGCTCCCCGGGGACCACCGACGATGCAGACGTCAGCTCGGACGATATGCGCCCACACGCCTCGGGCTGGTATTATGGGATGCCGGTGGTGACCCGTCATGCGGCGTCCTAATTGTGGAAGTTGTGGCATGAATACTGAGAGACGGTCAAATACGTCAGTGTGTTTGTTAAGCGTCATCGGGCGGGGCATGGGGGGGGGGGTGTCTAGTGAGAACCTTCCTCCTGGGATGTAAACCCAGAATCTTCTGGCTCAGGTGACAGTGCTTTGGGTTGCCTTTAACCCTACCCTTGGGTTGGATACAAAATTTTGGGAGCCTCGACCTGATGCCAAGATTTTTCAAAGGTACATACAGATCCCTAAAATCAACCCCCTTCAACCCCACACAGCCGGTTTGAGATGAACCCCAAA
>JAFMOD010000682.1:515110-525110 GCA_019802435.1 Corydoras maculifer | reverse complement strand
TTGCCCCATATAGAGTGTGTCTTTGTGAGTGAGGGTGTGCCCAGCGATAGATTGGCGCCCTGTCCTCGGTTGTATCTACCCCGCGCCCGAAACGTACCCCCCCCCCCCGCTACCCTAGTAGAGGATAAAGCAGAAGATAATGGATGGATGGATAAAAGTTGACGTTGAGTTGAATGAGTTGAGACCTTAAAAATTCCACAGAAACTATCGAGAACCAAACCTCATGAAACTGGAACCTGCAGTGAGCTGACAACGTGATGTTCTTTTGAGAATCTCAGTGCAGTTGTGAGGAACATGGCGAACTTCGTGGTTAAGCGTTACCAAGGCGACCGGAACCCGACGACGATGTTTAAGATTTGAATGTGTCATAATCGGAATCACTTAATCTCACGGTTCTTTCCATTTCTACGTGATGCAGACCATCAGGACTGTATTAATGTTCTGCTCCCGGGGTTCCATCAACATCACCAGATATTTTTAAGGCAGCAACATTTTAAAGAGAGAGAGTGAGAAAAAAGTTGTCTGTTGGAATCAGATCGGAGTCGCATTAGGGCGGAAAATTGGATTCGATTGGATTCACCTGAGCATGATTGTGAGAACGTAACCTGAAGGCTCTGCGTTCCAGACCTGAAGCCTAGGCGGTTCTAAATGAGTTCTGGCTCTGAGATCTCACCTCTGATTCCACGGTCACACTATTAACGGTGCTGGAGCGGTCACATTCCACGAAGTTCTAAAATTCAGAAGCACTTTAGATCTGATTTCCTCGGGGGCGCCATTCCAACGAAAGTGGAAGCCACAAGGCTGCAGAGATCTGGAGGTTCTACATCCACCGATATAAACTCCACATGGAACCCGGTTGCGCTTCATGTAGCCAAAAGCGACGGCAAGGAAAATATAAAAACAGACAATCTGGACAACTCTTGCAGCAGATCAAGTACTCGTTGTCGGAAGACGGGCGGAGGGTGGGGGGTGTCGACATTCCTGCCAGAACGCTGAATACATTACGGGGAACGCCGCGGATTCTGACAGAAGCCGAGGCAGGAGATAGAGGTGGTGTATAAACATGCTGCCCTCAGGCTTTAATGCAATAAAGATGGATTGTCAGTGACCCCTTTCCAAACCAAAGTTGTCAAACATCAATACATCATCTGCAGAACCTCAGCGATGTGGAGGATTCAGAGCGTCTTTAATTTATGCGTGGGAACGAAATAACGCATTATAATTAATAGATGCATCTGTTTCTCGTCAGACCGTCGTTACTCTGTTCTCTGATGACCTGCACAGGGTGGATGTTATTTGCACGGTTGATGATCCTCAGCACTACAGGACCTCTGATGTGATGGTGGTGGTGGTGTTTTGGGGTGTGATGGATCAGAAACAGCAGTGCTGCTGGGGTTAAAACCCCGGATCCACTCACTGTGCCATTTATTAGACACCTCCACCTTATTGCTCCACCTTGTGGAGGTGTTATTCTTCCTTTGTTCCTTTATCAGTGATTAAAGGTGCCCCGGCAGCATCCCGTAGATTGGTGGATTATTACTGGTGGAGGTATTTAAAGGTTCCAGGAGCTGTGTACCAGTACATCACACGTTCATCCGCCAAACAAATAATACCCGCTCTGTGTAAGGGAGTGTAGGATCCTGGAGGTCCCCGGGTTGTTCATCGTATTCATTCTGATGGATGGACAATGGACGTTTATAGTTTTCCAATTGTTAAATGCGGGTCACATGATCACCACACATTCTGTACATGATGATGATCATGTCCCCCCCCCCCCTACTCAAGGAGGATGAGCCCTCCCACTGAGCCTCAGTCCTCACAAGGTTTCGACCTTAAAATATCAATATAACAGGGAGTTTTGTCTTGCCACTGTCACTTCGGCTTGCTCTTTTGTGGTTTAAAAGCTCATAACTCTTTGTGAAGATGAATGATTGTAAAAAGCGCTCTATAAATACATTACTAGAACGATGTTTAATAAAATAAAATGGCAAGCTGATCTCAGAATCTGCCCTCGTTCCAAACATTTCATTAATTCTACAAACAAGCCGGCCGTCTGCCCCCAAGCAGGGTGTAAAACACTCTCCAGGCGCTCGTTGAGGTCTCGCCGGTCGTGTCCGACCCACCCAACCCCTCACACATCAGTCGGGCCGGATCCCTAATAAATCAATTACACGCAGCCACCCCTGTCACTCTTAAACACCCATATAAATTCATCATCACGCTGCCAATCTCACAGGCGTGGGCTGGAGGGTGGGGGAGCGGGGGAGACTCGTTATATCAATCCCACAGATAGAGTGGGGAGCGGGGTTCCACTGCCGTGGACCGTCTCTCATCTGAGTGTGAGGACACATTCCTTAAACCCAGTCGGCTGGAGAAAGAGGCGATTAACATGGATGAGGTCCGGGGTCAGCCGTGTAATGATGCCGCTCCACCGCCGCTCGTGCACCGTACACTCATAAAGACCCGACTCCACAGAACTCTGCGGCACCACCACCGGGTTCCTCCAGCACGCAGAACATCCGCACTCAGACGGCACGGAGATTTAAATAGAACATGTTGTATACGGGTGGCACGGTGGCTTAGTGGTTAGCACATTCGCCTCTCAGCACCAGGGATTCCTGGTTCGAATCCCCATCTGGGTGGAGTTTTCATGTTCTCCCCGTGTCTGCGTGGGTTTCCTCCGGGTTCTCCGGTTTCCTCCCACAGTCCAAAACATGTATCAAGTCAATTCAGTTCTCCAAATTGCCCAATATAGAGTGTGTATGCGTACGTGACTGTGTGAGTGAGTGTGTGCCCAGTGATAGATTGGCGTCCTGTCCTGGGTGTATCTGCCTAGCGCCTGAAACGTTTTTCCCTGGATGGGAATGGGGAACCCCACAGCAACCCTAATAGAGGATAAAGCGGGAGATAATGCATGAATGAATAGTTGTAAACGTAGTAGTAGTTGTAGTCTTGGTAGTAGTGATTAAAGTTGTATTTGTAGTTTTAAAAGTTGTAATCATAATAGTAATTGTAGTAGTGTTTTTTGTTGTAGCTGTAGTAGTGGTTATAGTTGTAGACATAGCTAGATTTGTAACTGTTGTAGTGGTTAAAGTTCATTCATTCATTCATTCATTATCTTCCGCTTATCCTCTATTAGGGTCGCGGTGGGGTTCCCCATGCCCATCCAGGGGAGAACGTCTCGGGCGCTGGGCAGATAGACCCAGGACAGGACGCCAATCCATCGCTGGGCACACACTCACTCACACATTCACACTCTAAATTGGGCAATTTTGAGAATTCAATTAACTTGATCCATGTTTTTGGACTGTGGGAAGAAACCGGAGGAAACCCACGCAGACACGGGGAGAACATGGAAACTCCACCCAGATGGGGATTCGAACCGGGAGTGGTTAAAGTTGTCGTTGTAAAAGTTGTAAACGTAGTAGCTGTAATAGTTGTAGTAAAAGTAAAAGTATTTGTACTAAAAGTTGTAAACATGGTTGTAGTTGTGGTTGAAGTTGTAGTTGTAAAAGTTGTGAACATGGTTGTAGTTGTGGTTAAAGTTGTAGCTGTGATCAGATTTGTAGTTGTAAAATTTGTAAACCTAGTAGTAGTTATAGTTATAGTTGTTGACATACTCTAGTTGTTTTTGTAGTTGTTGTAGTGGGTAAAGTTGTAGCTGTAATAAGATTTGTAGTTGTAAAAGTTGTAAACATGGTTGTAGTTGTAGTTAAAGTTGTAGTTGTAAAAGTTGTAAACATGGTAGTAGCTGTAATTTGGTTAAAGTTGCAGCTGTGGTAAGATTTGTATTTGTTATAAAAGTTGTAAACATAGTAGTAGTTATAGTTATCGTTGTAGACATAGTTGTTTTTGTAGTTGGAGTTGTGGTTAAAGTTGTAGCTGTAGTAAGATTTGTAGTTGTAGTAAAAGTTGTAACCGCGAGGGCAGTTGTGGTAACAGTAGCGGTGGTAGTGGTAGTGGAGGTAGTAATAGTTGATATTTATTTATAGATAGATATTTGTACTTGAGACGAATTAGTTATAGAGATTCCCCGGCATAAATCCGTGCACACATCTTCTGAAGATGTTTATTTAGCAGCGAACCTGATGGAGGCGTTTTCAGATTGCTCTCGAACGCACGCTGACACTCGACGCATCGTTAGTGGGATGAGGGAGTGCCGCGCCTCCACCACGCAGCGCTTCATTCACAATAAACGACTTTCAAAGGGACGACTGACGGAGTACAGAACCTCCAGGAGCTCCGAGCAGATTTAAAATACTCACATGACAAGAACACTGAACTCCAAACCCCCATGTGCTTGCGTCAGTTCCACGCCGCCGAACGTTTAAAGAGCCTTGATTTACAGAATCGGAACAAAATAAAGAATAAGGGAGAGTGTCGGCGACGGTGGCTCGTTCCGAGCAACGCTGCAATCGCCGAACGATCCAGATTTAGTGGCTTATTCATTAAAACAGACCCAGAGGGCAGAACCGCTCTAAACCTGAAGAACAAATCAGTCTGCAGAGGAACGTCACGGCTGCAGAGCGAGTCGCTGCTGCAGACTCCCGACTCCGCTCACGGATCAATACTCTTTATCGTTCAGGAAACAAGATAAAAACGTTGTCATCCCACCGGCGCCTCGTGTGAACTCCCCTCAGTGCCTCAGAACAACCAGACGTCTATGTTCCGAGGCCGTGGATCTTGTAACCTGTAAACCATTATGTTAATAATAATAATAATAATATGAATACATTTTATTTATATAGCGCTTTTAGGGACCTTAAAGAGGGGGGCGGCACGGTGGTTTAGCACGTTCTCCTTTCAGCGCTGGGGATTCCCAGTTGGAATCCCAATCTGGGTGGAGGTTCCATGTTCTCCCCGTGTCCACGTGGGCCTTCGCCGGGTTCTCCGGTTTCCTCCCACAGTCCAAAAACATGGATCAAGGTCAAGTGAATTCTCCAACATAAAGAGTGTGTCTGTGTGAGTGAGTGTGTGTGTCCAGCGATAGTTTGATGATGTGTATTTTATAACAAACTGTACTATATGGCTGCAAATGCAGCGCCATCACATACAGGGCGGCGCTCTTGCAGCGCTTCTGGCTTTGGTTCCAGCCAAAAACCCGTGTTGTTCCGCAAGGCAGCAGTGATTGTTCCATCATAACGCCCAATAAGGTTTTAGTTTTAAAGGCCTTGGTGGATAAAACCACTCCAATTCTCAGTTTGTTCATATCGGAGTGTAATGAAGTAACACGGTACGAGAGGACATGCATTATTGTAAATAAATCATGGCATGAGGCGAAGCTCATAGTAACTCCAATAAGCCCTTCATGGAACGTCCTGCAGGTGGCGACGAAGCAGGTGAAATGCTCAACCTGACGGCAGTAAAACTCAGGAATCTTACAGCTCTAATTCCTCTAATTTCACGTCCGTCGATTCGCACGGCTCGGCGTTTGCCCGTGCTCCTCCCGCACGGCGCCGGCGTTCAACTTCCAGCACAAACTCATTAAAAGTCGGCGCGGACGCGGCGGCCAAGATCGAACACCTCCTCGAAAGTAATCTGGCTCTCAGTCACAACACGGCACCAATTATCTCCTCATTTCCTGCAAGGCGGTGCAGATCCAAACTCCAGGCTCAAGGGGCCTGATTGCACTCCGCAAAAACACCACGGCATAAGGAGCTCTGCTAATGAAGTCGAGCCGTGCATTAAGGCGCGTCTCGTGACTGGAACCGAAGCCACCCAGGATTGATGGGAAATATTTTTGGTGAGCATAAGACGCATATTGGTTTAATAGATGGAGACTGAGCGAGTCGTATGCGAGGTAACCTCCCACTTCAGATTCCGAGGACCCCGTTTACAAAATGACATGCAAACTGGACATCCATCCATCCATCCATCATCTTCAGCTTTATCCTGTACTAGGGTCATGGGGGGGGGGGGGTTGGGTCCCCATCGGGTGCTGGGCAGATACACCCAGGACAGGATGCCAATCTATCACTGGACACACACACACACACTCTATAGGGGGCAATTTAGAATGACCTTGACAACTGAAATACTCCAAATTGCCCCCTATAGAGTGTGTGCACAGCGATAGATCGGCGTCCTGTCCTGGGTGTATCTGCCCAGTGCCCGAAACGTTCTCCTCTTGAAGGGCATAGGGAACCACCCCACGAACCCTAGTACGGAATGAATAAGTGAATTTACCTTGTTCCATGTTTTCGGACTGTGGAAGGAAACCGGAGAACCCAGAGGAAACCCACGCGGACACGGGGAAAACTTGGGAACTCGGGAATCCCTAGCACTGAGAGGAGAACATGCTAAACACTAAGCCACCGTTCCGCCGCAAACACAGATATCCTTTATTTTACCCTTTATTATAAAACATGGTTGCACAGCACGTTCGCCTCTCAGCGCTGGGGCTCCAGGTTCGAATTCCAATTTGTATGGAGTTACCTTCATGACATATATATATATATATACAGAGTGTATATGATTATTAATACACCTTTTGTGGAGCCATATGAAAGGTTCTCATATGCATTTTCATTTTTTTTTTTTGCCATCCTGTGAAGCCGCAGCCCGACCTTTGCGACTCGCTGCGTGGGTTTCGAACACTGCGTGCATATGAAGCAGGAATCAGTACAACACGACGAAGACAGATGAACTTTCGGCGCGAGGGCAACGCCGTGTAAAAACGGTGGCGCGTTTCTCCAAAACATCGGCATTCCAATTGCAATCCGCGAGGTGGAGGGCGAGCGAAAAGAGTGAGTGGAGATGACAATGAGAGAAAGAAGACGCAACGGCCCTAATCCACCGTAACACCCGCAACGGCTTCTGGTAAGACACTTGTGGAAAAAGGCAATACTAAATGATTCATTGCCGTCGTCCTCCTCCTCCTCCATATTCCTCCCATCCTTGGCACCCCCTCCGCCTCCTCTGGGTCTCTGTAAATCTCCTTGATTTATTAACACACATCAGATTCCATCAGGGAGGTGCTTAACATTTGCTACAGAAGTGATGGGAGGGAGAAAACCCCCCACGCTTCGTTCTCATTCGGCGGCGCAACGTTCTTCGGCGGCTCCCGGAACGCTGCGTTAAAACAGACATCGACCGCACCGCTGCAGGAGTGAGCGAGCGAGAGAGTGAGAACGCTCACTGTATACACGGATCATCACATTAATCAGCATTACGACCCGTCTTAATTACAATCAGAACACAGCGAGGCCTCCAGGCTACAAAATGACAGCAACAAGCTTTTTAGAAGTGATCTCATCAAGTTTTCAGAGGAAGAGCGAGAGAGAGAGAGAGAGAGAGAGAGAGAGAGAGGAGAATGAAGAAGAAATAAAGGTTAAGAGGTTTCTTTGTTAATAGAAGTGGGCAGCGCAAGTACAATAACACACTGAAATGAAATGATCAGAGCGATGTGGAGCGAGGATGTGTGGGTGGAGAAAGATTATTATAAAATATGATGATTGTGACGGTAAGAGGGGAAAAGAAAGTTAGAAAGTCAGAAAGAAGTTTGGTTAGAAGGTAAAAGGTAAGTTAAAAAGACAAAATATTAAAGAACGAGAGGAAGAACGAAGATGTTTAAAAGAAAATCCGAAGGAAGGATAATTAACATTGAAGGGATTAATAAAGGAAAAGCAAAAAAGTACAGAAGGAAATAAAGAAAGAGAGTTCGGAGAGGAAAGAGGGGAGAAGAACGAATTTAAGGAAAGAAAAAAGGGTGAGAATGAAGGAAAAGAGAGAAAGAAGAAGATAAGGAAGAAGGAAAATAGATGAAGAAATTAAAAAAGACTGTGACAAATAACTCGTTAAATAAATAAGATGACGTGCAGTGGACACTGAGCCCTCAAAGGTTCTGCAGTTCTGCAGTATAAGCCTGTATATCGCCCCCCGCAGGTGGACCCGGGATTTGGGTTGATGCTGAACAGATCACAGTGTCGTCCGCTGAAAGCCTCTGTGAATCCACACCGATCGAAAAGCCGGTAGTTCAATTAGAAACGTCCCAAATGAGCCGGTGAGTCCCCAGTGGAGTCGCGGACGAGATGGACGGTGATTGGATTTGTACATCTGCAGTGATTAGAGGGGCAGCGGGGGGGATCTGTTCTGGATCAGAGCAATAATCAGTGACCCAATGCCCTGTCCTCTGCTTCCCCGTAAACATCCAAACGGAGTTCATCCAGAGGGTCACGGCTCAGGGCGACGGCCTAGACCTCCTCATGATGCTGCGGCAACCGACTCCGCGAGACTCAGAGAGACTCCGCGAGACTCAGAGAGACTTATAGAGACATAAAGAGTCTCTGCAAGACTCAGAGAGACTCAGAGTGACTTATTCAGAAATATTCAGAGAGACTCCGCGAGACTCAGTATGACTCTATGAGACTTAGAGAGACTCAGAAATACTCACAGAGACTCAGCGAGATTGAGCAACACTCAGAGAGACTGTGTGAGACTCAGAAAGACTCAGAGAGACTCAGAGTGACTCCACGAGACTCAGAGAGACTCAGAGAGACTCAGAAATATTCAAAAAGAATAACAACTCCGCAAGACTCAGTGAGACTCAGAGAGACCTCGAAAGACTTATGGAGACACAAAGAGTCTCTGCAAGACTCAGTGAGACTCAGAAAGGTTCAGAGCGACTCGGAGAGACTCAGCGTGCAATGATGTCATCTAAACAAGTAAAGTATCATATATTTGTCTATATTTGCCTGTCGCCTCGACCCCTAATCATCTCCAAATTCCTGATTTGCACACACCGCTGCAAAACACGTCCCGTTAGCGAGGGACAAACCTGGGCGTGTGGGCGTCCTCGATCCGGTTCCCCAGCTGGAACTCGTGCGACTTGCTGCGATGCAGGGCGCTGAAGCCGGGCAGCAGATGAATGAGCTTGCGGTTGGCAGGCGGGGGCGTTCCGGGCGCCCTGACTTTGTTGCGCCGGCGTAGCGGTGGGGTACCCGGAGGGGTCATGGTGTTGACCACCAGTGGTGTGCGTGGGGGCGTGTGAGGAAAGTGCCTCTGCCTGGGCGAGGGGGGTAGCGACCGATGACCCGTGTCCAGCATGCCCAAAGACGCCAGGCCGGGATGAGTGTCCACGCATAGGCGCTCGGGCTGGGGATAGAAAGACGGGGGAGCCAGCGTCTGAGGACTGTGACAAAGAGCATGGGTGTAGCGCGACACCGGCTTGGGGCTCTGAGCCAGCTGCAGACGTACCCAGTGCCCAGGTTCGGACACGCCCGCATGCGTGTTCTCTTTGCCCGAATCGGACATGGGCCACTGGATGGACCAGTCCTGCTGTTGCACACCGCCCAGTCCTGTGTACATCAGAACGAGATGTTAGAATGGTTCATGTTTAAAAACCAAATACAGACTGAGAGATGATGAACAAAAGAAACAACAGCACAAAGAAACGCCAAAGAACGAGAGGAAAGAAAATACAAAGAAAACGGAATTAACTTAAAGGGGCCCCACATATACAGTATCATCACTTCAGGATTAAATATCTATGGGTTGTTTTTTTTTTTTATAGAATCAGCGCACGATCGCGATGGCGGAGACACGTTGCAAGCCGAATGCAAGTTTATTTGGACGTGAGACAGGAAATCTGTAAACGTGTGTGAATTAAAACAGCAAGAACGTTGTGGCTCGAGGGTGTGAATGAGGGGGACACGGCTCGGGGGGTTCAACCAAACCTCCAGGAGCTGTATCCGCTTAATCACACCGACATTGAGTCCTATAGCATTGTTGGTGACATGTTGCACATGTACTGTTTACCAGAGATTCTCAACTGGCTAAGGACACGTTGTGAGTGGGACAGATTGTGAAAAAATACAAAATTATATATATATATATTATTTAATATGCAACAGATTTTGTGTTTTATCTTGGAAAAAAAAACAGAGAGAGGCACGCGTCAGACGCACATAGCATTCTCGTTGCCATGGCAACCCCTATTCGTTTGCCGGTTACCCATGGTGGTGTTTGGAATTTGAAATGTGCATTTTTGTTTCTCAGTTTC
>JAFMOD010000682.1:457132-485331 GCA_019802435.1 Corydoras maculifer | reverse complement strand
GGAAGATAACGAATGGATGGTAATTGACCTTGATCCATGTTTTTGGACTGGAAATCGGAGAACCCGGAGGAAACCCACACGGACACGGGGAGAACATGGAAACTCCACCCAGATGGGGATTCGAACATGCTAACTAAACCTAACTAAACCATTAAGACAATCGAAGAAGTGAATATTTTGAAATGATGCCACTTCTGTGGCGATCGATGCAGACTAAATGTATAGTGTGAACACAGTGCTGAGTGCTGAGTGTCGGCACCTCTGTGACCTCCTTCCTCATGCTGACGATACGGAGCCAGTGTGAAAGCCTGGGAAAGCCTTCTAGCTGGTCGTTCCGCTCCTGTAAGGGCACTTTGTGCTTATAAGAGAGCTGCCGGCTGAAATACTTCACCAGCTTACCCTGAAAGAGGAAGGAACAGGATTGAAATGTCAAATAAAACCAGATTATCTGAGTAAAAATATTTACGGTTAATTATACAATGTGCTGATGGCATCATCCGGAGTACAGAGCACGTGATCATATATGCACATGTGAGAAAATCATTCATTCACACCTGTACTGTGATGTCTTTAATTGAAGGACCTTTAACTGGGGCAGTCATACTGTAGTTTGTGATTAACAAAGCAGCCTTGCAACCTGAAGGGTCCTGGTTTAATTCCCAGTTCCATCAAGTACCACCGCTGAAGGTAAGCTGCCCTCGAGTGCCACCGCTGTTTGTGTGTGTGTGTTTGTGTGTGTGTGTGTGTGTGTGTGTGTGTGTGTGTTACCGCATGGATAAATTAAATGTGGCAGACAAATACTTCTGTGTGTAAGTACAGTAGGCAAATTAGTTTTATTTTTTTTTCTCATTTAGAAAAGCTACTAACATTTAGGGAATTTCATTTCATTTAATTATTAACCAATCAGATTGAAGCCTCGTGTTTATATTTATATATCATTCAGTCTCATCACTGAAGGTGAATAAAAATCACTAAGCCCATGCAGTTTGGACAAGGCTGCCAGCTTTTTGGAAACAGTTTGGGGAAGGCCCTCATCCAACACATTTTTATCTAAACAAAGAAATAAATCTTAATCTACAGGGGATTGTTTCTGATAAACAAATGTTTCTTGTTAAACTGTTTGAAAGCAACAGGACATTCAGGGAATTTAATTTTGGATTCTCTATGATTCAATCCCCAGCGTTTCCTCTCCTTTTTTAGACAAACACTGTAGATTAATTTCACTGTAGATTAATTTAACTGTAGATTAATTTCACTGTAGATTAATTTAACTGTAGATTAATTTCTCACCTTCTTATTTGTAAGTCACTTCGGATTAAAAGCGTTTGCTAAATGACTAAATGTAAATAAAATTACCTGCTGTTGTAAATTAACAATAACTTTAATAAGAACGATTGCTCCAGTTGCACTGCGTTTAGCGTTTTTTAAAGGTTTTAAAAAAAAGTTTCAAAAGTTGTAAATTATTAAACGTTAAAACAAAAGGGACGCTTTAGACGCGCAACTCAAATGATTCGAACGACACGAGAGTCGATACAGCTGAATGATTCGTTCGTCATGAGCAGACGTTAGCTGTTAGAACGCGTTTATTTATCATTTCTGCTCAGTTTTAATTTGTCTTAACGACGCTGAGAATCAAACATTATGAAAAGTCATAATAAAATTAAGATAAATTGTTTTAGATTAAATGAATTATTAATTTCTTAATAAAATTAAGACCTGTCGTTCTGATTTGAAGGCTGATTTACTAATAAATATAAAATAGCCAATAGTCACCAAAACATACTACATAAACATTAAAATGCTAATAATTGTTTAAAAATACACCTGATCTGTGATCTACAGATATATATATATAAAACAGTGTGTATATATATATATATATATATATATATATATATATATATATATATATAAAACAGTGTGTATATATATATATATATATATATATATATATATATATATATATATATATATATATATATATATATATATATATTCATTCATTCATTATCTTCCGCTTATCCTCTATTAGGGTCGCGGTGGGGTTCCCCATGCCCATCCAGGGGAGAACGTCTCGGGCGCCGGGCAGACAGACCCAGGACAGGGTGCCAATCCACCGCTGGGCACACACCCACTCACACACACACACTCTAAATTGGGCAATTCTGAGAATTCAATTAACTTGATCCATGTTTTTGGACTGTGGGAGGAAACCGGAGAACCCGGAGGAAACCCACGCAGACACGGGGAGAACATGGAAACTCCACCCAGATGGGGATTCGAACCGGGAATCCCTAGCGCTGAGAGGCGAATGTGCTAACCACTAAGCCACCGTGCCGCCTCTATATATATATATATATATGTATATACACACATACATGTTATAGAGATCTGACCTTAAAGCTCTTACAGCAGTATATAGTATAAAATAAAATAAAGATTTTATAGATTTATAAAATTTTAAATAATTGTTTTTAATTGTTGCCCAGCGATGGATTGACGCCCTGTCCTGGGTCTATCTGCCCAGCGCCCGAGACGTTCTCCCCTGGATGGGCATGGGGAATCCCACCGCAACCCTAATAGAGGATAAGCGGGAGATAATGAATGAATGAATAAATGAATGAATGTTTTTAATTGTTATGCTTTAACGACAAAATCTTTAAAATAAATCTGTTTTGTTATTAGGAGACAAATTCTCTGCTTCTTTTAAACGTGTTTTTCTGAAGATTTATTTGCATTGCATATGTATTTCATGCTACTGATAAACATTTCATCTTAAGATTTGAAAAACATTTAAAGCAAATTCAGAAAATCCACCCTAAATCATAAGAAGCTGAGCCATCAGAGCCGCAGTGTATTAGTGAGAAACTGTAACTATGAGAATTTTAGTCAACCTTAAGAGTATTTTCTTGTTTTTTTGCTTGAAGATGCTGAATTATTTGTTCTCAGTAACTGCTCTATCCTGTTCGGGGTCATGCTGAAGCTGGAGCCCACCCCAGGAACACAGAGTACAAAAAAGAAATACATCCTGAACTGGGCACCAGTCCATTTTATAACACACACACACACACACACACACACACACACACACAGGGGACAATTTAGTGGGAGTAAGCAAGAATTAGAACCATTTTTACCTGGTCCCCTGGGTTTTCTCCCAGCACTATGGTTTTCTTTTACTGTATACACTGATTGGTAAATTGATGATACCATTTTCCCCATAACTGTACTGTTCAAAATCATTCTAGTTGAAAAATAGACAGTAAATCTGATGTTTTAAACTTTTAAATTAACAAAACTAAACAAAAATCCTTTGGTTTTTTTATCAGCTCCACTCACCATATTCGTGATTTTGTTTTACAGTTACAAACTGTAATATAGTTGTTAGTCCCCTTCACCCTGTTCTTTAATGGTCAGGACCCCCCACAAAGCAGGGGTCACCTGCTAACCCTGGATATATATTCATTAGCCACTTTATTAAGTGCACTACATTGCCTGTGCAGAAAAATCAGTATGTGAATATCTGATGTAGTGACTGACATCTAGGGGAAAATCCAGATTTCCATTATTAGCTTTGTAATAAGTAACAATTTTAAATTCCCTTTATAATGAGCTTTAGATCATAATCCATTCACAAACAGAAATTATATTGATTGTTGACAGACTGGCACTGTTCATTTCTTTTTTAAAAAAATAAGTTTTCTTGGTTCGACTCGTTTTGCCGACTGAAAGACGTCTCATAGAACTGCACCGCACTAACAATTCAGAATGTTTCAGGCTCGGTGCCGCACATCCTCCTGCCCCAGTTCGATTGTGTGCGACGCACAGCGCCTGGCTATAGACGTACAGCATGTGCTTTTCCGTCTGCCACTTACACAAAAGTTATTTGATGTAGTCAGGATTTCAAAGGCCTGTACAAAGCACACCAAGAGAGTCCACGCTCCTGTCAGCAGAGCAGCTGCGGTCCACTTTAAAACGGGTTTAAGTTACTGAACAACTACGCTGCTTACTGTCAGCTTAAAATAACTGAGACATTTTACATTGTTGAGAAACACATCGCTTTCAGAAGCACTTGTTATGAATAAAAATATATAGGGTTAATCTGGACTTGGAGGCAGATTATCAGGTTGATAATATTACAGTACAGTTGGTTCTTCCTTAACTACTGACTCGTGTTGTTCTCTCGTTTGTACGTTCGTCAGCTAAATGTTTTTGATTTAAGGACTGATGGCAAAGCATGGAGGGGGTTAGGGGCCTTGCTCAAGCGCCCACACATACACTGTATGTACAGAAGTATTGGGACAAAGCTCTAATTCATTGACCTCAGGTGTTCTATTCAGTACCGTTATCACGAGTGGATAAAATCAAACACTTAGCCAAGAATTCTGGACAAATATATGATTTCAGTGATGTAGGAACAGGTTAGGGCCCTTTTCTCTTCCAGTACACATATCGAGGTCCATAAAGACAAGGTTGAGTTTTTCTGTTATTGCTTTATTAATACATATGATATATTTTTTTCTCTATACATTTTTCACATATTCATCTCTGGATCATCTGAATTTTAATGTCATATTGCTAGATGCAAGATAACGCTACTGAGCTGCTATTAGATTTCAGTAAGCGACACTTATATAAATAATATGTAAACGACCATGAGGGTCATATGACATTGTGCTTTCTCTCACTTTTTCAAGTACAAGCACAAAAGTAAAGTAACTGCACAACAACAACAGAGCTACATGGAGCAACATTTCATTATGACTCTTAATCCACCACCTAATTCAGAGGATTCAGTGATGTACACGAGAACACTGTACACAGAAGAAAACATATTAGGTCAGGAATATATTTACAGAACCTAATGGATTTATTTGCCATTAAGAGGGCCAAATATGGGCAAAACAAAGACAACTTCAGTGATCTGTTTTTTTCCCTAAAATTGCATTGAAAAATCTAATTTATTAATTTCTCAACCCAACAATATCATCCTGAACGGTAAAGGCACCAACAAAAATAATATATTAATAGATAATTAATAGATATATATATCTAAAGTAAAGTACATTAGCCTCTGATTGAGAAAGTCTGACGTAGAGGAACTTAATCAGTCTGCACAGAACCCTGACCTCAATCTCATCCAACACCTCTGGAAAAATCTAGAACAGTAACATTGAGTCTGGTTCTTTTGTACAGCAACACTGTCTGATTTCAGAAATGTTCCTCTGGATGAATGTTCAAAAAGAAATTCACAGACACATTCCAAAAGTTCTCCGAAGAATGAAAACTGCTGCAAATAGCTGCAGCATAGAATAGGATTTCATAATCGGCCCATTACTTTTAGTCACATGGTGTATTGGTTTGGTCTTGAGCTTTAAATTTCAGTGGCGTTAATGCATAAGCTTCAGACTGTGCCAACAATTAAGACAAAGTCCCCTCCCCTATTGTAGCTTAACTGTGTCTGTGCACAAAGTGTGGTCAGAACCTCAGAGTAACCAGAACAACCATTCTTATGGATGAACTAAGGCACCGCGTACCCTTTACTACATTGTACAAAACTACTCCTCCATTACATTTACATTTACATTTACATTTGGTCATTTAGCAGACGCTTTCATCCAAATCGACATACAAAGTAAGCGCAGGGTCAGCCACAGCATCCCTGGAGCAATGAGGGATAAGGGTCTTGCTCAAGGACCCACATTGGTAACTTTACCTGGGATTTGAACCCCCAACCTTCAGACTGATAGCCCGACACCCTAACCACTGAGCTACCATGCCCTCCCAAATGTTGATTTCAGGCTTTTATAACATGCAGGGGAAAAGTCCATGTATAGTATATGTTTTAGCAAAATGATGCAGGCTGTGAGGTGTCCACATAATTTGTGTGTATTTTGAAAAATATTAAATGAAAAATCTCTACCTAACATGTGGCATGACATTCGAGGCTGAGAAACGCTGGAGTATTCCTTTAACAACTCCCCCACTATGGGGAATCACTGCTGACTGTCAATGCCAGAGGGAGTCCCTTTGTTTTTTTTTCTTTTTTTTCTTCTTCCAGTGCTTGCATTTATTTATTTATCCTACGTCCCGATAGCCAGGCAGCTCCAACCCCCCACCCCCAACCCCCATTTATGAAACCTGTCAAAAACCTTGTCATGTCAAACCTGTGGATTCGAAGCCTCGTGCCGTGGTGTTGTTATCTTTAGGCCTGGTGTCCATGTTAACAAGTGAAGCATCTCTTTCTTTCTTTTTTTTTTTTTTTTGGAGTGCACCACCTGCAGAACGCGCCTCGCTGCAGCCCCTGCGTTTCTCACACACGCACGCCGCCTAATAATAACCTTATAATAAAGCCCAGGGAATAAAGAGGCGCTCCGGCGAGGCGCGCTGGTCCTGATGCTGCGGCGCGCTTACCTCGAGCGTGCGGATCTCTTTTTGCGTCAGGTCGTTGGATGTGGCACATTTGGTCCGGAGCCCCTCCAGGCTGGAGATGCTGATGTCGATCATGTTCTGCACCAGCTCGCACTGCTGCAGGGCTTTCTGCAAACTCAGGTAAGCCTCCTCGCTTTTCGTCATCTTGTCCTCGTCCATCGTGCGCTCTCGGCTCGGCTTGGCGTCTTGATTGTGTTCGTGTAAATGATGCGTCTCTCTCTAAAGAACAGGAGTGGGGGAGAATAAAGACGGTGAAGCAGAGCCTCTACGTGTAAGGCGATTCCATCCTCGTCCGTCTCGGGGCTCCCGACGCCGTTTGCATCAGGGCTGATCCGTTTGAAAGCCGCTCATAATAACAAATAGACGGTGCTGCTGAGAGGAGGGAGGCGGAATCACATCCGCGCCGCATCCGCGCCCCGCGCCCTCAATTCCGGCGGCATCTCAGTAGAAAACGCGGCGCCTCGCTCCTGCCCCGGGTTTCTAGCCGCAGGTAACGTTAGACTGTGTTATTCCTCCTCTCTGGTAGCATCCCGGCGCTCCCCCACCTCGCCAACATGTTGCCCGTCAATCAAACCCCCAGCAACCGCCGAGTTCTCGCGAGAACGACATCAAATGCGGTGAGCTCACTGTTTGAACTCGAAAAACCTCCTGCACGAAAATGGTGCTTCCTTTTTCCTTTGAAGTGTTAAAGGAATACCTCCTGTTTCCAATCTCATCTCGGGATGGTGCCCCTCCATCACATACACAAGCGGCATGTATGAAACCACCAGGTCGCCTATTATTCTCAACCTGTGCCTGTTATTCCATAAAAAAAATTTTCAGCCTGTTACAGATTTCAGCATTTTTTGATAAATGCTATTCAGGTTGCAAAAAATAAAGAAATACTCCAGTGGCCTCATCTCATCCCTTTAAACACCCTAAAGTTCAACTGGAACACAGATTGAAAACAACGCATCATTGTTCCAAAATCTTGTGGTAAGCCCTGGCAGAACTATAGAAAGCGGCAACAGACTTTTAAAAGCTCACATCCATTTGATCGGCCATCATTGAGGAATGAACTGGTGTCATGTTTATAATGTGTGTGATATGTAAATAATATGTATTCATTCATTCATTATCTCCCGCTTATCCTCTACTAGGGTCGCGGTGGGGTTCCCCATGCCCACGGGCGCTGGGCAGATAGACCCAGGACAGGGCGCCAATCCATCGCTGGGCACACACTCACTCACACAGACACACTCTATAGGGGGCAATTTTGAGAATTCAATTAACTTGTTCCATGTTTTTGGACTGTGGGAGGAAACCGGAGAACCCGGAGGAAACCCACGCAGACACGGGGAGAACATGGAAACTCCACCCAGATGGGGATTTGAACCGGGAATCCCTAGCGCTGAGAGGCATACGTGCTAACCACTAAGCCACCGTGCCGCTAAATAATATGTAACATAATATAATCTAATACAAAAGTTTGGACACTGTCTATATGGAAGGTTTTGGGTCACCACCTGGTTTACAGCTTCCCTCTTCCCTTTTTTCATGATTTTGGAATTCGACCAAGGGAAATTCATCCATTGATCCCGGTGAGCATTTGTGCAGTCATACACCAATACTAGATGGGAGAGGATGGCTCACAATTTTCATCCTAGTTCAACCCAAAGGTGTACCATGGGGTTGAGGTCAGAACCTCGCAACCGATCTTTGATGGACCTTGTTTTGTGCAGTCATGCTGGAACAGAAAGGGCTGTGCCCAAGCTGTGCCCACAAAGCTGGAAGCATACATTTGTACAAAATGCATGACTATGTGCTTGATTTCATATTTCTTTGGCAGCAGAGCTGAATAAAACACTTCAATTCAATGATTGAGAGATGTGTCCTAATACTTTTGTTTACACTTGCTGCATTGAGCTTGAAATTAATATTACATTAAATTAGTAAATGTTCTCTCCATGTGTGGGTTGATTTTCTCCAATTTCTGGCCACATTCCAAAAAAACATGCGGGTCAGTTAACTGGAGATAATAAAGTATGTAAAAATAAATGAATAAATAAATAATAATTTAAGATATTTAAAATATTACAAATATATTCAACTAAATATTTTATCAACGCAACTTTCTCGCCCTGACACTGGTTTTGTAAAACGTTATCCCACAATGATTACAGTTCTGATCCAATTTAGGAAACTGTGTGTAGAAGCTTTTAGTCCAGACTGTTTCTTTAACCCAAAACTGAACAGTGAATAGAAGAAATATCTGGAACTCAATTCTTATGTAATCCTGCCTTTCAAACACCCACAAAACATAGTTGTTGGTGGTTACAGGTTCTTAAATTGCTCTCTATTGAAATCCTCACAATGTGAGTGAGTTATATTGTAATAAGTCAGTTATAAAAAGGCGTATATATAACTGAACAGCAACATTGTTACAAAATACATCAAAGGGTTACGTTTCATCGGAACTTTGCCTGCAGCTTTCAAAAGTTAACATCAAATTCTGATGGGTTTTGTTTCATCTGAATTTGTTTTGTATTAAATTCAATTTATCCGACCTAAATGCAGACATGTGGAGAACATTCCAAACTCTACACAGTTCACTAATTGTCATTCTCTGAGGCTTATCCTTATTCACTATTCATTCATTTATTCATTATCTTCTGCTTAATGCTCTTCTAGGGTGACGGCGGGGAGAAGCTTTCGGGCGCTGGGCAGAGACACTCAGGACAGAGTGCCAATCTATCTTATTCATTATTCTCCAATCGTAACCATCCATCCATCTGTCCATTATCTTTCGCTTAATCCTATACCCGGGTCAAGGGGTTTTTCCAAAAAACATTTAAGGTGCTGGGCAGATACGAATGCACACAGACTCTCACACAGACAGTATATAGGGGCAATTTTGAGCAACCAGGGAACCCAGAGGAAACCAACGCGGACACGGGGCAAACATGGAATCTCCATCGAACCTGGATTCCCAGCGCTGAGAGGCAGACCCGCTGACCACTGTGCACCCTTTATTAACCAGGACATTACTTGAACTCCACTCTGTAATACTAAACCTCCACCTTTCTCCACATGCATTCTCTTTTCCAAACTCAGAAACCTTATTCCACTTGGGTAAATCCCAAAATCAGTCTGAGTAGTGCCCTAGGGAGGGAGTGTAGATTGGGATAAACATGTGCCGTAAAGCTGACGAATCTGTCGTAACATCTTGACCGAAAGCGCGCCAAAGGTAGAGAACCTAGCAGCCAGAATAAATAGTTATATATTGTCCAGATAAACTGTTTAAATGGCCGCGACGCTCCAGTCAAGAAATTTACCCTGGTAAATATGGTTTCTTATATGTTCTGATTCAGACGTCAGAAGGAGAATTAATACGACTTTTTAAAATAGTTTAGCTTAATAGTTTACGACTTCGGACAGTCGTTACAATACGAGTCTTTAAAAGCCTTATGCGATATGTAGGTTTTATTTTGTTATTTATTGTATGTTTATTTATCTATATTGTGTGTTTTCGCGTGTGTTCGGCTCTTTTAATACGCCATATCATCCCACCCGTTCCAAGTAAATCCCGCCGCCTGACTTTGGATTGGCTGACGGCCACGCAACTCGTGCTCCGATTGGTCAGCGTTGGAATTGTTTACGCGCATTAGCCAATCTAGACGCGAGTTGTCGGAAAACGGATGGGAATCGAAGAAACGCGTTCCGACACTTGTTTAAATATTAAAACTTATTCTGGATATTTTGCATTTATCCGCCAACTTCACACTTAATTGGAAATATTTCTAATGTTTCTAAACTCATTGTCTGTTTGAATAAGTTTCAATTAACATAGATGCGCGTTGTAGTTCTACAATGACAGATTGCGGTCCATCTTTTTTTTTTTTTTTTTTTACAACATGCGTTGAAAGGGTCCTTAATAAGGTCCTTTAAAGTGTGTGTGTGTGTGTGTGTGTGTTTCTTTCCTTCCCATCCGTTGTCGTTACGGTACCCCTCTTCCCCCTACAGCATAGGTGTCAAACTCAAGGCCCGTGGGCCTCAACTGGCCCATGATACATTTTACATTATGTGTTTTCACTGGTACTTTGTGATGTGACTGTATCCAGAGTAAAGATTGCTCAGACATCCCTCTATAGAAGGTTACACTTACGATCCTCTCACAATATTATCCATCCATCCATTATCTTCCGCTTAATCCTATATTAGGGGTGGGGGGGGAACCGTAGAACCGGGGGGAAACCCACGCGGACATGGGGAGAACATGGAAACTCCACCCAGATGGGGATTCGAACCGGGAATTCCTAGTGCTGAGAGGAGAACATGCTAAGCCACCGTGCCGCCCACTCTCACAATATTATGATGGAAAATATCGAAAAGCGTTGACTGTAGCGTCTCTTTTCAGGGTTGAAAAGTACAGGCCGCAGAAATTAGACGAGCTGATCTCACATCAAGACATTTTAAGCACAAGTAAGTTAATTGTAGGAGTGACTGTTAACGATGGATAGTGCAATCTGACCACTAATCGATGGTTTTCACCCCTTGTATACGCTCATGGTGCATGTTCTACGTTGTCCGTAATAAAATGTCATTCATCCTCAGTTCAAAGGTTCATCAGGGAGGACAAGCTGCCCCATCTTCTGTTCTATGGGCCTCCCGGAACCGGAAAGACCTCCACTATTTTAGCCTGTGCGAAGCAGCTTTATAAGGACAAGGAGTTTAACTCGATGGTTCTGGAGGTACTGCAGCTACAGGGGCACGGTTTATTGCAAAAATAACAGTTTCTAAAGGTTTGTAATTAAGTATCATGAGAATGTTTGTGTTTTTAAAGCTCAATGCCTCAGATGACCGTGGCATAGATGTAGTTCGAGGCCCAATTCTCAGTTTCGCCAGCACCAGGACCATTTTTAAGTAAGTGCGTCTGCCGTTATCGTTCCATGTTTCCATGTTGAATGTATTTGGACTCCACTCTCACTGTTGCGTTTGTGCAGAAAAGGATTTAAGCTGGTGATTCTGGATGAGGCGGATGCTATGACCCAGGACGCTCAGAACGCTTTAAGGAGAGGTAACCGGCCATCTGCCCCTCTACCAGCTCACCTGCTGGGCTCCCAAATGGCCCTGTGGCAAAATGAATGTGCCGACAGATGGAAGCAGACACTATGCATCGAATAGATTTTGGAATAAGCTGTGTTAGAACTGGAGTCGTATGATGTTCTCTGGTCCTCGTTGGCACTTTGGTTCTAATTGGAATTTTGAATGATCATAATTTTTTTTTTCCCCAATAAATCACGATGCATAGATTAATAGATTAATGACGTTTATCAAATGTACAGTATCATTAATTCAGTGCATTTTGGCTGATTTCAGCGGCGATCCAATTAAATGGTTATTATTAATGATCCTGACGTTCACAGATGTCAGAACTGAATGGGATCTTTTTATTCATTAGATTTTTTTTTTCTTTCTTTCTTTCCATTGCAGTGATTGAGAAGTTCACCGAAAACACTCGCTTCTGTTTGATCTGTAACTACCTGTCCAAAATAATCCCGGCTCTTCAGTCACGATGCACACGCTTCCGATTCGGACCCCTGTCCCAGGACCAGATGATCCCCAGGATAGAGCACGTCATTCAACAAGAGAGGTAAGGAGCACAGACGTCCTGTTTTAACAAATTAAAAAGCTATGAAGCGCACCCCGTGTCAATATGAGTGTCGCTATCGGTCAGTACTCTCCCGCTGGCCTTTTTCTCTCCTCTACCGTAGCAGCTGCTGAAAGAGGGGCTCTGCACACATAAACCAACACTGCACTATATAGAGTGTGTGGATGTTGCACGGCCCCATGCGGTTCATAAATAATTGAGTGAGTTGTTTTTTTTTCCTCTTTTCTCGAATGTTTCTCAGTATCGACATCACTCCAGATGGCATGAAGGCTATTGTGACTCTGTCAACAGGCGACATGAGGCGATCGTTAAACATTTTACAGGTGTGTATTTACACTGGGAGTAAATATTGTAAAATGGGTTATATGCTTGAGAAGCACTTATGTGTCTGAAATGTGATCAGGTGATGCTGTGATGTCATGAGGGACTCATCAATGCCAATTTAAAGTTACAGAATTAATATGTATAATAATTAATAATAACAATAATAATAATAATAATACATTTTATTTATATAGCACTTTTAGGGACCTCAAAGACGCTTTACAAAACGAATAGAGCAGTAAATCATTAAAACACACAAGACATATTAAACATTAGCGCAGTTATACAATAAGAAAAGCAAAATTAAAAAACAGAAACGAAAATAAAATATCAAAATTAATTAAATTAGATCAGAGGTTAAAAGCGATCCGAAACAGATGGGTTTTAAGATGTGATTTAAAAGTAGACAGGTCGGAGGTATCACGTAAAATTTTAGGGAGAGCGTTTCATAGTGAGGGGGTGGCAACAGAAAAGGCTCCATCACCCCAGGTTATTATTTAAATTGAATGTCATGATTCTGATCTGGTTGCAAGCTTAAATTAGTCAAATTCAGAGTAGCCACTAATAAATATGTTATTCTGGTAATTGTCTCAGGAGGTTCTGAAGGTTTGCAGTTTGAAATCACTCTGTTGT
This sequence comes from Corydoras maculifer, assembly GCA_019802435.1. NCBI lineage: Eukaryota > Metazoa > Chordata > Actinopteri > Siluriformes > Callichthyidae > Corydoras > Corydoras maculifer. The sequence goes on along the minus strand of JAFMOD010000682.1, from coordinate 472,292 downwards.
TCTGCATGCGGTTCTAACAGAGCACTCATATGGCATACGGAAAGGTGACCGAAGAGACGGTGTACACGTGTACGGGTCATCCGCTCCGCTCCGACATCGCCAACATACTGGACTGGGCCTTGAACAAAGACTTCACCACGGCGTATAACCGTATCCACAGCGCTCCACCCCAGCCGGTTCTGATCGATCATGTAGATTAGACGTCCATATCTGAACGTGTTTGTACTTAACGAGTTCTACAGAAATCCTGCAGCTGAAGACGCTGAAAGGTCTGGCCCTGCATGATATCTTAACAGAGGTCCATCTGCTGATACACAGAGGTAAGATGTTCTGAACGCCATAATCGACAATTAAATAATTTAGTTAATTAAAAAAATAATAAAATTTGGGCTGAAGTCTGTTCAATTGGTTTTGTAAGGAAGACATTTCATACGTGTCAATGCAAATAAACCACTGTTGCATCTTGGAATGGGTTCTGTGGTAGTAATGCCCGTATTCGGCATTCGAGAGGATTTTTACATGTACATAAGAATTTGTATTATTAATTTTATTGACCACAGAACGCATGCTTACACCAGGAATTGATATATATGGTCGTATTGATGACTGCAGAGAAATAAATCACTTTAGTGTTCTATTAACTTTAATCTGACTTTAAGATGAATATTTTTTAATGTTTTGTGACGGTTAATTAATAAAATCTGTCTTTACATTTTTTTGCCTCCCCCTTTTGTTTTTCAGTGGACTTCCCTCCACCAATCCGAATGAGTTTACTCATTAAACTTGCAGATATTGAGTAAGTAGATCCTTTTCCCTGGTCAGTCATTACAAAGTGGGTGGTTGTTGTTTCATGTCATGCAGTCCATATGTTAATAGGTGGAAAAACCTAACCCAGGAATTATGATTTTATATTTCACATTAGTGTGTGTGAATATTTGGTCTGTCTTAAAGAGTAGTCTATTGAAAAGTTTATTAGGTTTTAAAGGTGAAGCAATTAATGTTACAAAAAGGGCAGAGGGTAATCAGAGTTGGGGCTCGGATACACTCAACACACACCACCACCACCACCTCAACAGTGACACTGCAGTCCACCATATCTTTGAGGGTCCCAATCATTAGGAACCAGGCTTTAAGGGGTATATAAATTATGTAGAGAAACAGATGGACTAGTGAGACTTCTCTATGATCAGTGGAGCTTAAAAAAAAACTGGGTGTAGACATACAAAGCGGCTGGTAAACTGTTAATAGAAACGTCTAATTTTTGGAGCAAAAAACACAAAACGTCATGTTTTTTATTTTTTTTATTATTTGTATTAATACAACTTACAGCGCTGATCAATATATTTAATAAAGTTCTGTATAAATTGATAAATAAAAGTTCTGCCAATAAATAACAAGAACAAATATCTACACCGTTTGATTCGGACCCTGATTACATGACATAAGATCATGATGAGGTAAATCTATAAACACGAGCGCGTCATGTGACGTGTGCCTACATCACAGAGAGGAGGCGCACCGTGACGTCATGGTTCTTATGTCGTGGGCGTGAAAACGTTCTACTCGTATGTGATGGTCAGGGAATCTGTTTTCTAAAATGTTGTGTTATTATATGTTCTCACGTCACCCCGTCCTCCACCTTAACGTCATGTAGACTTCATTAACACATTTAGTCTTTGAAGTAATAAGACTTAAACTTGCAGGCAAAAGTGTCTGTGCATAAACAATTTAAACAGCAGTCAGTGATGAAGCTAAAACTAAAGAGTTTGTTCGTTTCTTTAGAAACTGATCATCAATAATTACCATGTTTAGATTGATGATTTGTATCGATCTGCGTTTTGGCGACTTGCAGTGTGGCGCATTATTGCCATAACAACCCGTAAGACAGCAGATTGAATTTTGAAAATTAAATTAAAGTTATAAAAAAAAAAATTTAGAAATCAGCAGTATAGATTTATCAGATATTAAATTTCTTTCCCCTCAGATATCGTTTGGCTTCTGGAACCAGCGAGAAGATTCAGTTAAGCTCCATGGTGGCTGCTTTCCAGGCGGTTCGAGATATTGTGGTCAGCGAGGGCTAGTCCAGTTATTCGTGAAACAGCATTGTCGCCATGGCGTTTTCCCTGTAATTAACTTACATTTAATAAAAAGTCCAGCAGCAGTTTGTTGACGTCGTGTGAGGTTTTCGTTCACTCGTCGGCAGCGCGGCGAGTCGGGGCCTCAGCCGTCGTGCTCGCTGCAGCGTAGGACCCTCGTCCTGGGGAGGTTCCTGTACGTCAGGAATTCAAGGATTTTCTTGGGGAGGGGTAATGCCATCACCTGGAAGGTGGAGACGGAGTACCGGAGCGCCGTTCGACACAGGTGCCGCAGACTCGGGACCGCGCGAGGGACTTTCCAAAATTTCACGTATCCGTCCCGACACCTGAAAGCATGTTATGATGGAGATTTTGCATTACATAATAATATGGCTCCTCCCACCTACATTCTTTTTTTTTTTTAAAGTGAAGTAAGAAGTGTTGGTTACAATACAATACAAACAATAGTCCTTATTGTTCTTAAAGAATCCTGTTGTAATCTTTTGGGTGGAGTCGGTTTCTTATATTTACACTCCACCCCCGATTTCATTGTTCACGCTGAGATTTGGGAGGTTTAAGGGGAATGGTGCGATGTGGCTCTAACCCTGTAGCGATGGCACTCCCTTGTGGGTGGAAGGCACAGCACAGCCCACTGACTCGATTATGGTCGGTCTCCAAAACCAGTCTGTCCTCTTCCAGGTCCCAGATCTGTAACGCCCTGTGACACAATGACAGAACGTCCCGAGTCAAAGAAAGCCACATGACCGCGGTGCTGAGGTCACCGTGACGAAATCCTTAAAGACGTTTGTAGGAGTTGTGTGTTTGCACAACGCAGTTCAGCAGGAGCCTGCAGCCTTACCTGCAGTCTTTAAACGCCAGCTGAGGAGTGAGGGGGGAGAAGCTGAGCGCAGTCAGGAACCTGTCCTTTATGCTCAAGCAGGCATCGCAGTCCCTGCACAGAACGCAAACATCAACAGAGCCATCATTACTGCTCCTGATGAGGTCAGAGGTCTGCAGGATGGTGACGATGTGGGAAGCTTGTGAACCAAATGCTACTTAAAACTCATGGTACCCACCAGAAAGGTTCCCATAGAACTACATACCGTAACTATATTGTATATATATATATATATATATATATATATATATATATATATTTTTTTTTGCAGGCAGCAAAGAGGTTCAGTGTTTAGCATGTTCTCCTCTCAGCGCTGGGGATTCTCTGTTCAAAACCCAATCTGGATGGAGTTTCCATGTTCTCCCCGTGTCCGCGTGGGTGTCCTCTGGGTTCTCCGGTTTCCTCCCACAGTCCAAAAACATGGATCAAGTTAATTAAGTTCTCCAAATTGCCCCATATAGAGTGTGTCTGTGTGAGTGAGTGTGTGCCCAGCGATGGATTGGCGCCCTGTCCTGGGTGTATCTGCCCAGCGCCCGAAACGTTCCCCCCTGGATGGGCATGGGAATTCCCCCCCCCCCCCACACTGCGACTCTTGTAGAGGATAAAGCGGAAGATGATGGATATTTTTTTGCAATAAAATGACATTAAGTTTAACCTTCTGAATCTATAGTAAGGATTTTGGCAGATGTACAGGTCCTAAACACTTACTGCAGTTTGCTCAGGTGATCTGCGGTGTAGGGGTCCCACAGGTCCAGCCACCACCCCGTGTTGGAATGGAACGATCCGATCACGAGCAGCGCGCCGTCCGCGGAGAAGTCGCAGGATATCATGGCCCGTTCGTGTTCGTACTTCAGATTCCTGATGAAGGTGTAGGAGCGCAGACTCCACAGGTAAACTTTCTGTACGGTAACAACAGGAGGTTTCAGTGAGTCGGTCTGACTGAAGGCCCACTGAGCATCCTCTACCCTCGCAGCCGAGCCACCTGCCATCCGTTGAGATACTCACCGTGTCTACGTTTCCAACAGAAGCGATCATGCTGCTATCTGGAGAGACGGAACATTTGAAGAGCCAGTAGTTTGGTGTGGTGAGCACACGGGCCGGTGTACCTGCAGATCACCAATCATAAGAGATTATATTAAACTAATTGAGCCACGGGCCCCACTTCAAAACCTTTTCATCTGTTAATACATATGCAGAGACCTTTTTTTGCTAGATCCCAAACTCTCAGCGTCTTGTCCCTGGAAGCTGACACCAGGGTGAGATGGCCGTCCGGCGTGAAGGCCAAATCACGCACCACAGACTCGTGGCCTGCGAGATTAAGCAGCAACTTTCCTGAAAGTAAACAGACCCATTAAATTAAAGATGCGATACGTTAGTATGTAGTATGGGGTTGAGGTCAGAGCTCAGTGGGCCAATCGTGTTCTTCTGCACCAAACTGGATGTTATCCAGTGTGCAACACTTTAAATACAGTGATTTAAGAGGTGTGTCTCTAGACTTGTGCCCTCGTTCAGCGTTTAAATTTAACACGGGTAAACCAGGCTGGAATTCTACCAGAGGTGTCACCAAATCTCAGCGTAATGTAGATCCAAGGTCATTGCAATATTCTAATAATTATTCATATTTTTTGTTAATATTTGATTTGCTTTTACAGAGTTCAGATCTAGGGCGGCACGGTGGCTTAGTGGTTTAGCATGTTCGCCTCTCAGCACTAGGGATTCCCGGTTCGAATCCCCATCTGGGTGGAGTTTCCATGTTCTTCCCGTGTCCGTGTGGGTTTCCTCCAGGTTCTCCGGTTTCCTCCCACAGTCCACAAACATGGATCAAGTCAATTGAGTTCTCCAAATTGCTCCATATAGAGTGTGTCTGTGTGAGTGTGCCCAGCGAGGGATTGGCGCCCTGTCCTGGGTGTGTCTGCCCAGCGCCCGAAACGTTCTCCCCTGCATGGGCATGGGGAACCCCCCCCCCCCGCATCCCTAATATAGGACAAAGCAGAAGATAATGGATGAATGTATGAAAGAGTTCAGATCTGACTGAAATCCCCACACCGCTGAAGCCGCTCTCACCCGTGAAGACGACCCAAAGTTTGATCACGCCGTTATTGAGCCCTGTTGCAAGCAGCAGTCCATTTATGCCTCCAAACTGCTGGCTTGATTTGGAGCGCTGCGACGGCCTCGGCCCAAACGCCATGCTCCACACGGTCTGTCCACAGTCCAGGATCTTCTCTTCGCTTTTGGAATCCGCAGGATGACTGCAAGAGAGAGAGAGAGAGAGACGTCATATGGATTTTTATTACAGAACAACTCAGAGTCACATTAATGGAGGCAATGATTCAGATATTGGGACAAAAGAAAAGAAACGCTGGGTTTCACGTACGGTTTGGAGGGTAAGGGCCACGGCAGGACCTTCACCACGCCGTAACCAGCCGACCAGGCGAACTGCGCTCCGTCGGGTGAGAAGCACACACTCCATGTCTCACAGCCCGGTGAGCCGTACAGCTGCGGGTGGAAGGCGGGCTTCAGCTCAGAGATCAGCTCATCTCCATCTGACAACAAAAGGGAAACTGAGATTATGAAACATTTATCAATTATCTAAAAATCACAACTTTAATTGAATGCCCCACCCTAGAACCACACCTCCTGTTATTAGTAAGGTCTGCCAATTTTCAGTACTGTCATGTTACCATATAAGTCAGCTTTTAAAATGGCGACGGGGGCCTATCCCATCCCATAAAAACAGCTGCACAGATGCAAGTGACCGAATCAAAACCGTGCAATTAAAAATGATTTGAGACCATACATCAACACAACATGTTTAATATTCTTATTTCTCTGCTGTTTTAGAAATAATAACACATCGATTTCCCAAAGGCGGCACGGTGGCTTAGTGGTTTAGCACGTTTGCCTCTCAGCACTAGGGATTCCCGGTTCGAATCCCCATCTGGGTGGAGTTTCCATGTTCTCCCCGTGTCCGCATGGGTTTCCTCCGGGTTCTCCGCTTTCCTCCCACAGTCCAAAAACATGGATCAAGTCAATTGAGTTCTCCAAATTGCCCCATGTAGAGTGTGTCTGTGTGAGTGTGTGTGTGCCCAGGGATGGATTGGCGCCCTGTCCTGGGTGTATCTGCCCAGCGCCCGAAACGTTCTCCCCTGGATGGGCATGGGGAACCCCACCGCGAACCTAATATAGGATAAAGCGAAAGATAATGAATGAATGAATTAATGATTTCCCAAAATAATGGCACTCAGATTAGTCGTATTCCGTTTTAATCTTTCAATTAATTGCCATTTGAACATTAGAATAAAATGATGTTTTGATAGACATCACGTTTATTTTTTTAAAAATGGCAGAAAATATATAGTTTAGAGTTTTTTGTAATGACATTAGAACATGTCACTCAGTGGGGACCCGAAATCAGTATGAAATTTTTTACTTACATGACATGGTTCCAAAAGGATCCAACTGAAATGTGATCATTAACGTTGTTAATCAGTTTAATAAGGACTTCAGACAAAGAAAAAATACGAAAGAGAAAATAAACCTCAAATTCCCGGCATGTTGTGTAATTACGTCATAATCCGTTCTCTATTTATTTAAACAATGCGCTTTTACCCAAATCTATAAACGCGAATCCCAATAAATCATAATGAAATTATATACACATATAAACAGGTGTTTTTATTTAAATGGCGCTTTTTAAACGCGCAGTCATTATTTTTCAGCTCTCTGATTTGCGTCCGCTGTGTGTGTGTGTGTGTGTGTGTGTGTGTGTGTGTGTGTGTGTGTGTGTGTGTGTGTGTGTGTGTGTGTGGTTCTTTACCGTCCTGCTTCGGGTCTCCAGCGGTGGAGAACTTGGTTGTGTTGGGATCAGAAGCGCTCGGTGTTTGTTCCTCCATTAAAGCGCATTGCTCGCGTTGTCTCCAGGTGAAGGTTCGATGACAACGCGCTTCTCCATGACGACGCGGAAACGCACGGGTTGCCAAATACGGCTCCGCCCTATTTACAGAATCGCGTGAGTCGACTCAGCAAATATTGATTCATTTGAGTCACTTTTACCCTTTTTTTTCTTCCTGTGCAGCTGGAATTTGTAGTTCTACAATTACAATCTGTAGTCCATCTGTTTGTGTTCTACAGAACATACTGTGTAGCTGCCTACAGTTTGAGCAGTTTGTATTTTGGTTGGTTTAAAGTTTTTTATAACTTCTGTGCTTTTAAGAACCGTGACAATGTTAATTTATATGGTTACACTGCTAATTACAGCAGGGGGGGTGGGGTTCCCCAGGGGGGGTGGGGTTCCCCATGCCCATTCAGGGGAGAACATTTTGGGCTCTGGGCAGATAGACCCAGGACAGGGCACACACTAATTCACACAGACACACTCTATATGGGGCAATTTGGAGAACTCAATTGACTTAATCCATGTTTTTTGGACTGTGGTAGGAAACCGGAGAACCCGGAGGAAACCCACACGGACACGGAGAGAACATGGAAACCGGGGATTCGAACCGGGAATCCCTAGCGCTGAGAGGAGAACGTGCTAAACCACTAAGCCACCGTGCCACCCATATTTAAATCGATACTGAAAAGATTATTTCCAGTGTTGATTAAAAATCTTCCCGTGTAATAGTGCTCAATCTGGCAACATCTGGTTTGTTTTTATTGTTCCCCTCCTTTAATCATTAATCCGAAAATGAAACAATAGAACAAGAGCTGGTTAGGAACTAAATGTAAAGGAAATACTGTTCTAACAACGCTGATTTCTGATGACTGCAGTTGCTCTGATGTGTGATTTATAAAGTCTTAACAAAGTTTCATTCAAATGGAGTTTTGTTCAATTTCCTCCAAGTTAAAATATAGCTATAGGTTACGTTCCTTAGCAACCAGCTGCACCCTACATACAACCACCTACGCGTACAGATCATCATACTCGCCGTCATACATCGATACAGCTGAATATGTACAAAGAGCCATGCAGGATTACAATGAGACCTTTTTTTCAGATTTTAATACGCTGTAGACAGTGACCCCACGTTTTTACCTGATTTTATTTCAAGTATAAATAACAAAATATTCACACAATTCACCCCCAACCTGAGCAGAGTCGTGTTCAGACATGTTCAGACATGTTCACTGACCTTCATAGTCATAAATCAGCATTAAATGACACGCCAAGCATTCTGTGATCACAGTGCACAGCAGCTGCTTAAGACGCTCAACATTTATGTATTTTTTTAAAAAACAATTAATACATTAGGTATAAAATTCATCAGAACAGGTAAAGAAATTGAGGAGAGAAGGTCACTTTATAAAATCACAAACAGGTTTATCACAAATCCACGATCACAAAGGTGCGACATACAACACAAAGCTGCATCCGAAATCACCTAATGAGCTGCAGTTACCAGTTTTGATTTAGTTTGTATTGTTTAACAGGTGGCGGCACGGTGGCCTAGTGGTTGGCATGTTCTCCTCTCAGTGCTAGGGGTTCCCGGTTCAAATCCCCATCTGGGTGGAGTTTCCATGTCCTCCCCGTGTCCGTGTGGGTTTCCTCCGGGTTCTCCGGTTTCCACCCACAATCCAAAAACATGGATCAAGTCAATTGAGTGTCTGTGTGAGTGAGTGTGTGCCCAACGATAGATTGGCGCCCTGTCCTGGGTGTATCTGCCCAGCGCCCGAGACGTTCTCCCCTGGATGGGCATGGGGAAGCCCACTGCGACCCTAATAGAGGATAAAGCGGAAGATAATGAATGAAAAGCATCAAAAAGGCTTCTGATTCAGTTGTTTAACCGATTACGCAGTAGTCATTCTCGATGACCATGCATCAGGCAGTAGGTGATCTCGGATGCAGACGTGTTTTCAGTTTAAATTTTCGAGATCCCTGCCGATTCACAAACATACATACACACATACATAGTGGATGTGGCTCGCAAACAATTAAAAACATTTATGAAAGATGTTAAGAGGCTCGTCATTGTTCTTCATCCATCTGTGTATACTCTTGGGCCTGGTTTAGCTCTGCATTATTTACATTCTCTTCATGATCACCTAAAAGAAAGGATGAAAATTTGTTGTGTAAGGTGAATAACATGAAAGGTTTTCAACGTAAAGCAGAGGGGTTTGAAGGTTTCTCACAAAACAGAAAAACTGTGATTTTAATCCACCCCCACTGTCTGTGGCCTCATGCCCCTGAGCCACCCCTGAGGCCCGCTGGTTGATGATACCCAACACATCATTTACCAGCTTATAACGTCCGGGGTTAGTAACCAGAGCAGCTCCTACAGTTAAAACAGGGTACTGTGCCTCCTCAAAGGTATTCAAACAATAAAAAGAATGACTTTAATCTGTGCCACTTATCATTCCATCATTACAGCAAACATTCCAGTAGAGGTCAGTGGAGCTCCATTTAAATATGTAAGACCTGCGGAATAACTGAGCAGCTACTCAGAGTTTCTTTCTGCAGACGCACCCAACACTGTAATCCGAAATATGTTACCCCCTCACCTGCGTGGATGTGATGTATCTCTACGAGTGTAGTGGCTTGTGTAGGGCCGCTGCCATTGAACACTGGAGGTAGTCTGGGAACGGTGTCGTGGAAAATCTCGTCCTCGTCAGACTCTATGAGACTTATCACGTCCATGCGTTCGTCTGGTGAACTGGAGAAAGAGACAAGTCATGGGTGAACAGGGATAGGCCTCATTAGACCGTATCCTAAACACGATTATTGGCTAGGTCATTGGAATGAACGTCCTCTTCAGCTCATTGTATTTGAGGAGATTAAAGGCAACGTTGTTAGAAAACAGGAGGTCATTTTGCAGACGCCTTCATCCAAATACCTCGACTATACAGAGTCAGGTTGGCGGCACAGTGGCTTAGTGGTTTAGCACGTTCTCCTCTCAGCACTAGGGATTCCCGGTTCGAATCCCCATCTGGGTGGAGTTTCCATGTTCTCCCCGTGTCCGTGTGGGTTTCCTCCGGGTTCTCCGGTTTCCTCCCACAGTCCAAAAACATGGATCAAGGTCAATTGAGTTCTCCAAATTGCCCCGTATAGAGTGTGTCTGTGTCTGTGTGTGCCCAGCGATAGATTGGCGCCCTGCCGTGGGTGTATCTGCCCAGCGCTCGAAACGTTCTCCCCTGGATGGGCATGGGGAACCCTCCCCCCCCTCGTGACCCTAATAGAGGATAAAGCAGAAGATAATGAATAAATAAATGAATACAGAGTCAGCCATGATACCGCACCCCCAGAGCAATGAGGGTTAAACACCTTGCTCAAAGACCCACAATGACCACCATCCCTCAGGTTAATAGTTCAACACCCTAAGCGGTACATTAATATTAACATTATGCTTAAAACTTCACAGCAGAACCATTTCTTTGGCTCAGGGGTGAAGATAATGACATGCACACACATTTGTGTGTTTCCACGATGATTTGGTTTTCAAACGTGGACATGGAGAGCAAGCAGTTGCACCTCTCCCCAGGAAGATGGCAGCATCACATCAGTGGATGCTCATGGAAAGAAACCTTTATTATATTAATACGATTAGTCTTTACTCTACAGCTTTCTAGTTTAATGCTTCTTTGTTTTGTTCTGATGTTTGTTCTGAACTAAAAGGACAGTTAAGATCAAAGCCAATGCGGGTCATGTGTCCTACATTTAGACTTGGACTGTATGTATGAATAGTTATGATGTCATTATTTGTAGGAGCTCACCTCAATCTCAAACCTGCAAAAAGACAGAAAGTAGGATTCATTAATTCTGATATGATGCAAAATTTACATTATTACAACTGAATCCTAAAAATTTTAACCTTTAACTGGATTTTTTTCCCCCTCCTATACTAATTTATTTATGTAGCGATTTTTTACAATACTCCATTGTCTACAGTTTGCTTGGTTTTGAACATTTTAATTTTCTATTGAAATACGCTTTCATTTTAGTCCTAAATATGAATATGCAAATGAGAAATGCCTCAGGCTTACATGGATCTGACCTCATCTTTGCATACCGGAACATACACTATATGAACAAACGTATGGGACACAGACACACGGCACTCAGAGGAGCTTTCATGGCCTTTGATTTGAGTTGTCACAGTAGAAACAGCTCGAGGTCTTGGAGCATGTGTGGAACGTTAAGCCTATTTATCCAGAACAGCATTTGTGAGGTTCCATAATGATGGAGGACGGGGTCTTATGGACCGTGCAGTCTTGCTTTAACAGAAAAGGCCTTCCCCAAACTCATTCATTCATTATCTTCCACTTTATCCTCTATTAGGGTCGCGGGGGGGTCCCCATGCCCATCCATGTTTCGGACGCTGGGCAGATACACCCAGGACAGGGCGCCAATCTATCGCTGGGCACACACTCACTCACACAAACACACTCTATCAGGGGCAATTTGGTGAACTCAATTGACTTGATCCATATTTTTGGACTGTGGGAGGAAACCGGAGAAGCCGGAGGAAACCCACGCAGACACGGGGAGGACATGGAAACTCCACCCAGATGGGGATTCGAACCGGGAATCCCCAGCGCTGAGAGGAGAACATGCCAACCACTAAGCCACCCTTCGGGACGCCCCCTTCCCCAAACTGATTACTGAAATTTGGAAGCATGCTGCTCTCCACACGGCTTAATTTTAAACCCTTGTCCCGATACTTTTGCTCACATAGTGAATCTCATGTTACCACAAAGGACTTTTATCATTTTTTTTAATTAGCAAAATACCAAAAATGTAAAAATCATAAACATACCCAGACATATCCGGTCACGCCGGGAGTAGAGCAGATAGCCCACCGTCACCCCCGCTGCCACAATGAATATGGAGATCAGGACTCCGAACGAAACACCAGAACCTACCGAAGCTGAAGAACCAAAACAATAAGACCATGTTCCGTTTATCAGACGAGCAGCACGCTGACTGTTTATTGAAAACTCCACGCAGGAAACAGCTGCTAGCTTTCAGAAGACCAGCGAGCTCAAGACTGATTATTCCACCTACAGGAACTCATTACTCACATTTGCATATTTTAATTAGTGTGAGGTGGAAGGGATAAAGCTTTAAAGACACAAAAGCTGCGTCCAAAACCGCAAACTGAGTTCTAATAGGTAGTAGCAACCAAAGTAAAGAAGGCATTGGAGTGAGGATGTAGTTGCCATGCAACCAATCATCCACCCCCAGGAGTATGGGCTACAACAGCAGAAGCTCCGCCCAGTTTTAGTATAGTGCTGTTTATTTTATGTGCTATTTACTTACATCTGACAGTGAGGTAGACCTCCAGCACTCGCGCAGCCACAACATTCTCGCTCTTGCAGACGAAAACACCCTCATCCTCTTTGCTCACGCCGATTATGGTGAGGGTCCGGTACGGGCCCTGCTCATTTAGAATGTACTTTGCGCTGGGCGTGATGGCAGTGAAGTTCAGCCCGCGGTACCATACAGTCACAGCAGGGGGCAGAGACACGAGTTCAGAACATGTGAGCGTGACGTTGGTGCCCTGAAGAGCAGCGACCATCGGCGGTCCTTCAGGGTATGGAGCCTCTGTCAACACAAAATATCAAATATTAACACAGATATATCCATCCATCCATTATCTTCCGCTTTATCCTCTATTAGGGTGGTGGGGGGGGGTTCCCCATGCCCATCCAGGGGAGAACGTTTCGGGCGCTGGGCAGATAGACCCAGGTCAGGACGCCAATCTATCCCTGGACACACACTCACTTACACAGACACACTCTATATGGGGCAATTTGGAGAATTCAATTGAACTTGATCCATGTTTTTGGACTGTGGGAGGAAACCGGAGATCTCAGAGGAAACCCACACGGACACGGGGAGAACATGGAAACTCCACCCAGATGGGGATTCGAACCGGGAATCCGTAACGCTGAGAGGAGAACATGCTAAACCACTAAGCCACCGTGCCGCCCAACACAAATATATATTCTGATGTTTTAATTTCTAGCTTTATTATGGATTTAATCAGCTCTACGTTTCACTTACTGAGTGTGAAGGTGCAGCTTTTCTCTTCTCGGGACGTCGGGGTCGTGTGTTGTCCTTTACACGTGATGTTCTGACCCTCGTACACCTCGCTCCTGATCAGACTCCGTTGGCTGTTCTCCGTCACCTCCGAGCTGACCATTTCCGGCATTGAACTTGTCTTCGAATCCAGGAACAGCTGGAGCGTGGGCGTCGGGTAGTTTCCGCTCCAGGAGCAGTTAAAGAACACCTGGTCGGGTTTGGTGCCCGCGTGCCAAAAACAGTCCGGGTGCTTTTCAGAGGCGTCTGGAACAAAAACAGATCAGAATCGGATCGGTTCGATCGACGAGATGCTTTTATAACGACCAATTTTTACAAGACAGGAAATAAATTGAATAATCTGATAAATTATCAGAATTTTTTTTTTGTTTGTTTTTCGCCCCAATGTAATTGATTTCCTTTTACCATGTGTCAGTGCTTCCATCTTTGCCCTGTCACAAGCTTCCACATGCAGCTCCTACCACCTCTTTTCACACCAGCGAGTGGCAGTGATCTACCGGAAGCAGCAGATGCACAGCAAGGATCCGCACACTCAGCTTTTTAAGCCACAAACCCCAGTGTTAGCAACGTGAAAAGCCAGTAGAGGTCATTGTTGCAGCTATGGTAAGAAACCCCCAGTCAGGCATCCGCCTCATCAGAATTTAGTCTGCAGATCTAATCCACGTCAGGCCACATCAATATGATGCTTGTTGCAGGGTGCAGTGTCCATGTCATCTCCCCACCGGCCCAAACCGGATTCTGACCCATAGTATTATGCAATAGAAACCGGGTGCAATTTTTATCCCTCAGTAAACGATAAAGGTTGAAGAGAAATTTATTTTGAATATATTTCATTCATTATCTTTCGCTTTATCCTCTATTAGGGTCGCGGTGGGGTTCCCCATGCCCATCCAGGGGAGAACGTTTCGGGTGCTGGGCAGATACACCCAGGACAGGGCGCCAATCTATCGCTGGGCACACATTCACACACACAAACTCACTCTACATGGGGCAATTTGGAGAACTCAATTGACTTGATCCATGTTTTTGGACTGTGGGAGGAAACCGGAGAACCCGGAGGAAACCCACGCAGACACGGGGAGAACATGGAAACTCCACCCAGATGGGGATTCGAACCGGGAATCCCTAGTGCTGAGAGGCGAACGTGCTAAACCACTAAGCCACCATGCCGCCTATTTTGAATAAAATATAATATGATATAATAATATTAAAATCTAATATAATAATATAATAATTGATATATATATTTATATATCAAGGGCGGCACAGTGGCTTAGTGTTTAACACGTTCTCTCAGCTTTAGGGATTCCAGGTTCAAATCCCACTCTGGGTGGAGTTTCCATGTTCTCCCCGTGTCCGTGTGGGTTTCCTCCGGGTTCTCCGGTTTCCTCCCACAGTCCATTCAATTGAATTATCCAAATTGCCCCATATAGAGTGATAGATTGCCCCCCTGTCCTGGGTGTATCCGAAACGTTCTCCCCTGGATGGGCATGGGAAACCCCCCCCCAGCGACCCTAATAGAGGATGAAGCGGAAGATAATGGATGGATGGATATATTGATATATATATAACTATAGCGTTAATAACTCTGACTCTTACAGTAGACGAGCAGCTCCACGCTCTGCGTTGTTATGTTTCTGGAGATGACGTTCTCCGCTGTGCACGTGTAGAGTCCCTGATCCACCGACAGAATGTTGAAGATTTTAAACTCCAGATAGGATCCGGTACCAGACCCTCTGACGGTCTCATTCAGGGCTGCATTCTGAAAGGTCCATGAGAGGTTTTGCGAGGGATATGAGATGCTGGAACAGTTAAAGGAAACATTGTCCCCTCTATTGACAAAGAGTGTCCCATTCAGGAGAGGCGTCGCCGGAACCACCGCCAATTTCATGGCACTCGGACCTCCTGAAATGATAAACCCAGCATGAGTCGGGTGATACAGATACGTTCAATCGTCTGGCAGACGTTTTTTTTCTTCTGTAGTGACTTTTAAAGAATCACTCGCATCCTAAAGTTCTTCGTTGATAAAATAAGGAATGAGGAACCAAAACAAATGGATATCCTAACAACACCTCTGCATCTGAATGCTCCTCTCTGATGTTATCACTACAGCTGGACAGAAACGGCTGCTCGGAGTTTCACGTCGCTCTG
>JAFMOD010000682.1:414632-452132 GCA_019802435.1 Corydoras maculifer | reverse complement strand
ACAGGTGCAGGAGGGACATACAGACCCCCCCTTCCCACAACATTTCTCAAATACGGTTCAGAGAACTGAATTAGTGTTGCTGTGATCAGCTTGTTACAGACTGAGACCTGCTAAACACTACACACTCGAACAGAACCAGCACTTACAGTTTAGTAGGTGATTTCAGGATGCGGCTGTAATTTGCCGGCCTTTCGGATGCTTCACTTTGCTGTCTTCTTTAGGAGAACATGCCAAATATCAGTGTCATCTAATAATCAGGAAAAATATCAGAGTGCTTAAAGCCATACAGGATGCAGAGTGAATGACTGAAACTCGATGGAATTGTGTAAATGTTCTTAAAATGTTCAAATGCTTTCCGTTTCCGCCGTGTGGTGAGGGGTCAGACTTTCTCGTTTTGGGAGGTCTCATGGATTGTTCGTGTCGTAGGTCTGGTGAAGTTGGCCGCCTCTCTGGGTGTGAGACTGTTGCCGCCTCGGAAGAAGATAATCGTGATGATTATGGGAAACCACTCTGCTGGGAAAAGCTCCTTTATTAACTGGTGAGAGAAACAAAGTGGACTTTTTATAACGATGGGAACGGAGCAAATTTAAAATAAAAAAACACAGTGGACTTAAGTATCGGGTTACTGAGTTCAGGTCTTTTATTTTGTCTGAGAGTTGAGGGCAGCGATAGATTGGCGTCCTGTCCTGGGTGTATCTGCCCAGCGCCCGAAACGTTCTCCCCTGGATGGGCATAGGGAACCCCCCCCCCCCCCGACCCTATTAGAGGATAAAGTGGGAGATGATGGATGAGAGATGAGGGTTTAAACCCCAAGCAGGGCCCCTGAGCTCGGACACCAAACATCAAGTTGGGATACAGAATGATTTCATTTGATGCACTTAGTTATGCGTTTTGGACACTGTACGCTTACAGAAACAGTTTGGGGAAGGCCCTTTTCTGTGTCAGGATGACTGTAAACAAAATCCTTAGTGCACATTATCACAGAGGAAGCTGTCTGTCCCACTAAGAATCTTAAACCGCATCATATTTAGGATATTTGGGGTGAATTATGGGATTGTGGTCTTCTAGATGAAAAGACAAAAAGTTCCGCACTCCAAAAAAAGACTCCAAAATCTAGACCTTTTTTTTTATTATTACAGTGGAAGCTGCTGTTATAAGATTTTCGGACCTAGGATATATATTTATATTCATTCATCAGTTCATTATCTCCCGCTTTATCCTCTATTGGGGTCGCGGGGGGGGGGGGGGGTTCCCCGTGCCCATCCAGGGGAGAACGTTTCGGGCGCTGGGCAGATACACCCAGGACAGGACACCAACCTATCACTGGACACACACTCACTCGCGCACACACACACACACACACACACACACACACTCTATATGGGGCAATTTGGTGAACTCAATTGACTTGATCCATGTTTTTGGACTGTGGGGGGAAACCGGAAAACCCGGAGGAAACCCACACGGACACGGGGAGAACATGGAAACTCCACCCAGATGGGGATTCGAACCGGGAATCCCTAGTGCTGAGAGGAGAACATGCTAAACCACTAAGCCACCGTGCCGCCCTTTATATTTATATTATAAATATATTTATTTTATATTTTTATATTTTATATTATATATATATATATTTTTTTTTTTGTACATACATTTTTTGTTCTGCTTGTACGGTGTCCTTGAGTGGCCAGAAAGGTGCCTATGAAATAAAATTTATTATTATTATTATTATTATTATTATTATTATTATTATATGATGTCATCCAGTCTCCTGTCGATCTCCTCCCAGTGCTTTTGCTCGTACGGTGCACATTAAATAAACCTCAGATGTCCCGCAGACGACAGGCGCCTCATATCCCGTCCAGACCCCGAAACGCAGACGTAAACAGAGAGTCGTTCTGTCCTCAAGTTTAATTTCCTCCTCGTCCTCATTTGTGTCAGGTATGTGGAGGAGCACATTCAGAAAACTGGAGTTGCCATAGAAACGCAGGGGTTCACGTTCGTCACCAGCGGAAGGAGACGGGAATCACTGACCGTAAGTTTCCCTTTTTCTTTTTTTTTTTTTTTCCGTGATGATGTCATTGGGTCTGTTTTTGCATTTCCACCGCCGTCGTGCCGGCATCATCGACGTCTGCATCACTTAAGATTTTGGGTTTTGAATTGAATCCCTAAGGTTCTCCTTCAAATTTCAGAAAGCGACGAGTAATTTAATGATGCTCTGTATTTTAATTAACCAGCTTTAGTTACACAATATGGACCAAACTCCTAAAACACCTTCAGCAGCTCTTAGGGTCTCCACTGTATGGACTCCAGCACCTCTGGAAAGGCTTTCTACAGGATTTTGGAGTGTGTGTGTGTGTGTGTGTGTGTGTGTGTGTGTGTGTGTGTGTGTGTGTCCAGGAGAGAATATGATTAGATGCTGATGTTGCATCAGAGCCACTAACTCCAGCTCTTATAGTTCAATCCAACATCTGTATGTGTAGGGCCTTCCCTAAACTACTCCCACCTGCAATCCTGAGGGTCACTGAGGAAAATGGGTGCAGTAGCTCAGTGGTCAGGGCGCTGGGCTGTCAGTCTGAAGGTTGGCGGTTCAAATCCCAGGTCCACTGAAGTTACCAATGAGGGTCCTTGAGCAAGACCCTTAACCCTCATTGCTCCAGGGATGTTGTGATGAACCCTGTGCTCAGCTTATAAGTCGCTTTGGATAAAAGCATCTGATAAATGATCAAATGTAATATAAATGGGTCACAGACCTTGCTTTAGGACCCCCTCCCCTCAACCATCACACTGATAGTTTACCACCCTAACCACTAAGCTACCACGCCCCTTTTCCCACAGGTTGGAAGCCTACAGCTGTTTCAAATGCACAGCTGGATGAATAATATACTACAGCTGTGGCAATAGGACGGAACGAAACAGCTGGATTTGATGTTTGAGGTGTCCCCATACGTTTGTCCATATTGTGTCTGTACGCCCTCCGTCCCGTCGTCTCATTTCTCGTCTCTTATGCACATCATGACTCCCGCTCTTCATTTTAACGGTGTGTCTGACGTGAATGATGCAGTCTCACCGGGCGAGATTCTAAACCGCGATGTGCTACATACAGCAAGAGCGTACGACTGAATGGTAAAGAGAGAGAGAGAGAGAGAGAGAGAGAGATGCAGTCAACACCCTGCCTATAGCTTAATGCTGAATAATCAGAGAGAGAGAGAGAGAAAGAGAGAGAGAGATATGCAGTCAACACCCTGCCTATAGCCTAATGCTGAATAATCAGAGAGAGAGAGAGAAAGAGAGAGGGAGCTGCAGTCTTCATCCTGATGCTGGAAAAGAGCGAGAGAGGAGGAGAGAGAGAGAGAGAGAGAGAGAGCAAGCGTTAGAAGGGAGTCACCCTCGACGCGAGTCCTGATTTCTGCGCTGCTCACAGTCGGCTCTGTGTTATTAATCACGCCTCGTCTCGGGTTCCTCGGCTCATCATGTCTCTCCGTTGTCTCTCCTCCTGTCGTCCACGCAGGGGAACGCCACGCTGCACCTCTACCCTCATTTCAGGCCACTTCTGGAGTTTAAAGGTAAGCCATCGGAGCGGGGGGTGTATTTAATCTGGGGGTCTGGCCTGGCTGTTCTGGGGGTCTGAATGCTGGATGTTTTAAAATGAGAGTCCACACCGGTGCCGTACATCAGAGGGTCCGTTCTCCTGCGGGGCTGCCAACCGCCCGCCACATGTCACGACTGATGCATAATTACATAATCGCTGTGACACAGCAGAATGGCTTCCATCCGTCGTCACCCGGTCGTGGGGTCGGATTCCCTTCCATTTGGGCGTCAGCAGGTGTCGGTGCTTTTGGACCCTCGAGTTATCGTTTGTTATTATTTATTAATAATATATCATTTATTTAGGACAATGTGCTGCATATTGTCCGTTTATTTTTAAATTAAACTACATGTCCTTATTTATTTAAAATTATATTTTGGGGTGGGGGATGATGCTCAGTACTGCAGTGACGGTGACGTGGACGTGGTGGTGTGTTAGTATGTGTTAAGTGCTGCTGGAGTTTTTAAACCCTGTATCCACTGTACACTCTACTACACCCACCCACCCTATTGCTCCACCTAGTGGATGTGGAATCACTGCACAGTGTTGCTGCACAGTTTGAGTTAGTCATCCTCTAATCCTTCATCAGTGATAATGGGATGCTGACCAGGACCAGGTATTGATTCCAGGTATTGAAAATGGAAAACTCCACCCAGCTCGGGATTTATTTATTTTTTTATTTGCGTGGCCACCACTACCACCCCCCCCTCTCCACCCACACTCCCAAATGGTACCCTGCCACCCCAGTGTGCAGCGCAGCTGGTCCGTGTCTGTACTCCGCTCTATATATAGTCCTGCTTGCTCAGGATGTCGACGGTGGCCGGGGGACACGTCAGAGGACTCGGGTCGCGGTGCCCCCCAGAGGTCACTGGAATACGGCGGTGGTGATGTCTGGAGAGTGTGGCGGGATGAGGAGGAGGAGGAGGATCAGGCAGCTGGTAGAATGTTGATTAGAGGAGGAAACAGGGCCGATCTGTGGGAGGGGATCATCTGAGCGTCGTCCACCTGCTGCTGAAAGACCCTCAGTGTTTAGACGCAGGGCTGGAGAACCGGAAGGTTAGCTTAAGGGCGTCCTCGCTGTTCCGCCGTAAGAGCAGAAATATGATGCCCACCGACATCCCGTTATATTCACGGTATTCATTCATGTAATTAATACTCGGGAACACGTTGAACGCTGAGTTCGGGTTTTCGGTGCTGCAGTTGGCCGTCTGATGGACGCGTGGCCGTTTGGGGAATGTGTGTAGATCTTTAAAGCTACTTGTTGGAACTTGTTCTTTTTCGTGTGATGGAGGCCTTTTGCCAAACAGGTGGATGCCTGCTGCCGCAGTGTGACGTGGGTTGTCTTTAAAAAAAAAAAAGGTGCATATTAATGAGTCAAGGACCAGGAGTTGACGCTCAGAATTCATTTGTGGTATTTGGTAATTCAGCATTCTTTTATTTTATTTACAAGCATCTTAAGTGTATTTTTTTAATTTCGGCTATTTAAGAGTTGGTTTCTAGTACCAATTTTTATGACTCCAGTGCTCAGAATGCTTTATAAACACATGTGTTAGTATTGGTAATGCAACTTATTTATCAAAAGCCTAGGTTCATAAAGCGTTATATGTTTCCGAAAAATTTTTGCGGGACAAGCCTCCTGATCCTTACATTTAGGTGTTTAGTTTGATTTCTTTTGCGACCTGCCTGCTGGGTTAGATTGGCAGATGCTAACTGGCCTGGCGTTACTTCACAGTCGTTCTTCACTGGCTAGCTTTATGTGGCTCCGCTTTAAAGCTGCCAGTTGAAGAGCTGTTGTGGGTAACTATGACAACAGACGTCCTGCCCTAACAAAAGAGGGCGTGGCCAAGTCCTCACAAGACATGTCTACCCTTGTGGGAGAAACTTGAGTTGAGTCGAGCTGAGATGTCGGAAGGTTTACTAAAGTGCAGAAGCTCAGATACCACGCTTTAGACGAAGGTCCGTTATATAAGATTAGTTAATCCTGGATTAACGGTCTTGAATCTTAGAACCTCACACAGTCGGCATGTTCTACAGGGTTCTAAGACCAATGCTGGGTTATGGATTTGTTAAGTTGTGTGTTGTAGGACTCACAGACTACTTGTGTGCTGAGATCTCCACCTCCAAACAGAAGAAGTTCAGCCTGGTGACGTTCGTGGACACGCCCGGACTGGTGGACGGAGACATGGTGTATCCCTTTGATGTCAATAGTGCCATTACGTCTTTTGGTGTGTAACAGTAACAAACATTTTATTCATTCATTCAGCATCTTCAGATTAATCCTCTACTAGGGTCATATGGTGGGGGGGGGTACCCCATGCTTATCTAGTGGACCCACAGTCCAAAAACATGGATCAAGGTCAATTGAATTCTCCAAATTGCCCCATATAGAGTGTGTCTGTGTGAGTGAGTGTGTGTCCAGTGATAGATTGGTGTCCTGTCCTGGGTATATCTGCCCAGCGCCCGAAACGTTCTCCCCTGGATGGGCATGGGAATCCCCCCCCCCCCCGCGACCCTAAAGGATGGATGGATGAAAAACCATTGTGATGTGATGATGGTAAATACCTTGTTCTTTACTACCGTGTGTGTGTGTGTGTGTGTGTGCGGGTGCGCGTTGTCAGGCGAGCAGGCGGATCTCATCTTCGTGTTCTTCGACCCGATGGGCCAGGCGCTGTGTAAGCGAACGCTCAACATCGTGGAGAAGCTGAGTGAGAAATGTGGAGACAAACTGCGCTTCTACCTCAGCAAAGCTGACGAGGCAGGACGAGAGACGGACAGGCAGGTGGGTGGGGCCCTGTGTGTGTGTGTGTGTGTGTGTGTGTGTGTGTGTGTGTGTGTGTGTGCGTGCACTTTAATTTCGCAGCAGGAAGTGATGCATCCAGAAGCCTGATTGAATTGTATTGTTGCCAGATTAAAGTTTACCGTGTGGAATAAATCGGATTAGTATTATGGGATTTACGAGTTTCTCGGCTCTTCTCTCGGGGGGGGGGGGGGGGGGGGGGGGGGGGGGGGGGGGGGGGGGGGGGGGGGGGGGGGGGGGGGGGGGGGGGGGGGGGGGGGGGGGGGGGGGGGGGGGGGGGGAGAAACGAGCTGAATCAGAGCTGAGTGAGGAGAGAGGTGGGGGGGGGGATGAGAAAGTATTGACCCCCCCCCCCCACCTCTTTGGGAGGATACGCCACTTCTTCTGTAATGTTGTTGTAGTGATGAGTTTTTTAAAAATGTGTATAACTTAAAATATTTTGTTGGTATTGTGTATATAGTATAAAGTTATCATTGTTGCTAGGCAACTAAGCAGCGAGGTTTCCAACACCAAAACACGTTCCCTAAAGCATTCAACTGGATCTCACCAAATGAAATGAATGTATGTAAGAACTGCATATTGGTCCATTCATATGGGGTGTGCGGGGGGGTGGTACGTGTGTGCATGCCAATCATATAGAGTTCCTCATCTGTTTAATAATGAGCTTTGATTATGCATTAAGTGACATTTGCCTGGACCGTTCCATCGGTTGCTGACCCGCGGCCAGTTCATCGAGTCTCTCTTTGCGCAGTGCTTGCGGCAGCGCGCCACGAGACCGAACGGGCGTCCCGACAGGGCAGCTGCGTAGTGCGGCAGGCATTTAAAAGAGGAGCGTGTTGTAATCCCAGAGCCCCCGCTGCGCTCATCACGTATGCGTGAGCCGTGGACGCAGACGAAGCCGCAGCTGCTGTGTCAGGGCTGAAGGATTTATTCCTCTCTCCTCAGCATAGCGCTGCCCTGACCTGTACTGCGGGCCCACAGAAGATTATTTCAGCTGGATTTTTGCCGGGGGGCTAACTGCTGACCCACTGAGCCAACGTGATGTACATTATAGGGGCATTTCTGAAACCTTAGCGGTCGTCCATGGCTTTGTGTTGTTCTTCGGAATTTATAGACGTTTTAATGATCCCCATCCAGCAGCTCTTTGATTTGTACCTTTTCTCAGAAACCCAAGCTTCCCAGAAGGTCCAGTCCAAAGTTAAAAGCACATGATTTATTATTTTTTTATTATTTTGACTTTATATGCATTCGTATTTAGACTGGGTGGCAGGGTGGCTTAGTGTTTAGCATGTTCTCCTCTCAGCACTAGGGATTCCCGGTTCGAATCCCCATCTGGGTGGAGTTTCCATGTTCTCCCCGTGTCCGCGTGGGTTTTCTCCGGGTTCCTTGGTTTCCTGCCACAGACCAAAAACATGGATCAAGTGAACTAAGTTCTCCAAAATGCCCCATATAGAGTGTGTATGTGTGTGTGTGTGTGTGAGTGTGTGTCCAGAGATAGAGTGGCATCCTGTCCTGGGTGTATCTGCCCAGTGCCTGAAACGTTCTCCCTTGGATGGGCATGGAATACCCCCCTGCAACCCTAATATAGGATAAAACAGAAGATAATGGATAGATGTATTTAGAATAACATTACTGATACTAAGAGGTCTGACATCACCTTTAATAATTTAGACAGCCGTCTGCAAACTTTGGGTCATGTGAATGTGGTCCCGTACCTGGCTGCAGTCCCAACTCTGAAAACAGAATTATTTTTAAATATATCACGTACCGCGGGCGGCACGGTGGCTTAGTGGTTGGTATGTTCTCCTCTCAGCACTGAAGATCCAGGATTGAATCCCAATCTGGGTGGAGTTTGCATGTTCTCCCCGTGTCCACGTGGGTTTCCTCCGGGTTCTCCGGTTTCCTCCCACAGTCCAAAAACATGGATCAAGGTCAATTGAATTCTCCAAATTGCCCCATATAGAGTGTGTCTCTGTGTGTGTCCAGTGGTAGATTTCTTCCCCCCCGTCCTGGGTGTTTCTGCCCAGCTCCCGAAAAGTTCTCCCCTGGTTGTGCATGGGGACCCCCCCCATCCTGAGACCCAAGTAGAGGATTAAACAGAAAATGATGACTGGATTATTTACTGTATTTTTTAGTAATCTGCCCCCCCTCCCCCCCCCCCCCCCCCCCCATGTAAAGCCAAGCAGGTGCGTGAACCAGATTGAGGATGTGTGTGAAACCATCGAGAAGAGCATCAACCAGGCTGTGCAGAAGACCTTGGACCAGCTGGAGAAAGACTGTGACATCATCACCTCCACCATCTGCAATAAGCTGGAACAGGACAGGTGTGCATGTTCTCCTGAGCACCAGTAGGAGGTGCTGTAGGAACAGAAGTAGCAGGACAGACTTCACTTTTAATGATCTTTTTTGTTATTTTTTATTTTTTTTACTCTCGCGGTGTTTCATTCTGTCCTACAGTGTAATGTTCTTTGTTTTTCGCTTGCGCAGAGCGAGCGTAACCTTCAACAGGAGCAGCCGCTTTAACTCCTTCCTGTGTGGAGTCCTGGCCTTCTTTCTCCCCACATTATTTATCCTCAGCTTCCTCATCAGCACGATTGTCCCGGACGAGCTGGACGCCCTCGTGGGGGAGGGGCTCGCCCGCACTCTCTACCTATCCACGGTATCCCTGTACATATTTATTCATTATAAATATTATACATGGATCAGAAAAGGGGCGGCACGGTGGTTTAGTGGTTTAGCACGTTCGCCTCTCAGCACTAGGGAGTCCCGGTTCGAATCTTCAACTGGGTGAAGTTTCCATGTTCTCCCCGTGTCTGTGTGGGTTTCCTCCGGGTTCTCCGGTTTCCTCCCACAGTCCAAAAACATGGATCAAGTCAAGTGAGTTTTCCAAATTGCCCCATTTAGAGTGTGTCTATGTGAGTGAGTGTGTGTCCAGCGATGGATTGGCGCCCTGTCCTGGGTGTATCTGCCCAGCGCCCGAAATTTTCTCCCCTAGATGGGCATGGGGAACCCCCCACGACCCTAATGTAGGATAAAGCGGAAGATAATGGATGGATGGATGGATCAGAAAAGGACCTTACTGTTAGTTATAGCACCTTGTAAGATCCAGAAATAAAAAATCTTGGCATGAAGGGTTGTTAAGAAAGGTGTTGTGTGTGTGTGTGTGTGTGTGTGTGTGTGTGTGTGTGTGTGTGTGTGTGGGTGGGTGCACCCTCACTCTTTAGGGAATAGTCCTGTATCTGTGGGAGTGGATCCCTGAGGACGGACAGTTGGTTGCTCTGATCTTCTTTGGCGCTTTGTGCTACTTGTTTTTCTTCCTCGCCAGACACTTTGCACAGTGAGTGAATGTGCTTCATTTTTTTAAAAAAAGGGACATTTTGGGAGCACAAGGGAACCGTAACTGTAACAATAAGACTTTAAGACCGTCAGTTTGTTCCTTTAATGTTCTCTGCCGTTCCCTGGGTGACCTCCTTGTGAGCTTGTACAGATTGTGAGCTTGTACATCCATTTTGGTGTTGACTTTTTAACGTTCTGGTTCTTTTTCCAGCCAGCGGAGTGTTACTCTCACAAAGAAGGAGAAGAAGAAGATGATGGAATGCAGTCATTACACTAATGACATCATTAAAGTCAAAAAGGTTCTTCTTTAAATATATACCTGGATGAAATCTAAATGTGGGTCACTGTGGCATGATTGTTGGTACCAGATGGACTGGAATGTTTTTATAGATAATGTCTTCAGGGACTTTTGCTCATAACAGTCTTTAGAACTTTAGAAATTAGATAATTGCACGAAAGACAAGAGTTTTTTAAGTTAATGTTGATCATGATGAGCAATAGAGAGTAAAGAGTTTCTTTATATAATATTATTATTATTGACTATGATATTTTTTGTTAATGAATATTGGGGGGTTTGTTTCTTTCTTTCCACAACTGAGTCATAATCATCATCAGGTTCTCAAATTGTTTGCAGCAGCATAATTTGACCAAAAACTAACAATTAAATCCCCAAAAAAACATCAAGGATGTAATTTAATTTGAATCAAATAACCATATGGGTTGAAAAAGGATCCGGATTTCAGTCCTCGGACAGGGTAGACGTCGCCATCTCTATGTGAACGTTGCATGTTCTTCCTGTGTTTATTGGTTGATGATAGGTTGATGATTGGTTGATGATTAATTTGGAGATGCTGAATTGCTTTAAGTGTTTTGTTTGCCCCATACCTGTGTTGGCGATGTGTTAGGGGTGTGTACCCTCGCTTCGCCCTTTGAGTGATGGGTTAGGCTTTAGATTGGGATAAAAACAAGTTAATGCTCTTAACATTGGACATTTGAAGATGCTGTACAGTTCCTTGTGAGTCACATGTTTTATTTGTCTCTTTATAGAGAAAACTTTATGAAGAATATCTCAAGCAGTGTGCTGCGGAATATGACTTCTAAACCAAGAGCTCACCAACCAGCACTGACGACGTCGGATCCACAAGCTTCTCACGCAGCAGGCATTCGTCTGTCTGCATGAACTGGTACGACTGTTCAGATAAATCATGGAATCATGAGAATATTACAACACATTATACTATAGAAGGCTAGAAGTATCTGGACACCTTAAATCCAATATTAAACCAGGGGCATTAATATTGACCTAAACACCCCCAGCTCACACAAACACACCAGTCCTTTCTCACAAATGGAAGATTTAACGAAAGGTACAGGCGTCTTAGTAAACCTGTATATGCGCAGCAGACCTGGACGATCTACAGTAAGTAGTAAGAGTGTCCACGTCATTTCAGCAGTATAGTGTATACTCTATAGGACTCAATTCTACAAACTCAACAAAATACTCAGTGCCTTTTTTTTATCATCGTGAATGAGCGGATGTGATGTTTGAATATGTCTTTATTTAATGCCAGCTTATTTTAACGCACGGTGCAAAACAGAATTGTTTACAGTCGACAAGCTGCACTGAATTAACATGTTCTCCTGCCTGCGAACTCATTTAAGCCTTTCTAACAGCATGTCACTAAGTGGCTGGGCATTTTTAATTAATGTCACAATGTTCTGCAAACAGGGGTGAAGCATCCGAGGGTTCTACTCAAGTCAAAGTAGCTATGACTTAAAAAAAAGTGTAAATACAAAATTCTTCACCGGACATCTTAACTGTGCACAAGAAACTAAATGTATAGTTATTGTGGCACTTTGAGATTTTACATAATGTAAGATCTATTATTTAATAGATTAAAATCTATTATTATTATTATTATTATTATTATTATTATTATTATTATTATTATTATTATTATTATTGTATGTCTTAATTCACTCACTATTTAGGGCACTCAATGCAGACTGCATTTCCTTAAACAGTGCACAGGAGGTAGAATAGGGGAAAATTTACAAACTCAGACTTTGTTTGGGATTTAAGTGTTGTGTGAATAATAAAGAAATATAAGTGAAACTATGAACGTTTAAAGCAGCAGGATTTTAACTAAACTTAACTTGTTTCTTTAAATATTGCGTTAAATTTGTAATTATACTGTGAACTGCATTTCATAGCTGAAATAAGGTAACGTAAAAATGCACAACTTTAATGGAGTTTAAGTATTTAATTGTTATTTAAGTAAAATAAAAAGCACTTAACACTTTTGTTCGGCAAGTTAAATAATTGAACATAACTCTTTACTGCCCCTTCTGACTGTTTTATATTATTGCAAACAAAAGGCTCGATTTGAAGCGTGATTGTTGTCATATTCTCAGTAAATGTATATGCAATAAAAACAAATATATTTAGCAATAGTATCAGAGCAATTAAAAAAATCTACATTGGTCTCTGTAAAGTTTTCTTCAGTTAAGAGTATTAATCTCTTACATCGCATTCTGAGGCGAATAAATATGTTCAGAATCTAATGTTGCAGTAGCGTTATCTTACCTGAGGCCATATTTGCATGATGAGTCTTAAATAAAGAAAATATATCTGATTCTGAACATATTTATTCACCACAGAGGAAAATAGGTTTCATTAATTTAATGGAACTGAACCCTGTTGAACATCCTGCTTATAGAGTGCTCTGTACGGATATTATGAGATTTACGTGTCTGATAGTATATTATAATTACGTGTGTTTTTAGGTTTTTGTTTGCCTTTATGACACTGTGATGTTTATTTGAAAGAAGAATCTTTTTAATCATTTTAAATCATGATTCTGAACAGTTAAACAGTGTTTCTATGAAGATGCAGTGTTTTAAACTTTTGCGGTCGTTCTGTCAATAAACTAAACATTTCTCGAGATTTCTTAAAGCAAATTTCAACTAAAGTCAGTCATTAGAAGATGAATACTAATTAGAAGGATCCTAATTAGCTACTTAATTTGCATTAGAGGCTACTGCTGCAGTTAGCTTGTAGCCACAGATCTAGCACATCATATTATTTCCTCACACACTCTGAATTAGGTTCTGGATTACGTTCTGGATTACGTTCTGGATTACGTTCTCTGTTTTTCTTTTGAGCCATCTGAACTGAAGAATGTAAGGCTGCGTTAGCTTCAATGCTACGTAGCTGTTAGCTGTATAAGGGTGTCTAGTTATTGGGGGCAAAAAGGGGCATTTAGCTCTAACTGCCCTGCGTGTAAAGGTCAAGCATGGACATGCTGACTAACTGAAAGAGTGAAAACAGTCGAACCTTTTTACATGTTTTGTTTTAACTCTGAATATTCGATGCCAAGCCGGTTTTAGCAGGTTTCTAACAGATCAAGCATGAAACAAATGTCTTTAATTCCCTTTATTTTGTTGCCTAATAACAAAAGAGAATCGATATGTGGTTATATTTACAAAAACTTTTCATATTATATATGTGGACTTTTTTATTTATCATTATCACTGTGATCACTTTTGGTTGTGAATGCGTTTCTCCATGACGCAAAAAAAAAAAAAAAAAAAAGTTTTAAATCGCTTTTCTTCATCTAAAACTTTTACATGCAGGTGAATTATTTTGCTTCCCACATTTCTTTGCCCCTGGTGTCACTGCCCTATCTATCCACTGGGGGTCACTGTTGCAGGTGGATGAAGCTCTTATCCATGCTCAACCCTAACCCTGGTACCTCCACTCAGTAAGCACAACCAGATCCACTTTGGAAATTATTTTTTTAACCACATTTGATGCCTTAGCATGCCTAAAACATGACTTTAGAAATATCTCAGCCAATCAGGTCTCTTTGTGGCAAGAGATTTCACTTTACACTTTTTTTAAAAGTTTTTTTTTTCTGCTTTTTTTTCCACAAAAGAGAAGTTAACAGAGCTGTGTCTGTAGTGAGGTGTTGAAAATCATCACTCCTCACTTTTCTCTTATTTTAAACTTATTTTTTAAATTGTTAATGATAAAAAATGGATTTAATAGGTTATAATGTAAAGTGCAGGAAGAAACACTGAGCCAGGATTATCTGTGAACGCTGAATATACACTCACAAAGCACTTTATAAGAAACACTGTACCATTCTGACCTACTCTGAGATTTTTTTACTTTAAAACAAAGCAAATCCTCTAAGATCTTTAAGTCGTATAGTTTAAAATGACTGCTATGAGTAAAAAAATCCAATCTTGTCTGGCACCAACAGTCACGCCACGGTCCAAATCAGCACATCAGAGAAGCCTCGTGATTTTATCCTGGCCTGTGATGGCTAATGTATTTTCATTCATTATCTTCCGCTTTATCCTATAGTAGGGTCGCGGTGGGGTTCCCCATGCCCATCCAGGGGAGAATGTTTCGGGCGCTGGGCAGATAGACCCAGGACAGGACGTCGATCTATCACTGGGCACACACTCACTCACACAGACATGCACGTATACACAATCTATATGGGGCAATTTGGAGAACTCAATTGACTTGATCCATGTTTTTGGACTGTGGGAGGAAACCGGAGAACCCGGAGGAAACCCACGCGGACACGGGGAGAACATGGAAACTCCACCCAGATGGGGATTCGAACCGGAATTCCCCAGTGCTGAGAGGAGAACGTGCTAAACCACTAAGCCACCATGCCGCATTGATGTATTTTCTTTCCTTAATAAGTAGGTGTACAGATGTTTTATTTTAATAAACTGCTTTTCGAGTGTATCCCCTCAGTGATGAAGCAAACTGTTGCCAGTTATTCCACAAACGCACCAGAGTTGCCTGTTTTAAAAGCTTTTAAGAGTCCTTTATGATTCACTTTCTAGCTGAAAAAACTTTACACTCAGGTAAACTGTTCATGATGGAGCTGTTATTTAAACTTTGATCTGAAGTTTCTATGACTATTTCATATTTATGTTTTTGAGGTATAAAGATTTGGAAAAATGTATTTTGCGTCTTAAATCTGTGTGTGCACTGTTCTATTCACATTGTACCCGTGAACAATAATAAATCATTTAGAATAATAAATCTGATGCTGATTATTTACTTTTGTAATGCTGCTTTGAAGCTTTGCATTGGTTATTTTTTAGTTACTCAAAAATTAAATGAATCTTTGGACCCTGATAAAAAAATCCACACAGGCACAGGGAGGACATGCAGAATGCTATTAAACGAACAAAAAAACAGGAATCTGAAAGCAACTTCTTTATTTTTAAACAGGATAAACTCCCAACAAAAGCAGAACTTGACCCTCCGATCCCTGAGTTAGTAAAAAGGAGCTTGAGGAGGTCCAAACTAGCAGATCAATATCAGAATTATTGCGAACTACGGCATCTAAAAATACAATCGATCCTTAACGAGTCAGTCGATTCAGCAAGTCAGCAAATACAGGCATATAGTTTTAATTTCTCTAGCATAACTAATGTAGAGGTATAGCTTTTAAATATATTCATTTGTGCAATTAACCAGCAAGGCAACTGTAGTTACCATAAGAGGTAAAGAGCTGTAACTCGGCATCGAGGACTCGATGCTCCATAAACATGCTTAATTGCAGAACAAGGGACCAGTGAACCTACTGATTTTTGAAGATCTTTTCATTATTTTTTTAGGTCTGCAGTAAGGAGGCCAGATTTCCAGACTTGCACTTGGGATTTTCTCAAATGTGGAAATCCGGCCTCTTGAGATGACGAGCGTGATTACGTGTGCTAATTCTCGAAGGCGTTCATAATTCTACATAGTCAGCAACGATGATTTTTTTTCCTCAAATTCATAGCAAACGACATACCAAAGTGGTTTAAAAACGTGGAAATGTTCCCATCTGTACCAAAAAAGCCGGTATTAATACTCAGTGTGGGTTTTAGTCATAACAAACACATGGTGCAATGGTACGGTCCAGGTCCGGTGAATAAATATTTACAGTGTCGCCATGTACAAAATTAAAAACCACCTGTTTGCACTTTGAGGAACGCGGTGTTTAGGTCGTCGCTCTGTGCGTTCGCAGGCAAAGATCGATAATGGAATGGAAGGAGCTCCCTCTCCAGTGCTGGACAACGTGTGGAGCCAGCGTTCATTAGGTTGGAAAGGTCAGTGTAGAGTCATGGGAAGCAGCCTCATGCCATGTGTGAGCTCGAGTTTTGGCACATGTCTAGCAGCAAGTCCGAATGAGAGCCATCCTACATGCAGTGTCCTGAATCGCCGTTGTGAAGCAGCTCACTGCGCGCCTTTGTCAATCAGCCACGAAATATCTCCTGTCCTGCAAACACAATGCACAAGTAATAATCTGCACTATGGAACCGTTAAAGATAATAACCGTGGGTATCAAAAACACAGAGATGCAGCCGTACTTGCCGTGGGTGAACATCCTCAAGATCGTGAACGCATGGAACGAGATCAAGATTTTGAATATTTCAACCCAAGAATTTTTTTTTTCTTCACAAACACATCAAAGCTACCACATTCTCCCTCCCTCACACATCTACCGCTTCTCTTTACCAACCCGGAGTCAGGGTTCCACAGGATCAGCACACTCAAAGGAAGCCTACCCGACTGATGGGGAGCCTTTTCTGTAAAGTGTTGGCAACCAGGTGCTGTTTTTTTTGTTGTTTTTTTTCTCAGTACAACAAACGTTGATATAAAGTGTGTTAATTTTTTTTTTTTACAATTATTTCGTATCAGCTTTGGAATATGAAATATAAATGTACTTACTCGACGTCACGCTTTTTAATAGTCTTTCCAGAATGAAAAACCTCGGCGACCCGCGACACAATGGGGTCATAGTTCATACTGGCCACTGCGATCACCTCTTCACTCCTGCAAGGTGACAGGAACAGAAAATGTGAACATACTATGAATATTATTTTTTTATTAACCCTTAATACCATTTTATGATGATTTACAGTATGTGGCTTTTATTACTGTCTGCGCTCCACCTAATAAGTTTTAACATAACCTGTCTGGTATAAAACATTTAGGATGGAGGGTCATGAGAAAAACAAGACTATAACTGAATAGTGCGTTGCGTAGTCACGGCGGCTGAACCCATGAACTTTTATACCAAAGGTATCAGGACAAAGACGTATAATGAATGTTGGACGTTCTTTATTCTTAAACTTCGGGTCTAATTCCATCTTTAAGTTACTTACTTTGTGTAAAATGCCACAAATTTCAGCTCATCCAGGTCTCCTTGGATGATGACGTCGTCAAAGCCGTCCCCGTAGCCTTCACCAGAAAACAGTTTGTGTGAGTAAACAGTCGGCGCGGAACCGAATGCTCTGCACCACTAAGCGTCGGTTCTGTTACCTGCGTAACGTATACTTTTCCCAAACATAGCAGTCCAGAAGTAAGGCACCGTTTTGATGTCTGAGGTTTTTCCCATCATGCCCAGAGCTGCCACTTTTCCTGCGGATGAGGAAAGTATGTGTATAACATGTGTAGTATGTGTAGAGTTTACAATTATAAACTTGTTAATGGTTTCTTCATTCATTCGTTGGCCTGAGCACCTGAATAGGCTCATGGAAGGTGCTGGAGCCTATCGCAGTACTCATAGCATGAAAGGCAGGAAAACACCAAGAGACAGTTCAGGCATTCCTGTTCACATGCGGTGAGTTTTTGGACTTTACCAAGAACAGCAAACCGTCATGGTAGTGGAACTTACCGTGGACGTGGGCCATCTGCCAGTGGGGTATATTCACTTTCTTATTACCACGTAGAGTCAAAGGGAATGTGACTACATCACCCCCAGCAAACACTCCATCCACGTTCGTCTGTAACATCTAAAGCCGTTTGTTTCTATGAGCATAGTGTTAAAACACACAGCCACGTTCACATCTTATAAAGTACCCCTATTCTAATGGTATTTAATTCATGCAGCACTTTTCATAACAGTACATTGTCTCAAAGTGGATTTAAAGAACATCCAGTCATTGTATTTTCATTCATTCATTATCTTCCGCTTTATCCTCTTTTAGGGTCGCAGTGGGGTTCCCCATGCCCATCCAGGGGAGAACGTCTCAGGCGCCGGGCAGACACACCCAGGACTGGGCGCCTATCTATCGCTGGGCACACACTCACTCACACAGACACACTCTATATGGGGCAATTTGGATTCAATTGACTTGATCCATGTTTTTGGACTGTGGGAGGAAACCGGAGAACCCGGAGGAAACCCACGCGGACACGGGGAGAACATAGAAACTCCATCTAGATGGGGATTCGAACCGGGAATCCCTAGCGCTGAGAGGCGACCGTGCGAACCACTAAGCCGCCTCATTGCATTTTACTATAGCAAATGTATACCTTTAAACTAAAGACGACTACATCATACCTTCAGTTTAAAATGCTAAAACTAAGAGCAATTAAAGCATTAATAAGTACAATCTGAAAGATTCAATGGCTAATCTGTCTGTACCTTGTTGACTGTAATGAATCCCTTAGAGTCCATGTGAATCCCACTTTGTTTTAGAAATGCAGAAGCTGGACTGGAACCTAAAAAAAGCACCAGTTTACATCTGAGTGGAACTCAGGCCACATGACACAGCAACAGATAAGATGGTGTTGGAGGACCGACAATCAATCTACACACTCACCTGCACCAATAACACACACATCTGCTCTGAGCACCTTTCCGCTTTTCAGAACCACC
Organism: Corydoras maculifer; assembly: GCA_019802435.1. Lineage (NCBI taxonomy): Eukaryota > Metazoa > Chordata > Actinopteri > Siluriformes > Callichthyidae > Corydoras > Corydoras maculifer. The sequence goes on along the minus strand of JAFMOD010000682.1, from coordinate 433,726 downwards.
TCCTTTAACTGACGAGACAAACAAAGAGCTGCTAATAACGATTAATAACCAAATCAATAAGCCATGTATGCTGGTTTAAGGATTCAATGCACAGATATCAATACAGTTTGTGTCAGAATTACACCACGGGATAAGTGAAGGTTTCAGCTCATCTCCAGCTGAGGTTCTCTCACATTCTGGATACCTGTCCATGATGGCCTTTCATTTCAGACACCTCGTTCAGCATGTAGAACTTCACGCGGTTCATCTCGAACAGCTGCAGAGTGAAAGAGCAGGTGATCGATTACAGATGTCATTCAGGATCCATTAAGTCATTCACGTTTGAAAGTGTTTATGTGAATTAGGTACAAGGTTTTAAATTCTGTTCCGCCCTTCAGTGGAAAATACCGCGGGCTGACCGACAATCCATTTAGGGTGCACACATTTACATTCACATTTACATTTAGTCATTTAGCTAAAGGCACACACACCTATGGTAATAACAATAATAATAATAATAATAATAGGGTGGCACAGTGGCTTAGTGGTTTAGCATGTTCTCCTCTTAGCACTAGGTATTCCCGGTTCGAATCCCATTCTGGGTGGCGTTTCCATGTTCCCCCTGTGTCCACGTAGGTTTCCTCCGGGTTCTCCGGTTTCTTCCCACAGTCCAAAAACATGGATCAAGATCAATTGAGTTCTCCAAATTGCCCCATATAGTGTGTGTGTAGTCGTGTGTGTGTGTGAGTGTGTGCCCAGTGATAGATTGGGGTCCTGTCCTGAGTGTATCTGCCCAGCGCCTGAAACCTTCCCTCCTGGATGGGCATGGGGAACATAATAATAATAATAATAATAATAATAATAATGATAATAATAATAATATTAATATTAATACACGTGTGAATGTTAGATATGCTAACTTTTCCACAACAGGCATGACTTAAACCGAGATCTATTAAAATTTAAGCTGCATACAAGATATATGTAACTTTATACACAGACAGAGAGACAGATAAATAAACTTTATTGAACCCAAAGTAAAATGCAAGGCAACCATTAGTTTGCAAATTGTTAGATTTTCTAAAATCGAGCAGATTTAATCTGTAAACGTGTCTTTATTTGGAACATTTCGTTGCTGTGAGTAACGTTTGTTTATATTCTGACGTTGATCTGACGGTATCGAGCACTAAACCCCGCCCCCTGCACTGTCACGCTCTAAGCCCCGCCCACTGGTTGATCGCTGATTGAGGCCACGTGCGCTGAGCCTTTAAAATCTCGGCGCTCAGGCTTTGATGTTCTGAGTCGAATCCAGACGCTAAAGTTGTGGTTTAAACATTTCTTTTGAAACATGTTTTCTTTCTTTTCTTTTCTTTGTGTCTCTTTCTTTACTTCTCTGATTTTAATCCCGTTTTTTGTTTGTGTTAATGAAATGTGAAATCAAGTGAATGCTATTTATTTCAATATTATAATAATTATATATTCTATAATTATAATTATAATAATATATATATAATATAATAATATAATTATAATATAATAATATGTATACAAGATTAATTGTTCTTGTTTGTTACTATTGAGTTTGATTCTAGTCGAATCTGTCATCACTAAGACACTATATTTATTGTAAAGTTAATCAGAAGATGCACAGGTTATCGTCTAATTATTTTTATTTATTTATTTATTTATACATTTTTATTTTTTGTCAAGATTCAAATCCAAACACACACACACACACACACACACACACACACACACACACACTCGAATCCTACTGTGTTATCAGTTTATTTGTTTGACAAAAAGTTTACAATTAATGTATCAGTGGATACCATGTCCGAATCGTAGATGTTCATTGTGTAGTGAATGCTATGTAGGGGATAGTGAACAAGGGAACAAGTGCTCACAGTCTACACCTGTTAATATCTACTGTTGTTTAAAGAACCATCATGTGACGCAGTGCATAAAATCTGCAACCACAGAAAGGCCTTTAACTACCCTGTATTTTGGTAATTGTGGTGTATATCACTCATATGTCCCATGTGTCTGTGATTTGGATGGTGACTGGCCTGTCTTTACTCTCTGGACATATTTATAAATGATTCAGTGTGATTATAATGAGCCCAAACGGACTCGCTCAGCACAAACACACTGCAGTATGTTACAGATTTAAATGCTGATGCAGTCTCTTTCTGCTGCGGGCCCATTCTGAGAGATTAGATCCATCCTGACAATGTGGGTCAGGAAACAGTGAAGATGGACTTCAGAAATGAATCAGATTGAGATAAATAAACTCATTAGTTTATTAGGAAACAGCTCATCAGGATAAAAACATGCTCAGATTTTTAAATTGTCTTTTCGCTCTAAATCCAGCATCACTATGAGCATCAGCAGGATCCAGAACCTCCTGACTGTCACCAATGCAGCAGTTTGGAACGCGTTTAGAATCTGATTTTCTAAAACAGTCAGTTTAAACGAATTAAAGATCCACGGCTTCCTACCTTCATCAGCACTTTTCCTACTTTTTCGCCCAGGGCTTTGCAGAAAGGCACGGCCTCGATGCCGATTACAGAGACCGAGTGAGCTTTGTCTGTAAGAGCAGCTGCCACCTCCATACCTGAAGAAAAATAAGTGAATGTTAGTGAATGTTCAAACAGAAGGTCTGATGAGCCTCCTGCAGGTGGTGGACAGACTGACGTACTGTGATTTAGACATCATGCAGCCTGTACAGCTACAGCTGAAGGCGTTGCATTAGATCACAATAGTGGGAGATTCATCCCAGTGAATCTAAAGGTCAGGATTTTAGTATCTTAACCGCACAGTCCTAATTAATTAATGTTATCTTTAATAGAGAGTACCATCAACTTCAAATCTTGGTCTGTCGTTCCCCCCTAATCCACGTCTACTTATTCTAACAACTGCGACAACCAATTTGTAAACAACAGAGAGGTGAATGCAGCAAGGAGTCACTCTCAGCATCTAGTGTCAATGACTTAAACAAGACATGTGAATGTGAAAGCAAATGTTCCAGCTCCAATGATAATCCAGCCTCCTTCACATCAGGCCTATCGCACCTGAAGCCATATCATGCCTTTATTGTATTTTAACTAATGATGATGCTGACATCACATGATATATCATTTACAAACCGTTCTAACTCACCGATAAACGATGTCCCCACAATCACTGCATTCTTGCTGCTGGCCAGGCGGGCGATGCTGTTCGCGTCCTCGGGGGTTCTCAGGTGAAAAACGTTGCTCACGTCTTTGCCTTTGTAGTTTATAGACTTGGGTCTAAAACAGAGATCCTTAATTAAGACTCCGTGGTCATTATACTAATAAATGGATACTGAAAGCATGACACACGATGGCTTAAATAACAGGACTGTTGTATGTAACATGCATCCAAAAGTATGTAGCCCTCCTCCCAGGGGTCTAGGGTTTGCACCAGGTTTAATAAGGTTTAATGCATTTTGGTGAATCATATGTAAAAAAAGGCGGCACGGTGGCTTAGTGGTTAGCACATTCGCCTCTCAGCGCTAGGGATTCCCGGTTCGAATCCCCATCTGGGTGGAGTTTCCATGTTCTCCTGGGGGGGGGGGGGGGGGGGGGGGGGGGGGGGGGGGGGGGGGGGGGGGGGGGGGGGGGGGGGGGGGGGGGGGGGGGGGGGGGGGGGGGGGGGGGGGGGGGGTTCCTCCGGGTTCTCCGGTTTCTTCCCACAGTCCAAAAACATGGATCAAGTTAATTGAATTCTCAAAATTGCCCAATTTAGAGTGTGTCTGTGTGAGTGAGTGTGTGCCCAGCGATGGATTGGCGCCCTGTCCTGGGTCTATCTGCCCAGCGCCCGAGACGTTCTCCCCTGGATGGGCATGGGGAACCCCACCGCGACCCTAATAGAGGATAAGCGGAAGATAATGAATGAATGAATATGTAAAAATAATAATAATAATAATTTCTCATCATGTCCATTTGACTTTTTTTTTATTTATTAAACTAAGAGCTTTACACTTTTTGGAAGAAGAAGCAGTGTCAGCTGCCTGAGCAGGTAATTCTTCATATTTAGTTCGGAAAGCCAAGCGCAGCCTGTGATTTCACCGCTGAGCTCCGAGGTGCCTGAATAATAACCACACACTCGATTTCTATTAAACTAGTGGCTTTGCCGCCCTGCAGGGATTTTACTGCAAAGGCCTGTCTCACAGAACTCAGTCAGTCGATCTATTTTTGGAAACATGAATGCGTAATCATTAGTTAATCTGTACATTGGTATCCCGCACCATTAACGCTGTATGACATATAATTACTAAAATATTGATTAACGCAAAACTAATGACTACTTTTTTTCGGCACTTTGAGTCTAAGCAGGAAATTGTTTTTTTTTTTTTTTTTTTTTAAATCACCTTTGCAGTGCAGACTGTAACCTTTAACGAAGTCATTAAAACAACTATAAATCACAACATCAGCTCCAAAGTGTCTGTAGCTCAAATTATTTGTGTAGCATTGAATATTCCATTATTTAAAAAAGAAAAAAAAAAAACAGCACCTGCTTCCTGTTGCAATGAAGAGCTTCTTGTACTCCATCTTATAACCATCTTGAAACATCACCGTCTTGGTCTTGACATCCACTGACAGAACCTGAGGAGAAAGAGACAGCTGCTGTTCCGCTGCCTTCAGTATATACAGAATATGGATAGAAGTTTTGGGACACTTACACAAAACACCCATGACCTCTAAATCTGGGTTGGTCCCTTATTTATTAAGAAAGATTTTTTTTGTTTATAGGAATTTCAGCCCATTCATTCAGGAGAGCATTAATGAGGTCAAACACAGACGACTTATCTTCATTTATATTAAAGGCTTTGATTTGGTTGAGGTCAGAATCAGTTACAACAAACTCTGCTGTAATAGACCCCCGGTTTCGACTCTGGAGCAGTCAAACTGGAACAGAAAAGGGCCTTCCCCAAACTATTTCCACCAAACTGGTAGTTCATACGGCGACACAGTGGCTTAGTGGTTTAGCATGTTCTCCTTTCAGCACTAGGGATTCCCGGTTTGAATCCCTATCTGGGTGGAGTTTCCATGTTCTCCCCGTGTCTGCGTGGGTTTTCTTCGGGTTCTTCGCTTTCCTCCCACAGTCCAAAAACATGGATCAAGGTCAATTGTGTTCTCCAAATTGCCCCATATAGAGTGTGTCTGTGTGAGTGAGTGTGTGCCCAGCGATAGATTGGCACCCTGTCCTGGGTCTATCTGCCCAGCGCCTGAAACGTTCTCCCCTGGATGGACATGAGGAAATACCCCCCCCTTCCCCGCCGCGACCCTAATAGAGGATAAAGCAGAAGACAATGAATGGATGAATGGTAGTTCATACATCTGAAAACCCTAAAGTGTGTCCCAATCCATTTGTCCTGTGAGATAATTAGTCAAATGTTCTGGGTCTGATTGGTGATGCGTGGCACACTCACTTCCTTCTCCAGGAGAAGTTCGATGTCGTGGTTCTGAAAGAAGTCGGTGGAACGTAGCTGCAGTTGCTCAGCTGTACTTTCTAACGACTGAAAAAAAAGACGAGAGGCAACGAGCCCTGCGTTTGAATAACGAAGAAAAATGGATCAAATTTAAAGGTTGAATTTAGTGTTTTTTTTAAAAAAAAACCTGTAAAGTAACTTCCTAAAAATGAGACCTTTAGAACAAAAAAACAGACACCAGGAGAATCTGTCAAAATTCTGCAACTGATTCGTTCACGTCGCCTGAAAAATGTCAGCAAGCTCAAAAAAGATTAATGATACTAATAAACAAAAAAAAAAAATTTTACACAAGGACGAAAACACAAGGACGTTATGACATCACAGGTATGATTTGGTCGCAATATAGCCAAAGACAAAGATATTAAATCTAATTGCTGATGTGAATTTTGGACAAAAAGCTTTTTTTCAAAACACCATAAAGAATAATTAATAAATAAATCAGTAGTTATTATTGTTATGTTTTTATAGCTACGGAGGTAATGAGGGGTAATGAGGTGAGGGGGTGGTGGATGTGAGGCCTCCTCTTTACACTGCCTTTGAGGTGTCAGTAGAGGGTGCTGTTGCTGCAACAAAATCCCCAGCAAGACCTCCTACCAGTGAGACAGAGCCATGTCTGAACATAGACGTGTTCAAAGACAACGTAGTTGAAATTCCCCCAAATGTTCTACTGAACTGAAAGGCGTTTTGAAGTTGGGATTTGCTGCACTCTGTGTTCCCCACAACTCAAAATGATTTAACGGACGAATGTGACTGCACTGTCTGCTGCGTTGTCTCTGTACAAACCTTACTCAGTTTAGGCCTGTCATAGGGTGGATGCTTGTCCATGGTGCACATCACGATGCGGTCGGTGAAGCCCTCCTGCCTCAGCGTCTCGGCACAAACCACTGCAGCCGGACCTGAGAATAAGGAGGGGTGCATTTAGTGACAGGGGTGCAGCAGTGTCAAGGTTTCAGTTCAGAACTCTAATGGATCACATTTAGTAAATATTAATATCTCTGGAGTTCCAACAAGTGATTTGTTGATCGTATTATGTCATTGATTTATAAACCACTGAAATACGCTTGTCATTTTCCAGTTGGTTTGTGTTATTTAGACCCGAAATGAATATATATAAAGGACATAAATTTGCCTTTATTTAATTCTGTAATTAATAAATATGTACAGAACTCTATATGTTTTATTCTGTGAATATTTTTCACACTGTATAATTCTGACCCCTGATCAGGACTCTGTGAGGGGTCAACTCACCCAAACCCAAACACACTCTGTGGTCTTTGAGTTGGGCGCCATGCTGAAACAGAAGAGGGACTTCCCCATACTGTTTTTACACACATGCATAGTGAGCTGCAGGACCTTATTAAGAACCGTTGTGTGATGCATGAGTGTAATGGGTTTCGAATTTAATAAACTCCAAATGGCTTAAATAGATAAGACACATGGACGTGTGTGTGTGTGTGTGTGTGTGTGTGTCTGCAGGAACCTGAGCCGATGATAAGCACATGGCTTAAGCTCGTGCTGGAGTTGATGACGGCTGAGCACTTGGCCATGGCCTTTGTCCTCCGTTGCATCTGCAGAGCCTGAAACAGCCGACATTCCACATTACACACTGATGCAGGACTGCCCTCACACACTCCTCGCAGTCAGAGGACTCACTACCTGTTTGTTGGCCCGTATGATCACCTTCTCTTTCTCCACTCTGACCTGGGACAGAAAAAAACCCGAACATCAGCGACATCTCGAATCTTGAAGATTCAAGAAAATTTGATTATCATTAATATCACACGTGGTACATGACATAAGAACGAAAATATGGGTCTTAGACCCCGATTACCCTGTTATTTTAAAGTAATAATTTGAATTACATTTTTAAATACAGTATATAGGTATGTAAAATATAATGATAAACAGCTATGATAATATATAATATATAATGTATAACTACAAATATAAATATATTATAGAATATTTTAACTATACATATAATATATAAATATACAGTATAGAAAATAAATTTAAGAATATATATATATATATTCATTCATTCATTCATTCATTATCTTCCGCTTATCCTCTATTAGGGTCGCGGTGGGGTTCCCCATGCCCATCCAGGGGAGAACGTCTCGGGCGCTGGGCAGATAGACCCAGGACAGGGCGCCAATCCATCGCTGGGCACACACTCACTCACACAAACACACTCTATATGGGGCAATTTTGAGAATTTAATTGACTTGATCCATGTTTTTGGACTGTGGGAGGAAACCAGAGAACCCGGAGGAAACCCACGCAGACACGGGGAGAACATGGAAACTCCACCCAGATGGGGGTTCGAACCGGGAATCCCTAGCACTGAGAGGCGAACGTGCTAAACCACTAAGCCACCGTGCCGCCTAAAGGTATACAATAGATATAAATATAACTTAAACCTTCTCTAATCCCAGGGAAGGAACCCGCAGTTACCTGAAAGGTGGGGAGGCTGTCCAGACCGGGGAAGTCTTCTATGTCTCCGGTCGCGATGTTAAAACAGGCACCATGCCAGGGACACCGGACGTGTCCTTTAGACAGAACTCCTGATGTAAGAATCACAACGTAGAACAAATGAATGTAGAACTCTTTTGATCTTCATCATCAGAAAGGTTCTGTAATCTGCACTGGAACCTGGTGCTACTGAACGGTTAGGGGTTTGAGTCCCTGCAGGTGTCCTAAGCATCGCTTTCAACCTGTACCATGTTATCTACTGAATATCACACAGGCAACACCGTGAAGCAGTAGTAGTTGGCATGTTCTCCTCACGTCACACTCTTAGTTGTTTCTCATTTACATTTTAATGATGATGATACGTCTCAAAACATCTCTCTTTTTGGACTAATTAAAATTAAATGAGTTAGAATAGTGCAGGATGTGTCTCACCTTTTACCAGTGGAGCCCCATAATGTGTGCATTTGTGTCCCATGGCAGAAAATTCTCCATGTTCCTTAATGAGCAGAGCTCGGCCGGGTCCCAGGTCCACCTCCCGCATCCTAACACACACACACACACACACAACCACCGATAATCAGACAGACATGCATGCCTAATCCGACGTCCCGCCGAGTCCTGCCGCTGGGTTGGTGTAAAAGAAGCGGTTGGCTCCACAACAGTAAAGACAAAAAGTGAAATTTAACTTATAAAAAGTGCAAAGCTGCACATCTTACTGTCCATTTTCCAGATCTCTGACATGGCACACCGCGGCCTCGATGTAATCTCTGTGTTTGTGCGAGGGCCGCGGGACGGACGCGTCCTCATCCGAGCAGTGACCTAGGGACCCGTTGGGGCGGCACTCTGAAAACGGACTGGCTTTTCCATTAGGAGACATCAGCTCTGCTTCCTTCTCCTTGTGCAAGAGAGTGAGCTCAACTTTCACCTCTTCTGCAAAGACATCGTTTAAAACATGAACCAAAAAAACACCCTCCACCAGACCCTAACACCATGAGCACCCCCACCCCCCACCCACCCCCCCACACACACATTATGCTGTCAACAATCAAGCAGCTCATATACATTCTGACCAACAGACACAAAATTATACTTAAACAATTAAACAGAAGTCTAGTTTGTAGTTCAATAGTGTGTCGCGATGCTGCAGGCATCTGATTCTAAATTTATTAAAAGGTAGACCTGTGCTTATGGGACGTTGGGGCGAACGTGTTGTGTAACCCGATTCTTCTAGCGCGAGTGCAGAGCCAGCTTTCTCTCCGTAGCTGGAAAAATGTGCTGAGAGTCCAGGTCTTACACTCTAATCTTTGGGAGAATTCTCACCTGCTGAGCGAAGCTTAATTAAAGCCAATGGAAAATCATACGAGCGGCGGAGAAGAAAGAAAGCTTCATTAGTAGTGACACGGTGACTGCGACGCCGCGGAGGGAAAGTCGGAGCAGCGTCTTCGGTGCGGCGTGTGTCGAGTGTTTTCGGGTGCTTTCGATTAATTAATTATGCAAATAGGTTTGAAAGTGCCTAATCTTATTCCACATCATAAACATCGGGTGGCGGCATGGTGGCTTAGTGGTTTAGCACGTTCTCCTCTTGGCGCTAGGGATTCCTGGTTCGAATCCCCATCTGGGTGGAGTCTCCATGTTCTCCCCCGTGTCCGCGTGGGTTTCCTCCGGGTTCTCCGGTTTCCTCCCACAGTCCAAAAACATGGATCAAGGTCAATTGAGTTCTCTAAATTGCCCCATGTAGAGTGTGTCTGTGCGTGTGAGTGTGTGCCCAGCGATAGATTGGCGTCCTGTCCTGGGTGTATCTGCCCGGCGCCCGAAACGTTCTCCTCTGGATGGGCATGGGGAACCCCCCCACGACCCTAATAGAGGATAAAGTAGAAGATAATGAATGAATGAATGAATGAACATCGGGCAGCGCAGCTGTGAGGAATCCTAATGTAGGCCTAATGTGGGTTTATATACATGGTGTACTCTGTTCTGGACCCCCACAGAAACACCGCAAATAGGTATCATTTGGGTGGTGGATGGCGCTCAGTACTGCAGAGAGGATAAAAGGATGACTTAATACAAATGGTGCAGCAACAGATGACCTGATTCTCTGATTCCTCATCTATAAGGTGGAGCAATAAGGTGGATGTGTCTTAAGAATTTACTCAACAAACTCTAACCAGTAACCAAGACCATCACGTATATGTGTATATGTGTTTGTGTGTTATACTCTTTTCCTCCATCTTTCTCGTACACGTGTACAACTTATTACGCCCTACATCAATATGCACTGGCTGATGCATTACCGACTGCATTTAGAACACGACACCCACACAGGACTCCGAGGCCCGGGACGGAATACAGAACCGGAACCATTTCCATTACAATCAAAGCTGAGAACTTCTAAAGTCTGGTGAACCCGTGGTTGATGTTTCTCATTCCGAATGTTCAAAAGCCTGAGCGTGTAGGTTTACTTGGCGGAAGTCTCCCCACCCACCGCACCCACGCTCACATATAATAAACGGGCCCGCCAAAGCCGGATGGAACCGTCGCTTGGCCGCTGACGATGTAAAGAACGACACAGCGATACACGGTGCAACGTCGTGTCCGCCACTCGACGCCCAAATCCCGCCCTCTAATCCTCCAGAAACACAGAGCGCAATTCAGAGCATTAAAATTCCTGCGGCGCCAAAAGAAAGGCAAGTTGCAGGGGCTGTCAGGAAGCAGGGTGCTCTGACCTATATATAGGCAAAGAAACAAATGCCGGTTATTACAGGATTTGGATTTGTGAGTGCGTATATACTGTATGCAAACACCACAGGGTGTATATCTCTATATCTGAACACACGCCCTCAACACCACAGCAACGCCACCAGTCTGGACTATTGAGCCAAGGCACGTAGGTTTGAAGATGTAGCCAATTTATGATCTTACTATCTGTTAAGGCGATCAAGGAGTCATACGATCAAAGAGAACCGAATCTGTCCCCAATCATCCGGACGTGTATCCAAAGTTCTGAAGTAGTATGAGGTGCACTGTCCTCAGATGGTTGGGGGATTTCACGTTCTAGATTTACCACTACATACTGTCCAGCATAATATTTAATGATCCCTGAGTGAGTGTCACCTGGTTTGGGTTTGGAGAGGCATCCTCCCATGGTGGGCCCAGATTGAAGCCAGGAGGCCCGTGCTGGGCGCAATCAGACCCGAACGCTCGGCCACGGGACGATCCGACGGAGGTGGACACAGCGTTGCGGGAGGGATTTCTGGGCCCGTCTGGCCCCCGCAGCCATATCAGAGCTCAGCCACAGCACATGACCTGGGACAAGACAACAGAGACGTCCGAGGGTTCATCACTGCGGGATCTCAACACGTCGGAACATTAAATACAACGAATGCATATGAACTAATCATCAGCTCCTGCAAAATCTGTTAGAGCTCATGTTCTCATGACTGAGACAGAACCCAACACCCCCCCCAACACACACATACACACACATACACACAAAACATACAAATAGTAATAATAATAATCTTAATCTCTATAATGATCATATAGGGCGGCACGGTGGCTTAGTGGTTTAGTATGTTGTGCTCTCAGCGCTAGGGATTCCCAGTTCGAATCCCCATCTGGGTGGAGTTTCCATGTCCTCCCCGTGTCCGCATGGGTTTCCTCCGGGTTCTCCGGTTTCCTCCCACAGTCCAAAAACATGGATCAAGTCCATTGAGGTTTCCAAATTGCCCAATATAGAGTGTGTTTGAGTGAGTGAGTGTGTGCCCAGCGATAGATTGGCGTCCTGTCCTGGGTCTATCTGTCCAGCGCCCGAAACGTTCTCCCCTGGATGGGCATGGGGAACCTCTATATCCCTAATAGAGGATAAAGCGGAAGATAAAGAATGAATGAATGAATGAATGAATGAATGAATGATCATATAGTTTCATCACGTTCACATGCATTAAAAGATGATTTTAAACATGTTCTTTATGATTGGCTTGTCTTTTCAAGAGGAAGAACGATGTCAACGATGTAATCCCTGTAATATTTTGATATATAATATAATATAATATTGATATATTTCTAAATGGATGTAAAATATTGGTTCTGCATAAAGGAAAAAGTCAGAAAAAACAAACTTACTTTAAGGTATATAGAAAACCATCCCTCTGAGTGATGGCGGCTTAAACACTGTTACTGTATATAAACCACGGCTTTTAAAAAGCCCAGCATTAAGATCAGCAGACGGTCCAACACCATGTCTGTTAATACACTCCGTCCCGTGTAGGATGTACGAATCGGTGTCCTATCTGCCGACTTACATAACACCTTTATAACCATCGTGATATGATCAGAATATGATGAGTGGACATTTTGCGCTCAGGAATCGAGCCTCAAGGTGAGCGTGTGAGCCGAGCTTAAGAGCAGTGTGTTTAAACGTTACACTAGCTTTTCATGAGGCTCAGCTATGAGGACCACTTGATATTCACATCACACCCAGAGGTCTTGAAAACGGCAAGTGGAAAGAACAATACTGCGCGTTAATGAGCGGAAACAAGCCCCTGGCTAAAAGTTCGGAGGCATCTGAAACTTTAATTCATCTTAGAACACACTGTGAATGATACAGATATGTCTCTCATGTTGTAGCGTGAAGTTCAGCCAAATATCATTAGAAAAAGAGAGAAATCATGATTATTATTTAGCACATACAGCACTTAGTATTTTGGGTTTAAAATCACAAAAGGATTTACAAACAATAAAGATGACATGCATTACAGAGGGAAATTAATGATAAAACACATAATATGAGTCCTTTTTTTCTGCCTCTCTTAACTGATCTCTCTCTGTATATCCAATTCGGTATTGGGACCTCCACAACGAGTGCACTGATATGTTACACTTCCAAATTGCGGGGGTCTCCAATGTTCTCCATGACCATGTTTTTGGGATGTAAGAAGAAACTTAGACAGACATAAGGTAGGACATTCAGACTGTACACTGACCGAACCTGTGCATCAAACTCCGGACCTTCCTACTGCAAGATGGAAGTACTGGAAGTGCATCCCATCCTCATACATGCCATAAAAACCCAAAAATGAAACATCCCAAACATCCATGCAGTCAGTAAACAGGAGTGGGATTGAAACCCCAGGACTCATTTTAAAGCGTGCTTGAAATAAATTAAAACAAATTTTAAACTGTTAATTCTAAAGTCGACTAATATAATTCATTCATTCATTATCTTCCACTTATTCTCTATTAGGGTCGGGGTGCGGTTCCCCATGCCCATCCAGGGGAGAACATCTCGGGCGCTGGGCAGATAGACCCAGGACAGGGCGCCAATCCATCGCTGGGCACACACTCACTCACACAGACACACTCTAAACGGGGCGATTTTTTAAGAATTCAATTAACTTGACCCATGTTTTTGGACTGTGGGAGGAAACCGGAGAACCCGGAGGAAACCCACGCTGACACGGGGAGAACATGGAAACTCCACCCAGATGGGGATTCGAACCGGGAATCCCTAGTGCTGAGAGGCGAACGTGCTAACCACTAAGCCACCGTGCCGCCCGACTAATATAATTAATATCATTAATTTGTGCCGCAGTTTTCTTTGATTTCGGTCTAATTTTTGTCTTAACCTGTGGTTTGTAGCAAGAAAATAGGAGAATCATTTGCATGTGCAAAAGAGAGCTAAAATAGGATGCGTCGCATCATTGTTTTGACAAAAGGAGGCCATTACAGTTGAGCTATGATGATTCCCATAGCAACTGTGAATCCAGTCCTCCGTGCGCGCCGTGTACCGGGGGGTTTTTGGGGTCATGCAGATAAAATAAGCAGATCGATTGATTTTCGAGTCTTCAAAATATTCATGCTTCTAAGTTTGTATTATCATCTTTTACGTTCGAGACGTTCGGAGACTTTTGCCTGAACCTTTGGTCCGAGTCTTTCCAGGTTTATTTTACGTTTTCAACCCAAAGTAGGTTAAGAAGATTTGATTAGACTTCGGAGAATGACGCAGGTCCGGTCAGCCTGCTCACCGGAAGACCCGCCCACCAACAGGGCTACTCATGTTTATCGGAGGAGAGCTGTGACAGCTTCACGCTCATTCAGCGGGTACGTAGTACATAGTATGAACCTGATAACCCCTTCAGCTTGATCAGAGGGTTAGATCAGCAGTGAGACGGTGCAAAGGGGAAAGTCATTAAAGGGTAAGTCGCAGAGGCAGAACAGGTCAGGATGGGTTTGTGAGATGGTCACCGAGGGTAATAATCAGCTCTACACTCTACGGATTTATGATTGATTATTGTAGTAAGATGGCAAATAGCTCATCAGGTCATGATCTCAACATGATCTTGTTTGATTCACTGAATCATCTGTGTATGGCTCAGATTCCCACCTATTTACGTCAACGGTTCATTGTGTGATTCCATGAATCGTTTCGTCGCGACTGGGATTCCGACTCGGGATTCAACACAACTTTCATTATTCTTTCTCTTTTCATCAGATCAATGCTTGATTCATCCAATCACGAGCTCAGAATCTTTACACTTTTTGCCAAACAGGTCAGAATCAGATGTTGGGAATCATTTCATCACAAAGTATTTGCTTCTTGCTTTTCATCAGCTCATTTTTTCAGCCAATCACTTGATCACAAATTATGTCTTAAATACTTCTATTAGGGCGGCACGGTGGCTTAGTGGTTTAGCATGTTCGCCCCTCAGCACTAAGGATTCCCGGTTCGAATCCCCATCTGGGTGGAGTTTCCATGTTCTCCCCATGTCCGCGTGGGTTTCCTTCGGGTTTTTCGGTTTCCTTGCACAGTCCAAAAACATGGATCAAGTCAATTGGGTTCTCCAAATTGCCCCATATAGAGTGTGTCTGAGTGCGTGACTGTGTGTGTGAGTGTGTGCCCAGCGATAGATTGACGCCCTGTCCTGGGTGTATCTGCCCAGCGCCCGAGACCTTCTTCCCTGGATGGGCATGGGGAACCCCCCCCCCCCCACAACCCTAATAGAGGATAAAGCTGAAGATAATGAATGAATGAATGAATACTTCTATTAAATTTAAATTGATTTTTCTTTTTTGCCTACTGTGTTCACACAGAGGCATTCGTTCTCCACATTTAACCCGAGTGGTGGGCAGCCCTGTATATGGCGCCCAGGGAGCAATTGGGGTTAGGTGCCTTAAGACAGAGTTCTTAGTGGGACTGGGAACCGAACCGGGGACCTTCAGGTTGCAAAGGCAAACCTACGGCTGCTGAGTTGGGCCAAAACGTCAAAGCCCTTACAAACTGAGAACTCCTTAAAATATTAAAATATATTCAGAAGAACAGAAACCTTTGCAAACCAGCCGAGATCATCCCACTGTCCCACAAAGATGTCACCTAACTGGAATAATCGAACACAGATCAAACGGAAACGGAAGCCTGGAGTGTAAGCTTTTAAGTAGAAAGACGTCTTTATCTCGAACCCTCCATCAGCAGGCCTCTTCATCTGAACCACGCGTTGCTTTTCAAACCAATTCAGCCGAAAGCAACGCTGCAAAATTCAGAAATGCCTCCTTATCGTCTTCTTCCCCAGAACTGACCGTCCTCACTGTCATCTAACTCCCGGCTGAATCCAAACCTTTCGACAGAGACGGTAACAAAGTATGAGCTTCACCTTCTGCGGCTTTATTTCTCTGAATTCCACTCTCCATTCGGTGAAGGTAAAATCCAGTCAGAGTCAAGTAAAAGACTCCTCAAGTGGTCTTTTGGACTCACGTGACTCGACACGCAAACGTTATCATCTGAATCCGCCTCGAGAGTTCAAAGGCAACAGGAAATCCCATCACAGTTCACAGCGGGTTCCTCGGGTTCTCTCGGTTGTCGGTGCAGTGATTGGCTCGAAGCTGCAGAACACAGATTCTGAGTCCGACTGAGTCAGTGGTTTGTTTCTGCAAGGAAGAGGGTGTTCCTCGTGTTCCTGCACAGCTCCCTCTTGCTTTGGCTGAAGTGTCCTGGACTTGAGTAACAGATCAATGGTTCTATTCTGTCCTGAAGGTACAAATGGTACCTGTTTAATGATTAGCCCTTTGACACTTATCTGAAGCAGACACTTACAACAGGTTGCCATTTCCCACTGTGGCATCTCTAATGCTTGCAGAACCCGACAGAGAACGAGGGGTCAAGGGTTTTGTTATGTTCCAATAAACGGTCAGAAGTCAGCGGTTTCGTTCCAAAAGAATTTAATGCGTTTTACTGAATAGTAACAGAACAGTGTACAGAAAAAATAATCAATGGTGGAAAACCGCGACTGATGAGAGAGCTCTGAATGCTCAAGGATCACGCTTTGCTATATAATCCTTAGGTGGGCGGTCCTTCTTCTGTGTGGGTGAATGTGAATGGACCTTCCATATATGGTGGGGACTTCCTGAGCCCCCAGTCTCAATAATTCATTCATTCATTCATTATCTTCCGCTTTATATATTCTATATTCTATATTACTATATTAGGGTCGCGGGGGGGGGGGGGGTCCCCATGCCCATGGCGCTGGGCAGACACATCCATCACTGGGCACACACTCACTCACACTCACCCACACAAACAGACTCTATATGGGGCAATTTGGACAACTCAATTGACCTTGATCCATGTTTTTGGACTGTGGGAGGAAACCAGAGAACCCGGAGGAAACCCACGCAGACACGGGGAGAACATGGAAACTCCACCCAGATGGGGATTCGAACCGGGAATCCCTAGCACTGAGAGGAGAACATGCTAAACCACTAAGCCACCGTAAATGTAAAGTGTATTTGTTTATTTATTTTTTTGACAAATGCCAGCAAGCTGGTGAGCATTTCTTACCTCAAGCAAGCAAGCTAATAACTTTTTACATTTGTACATTAAAAGAACCAACATGCTGGTATTGGTCAAAACACATGGCAGAATTACCAGAATAATCTAAATCTTTATAAATTCACTAGAATTGAGTCTAAGATCCTGAGGCCAAAAAGCAAGGGACCACTGAGCAGGACTAACACACATTCACACACCGACCTTCCCCAAACTGTTCTTACTGAGTCAAATACACAAGCGCTTGATTTTTATTCACTTTGTGCCAATGGGACTGAATACAACACCAGAATTCGGTGTTAATTTTGTCCCTATACTGTATTTGCGAACGTGTTTCTCCTGAATACGTCAGGAATTAAGGGCACTAAAGTTCAGCGTTGATCTTGTTGTGGAATTCAGGGTATAAGCTGTAGTACACTGCAGGGTTGTACTGCGCACCACGTGACTTCAGACACTGCATTGAAAAACACACGTATTTGAGGGGCTACAGCTGTAAAGATGACCAGACCGTCCAGAAGGTCAGGCGTGGGCAGCTGATGCAGAAGAGGCCGATGAGACCTACCACCGTCCTCTCAACAGGAGTTGAAGCCCTGCGTCCGTTTCTGTAATTAATTAAATTCCCTGCATGTTTTGTAGTTGCTGTCTTTGCAGAGGGGGGGCATGCAGCCAGCCTTCCCCAAACTGACCGTCTTTTGATTCGAGCTTCAACTCATTATGATTCTAAGGAGGAACATTAAATCCTTTAGGAGGCTTTAAGGAAACATCCACCCTCCCCACCACAAACACCACCACCACCACCTCTGCAGCACAGTGTCGGAGTTCTGCTGCACTGTTTCTGTTTGTGTAAGTGACTCTTCTGTCAACCCAAGTGCTTTAACAAATAAAACCTGGTGTGAAGAAAATATTGGTGTAAAGGAAATAATGGTTTAAAAAAGAGAATTTCAAAGAGTGTGTGAGTGAGTGAGTGAGTGAGTGGGTTAATGAGTGGGTTAATGAGTGAGTGAGT
Organism: Corydoras maculifer; assembly: GCA_019802435.1. Classification (NCBI taxonomy): domain Eukaryota; kingdom Metazoa; phylum Chordata; class Actinopteri; order Siluriformes; family Callichthyidae; genus Corydoras; species Corydoras maculifer. The sequence goes on along the minus strand of JAFMOD010000682.1, from coordinate 415,930 downwards.
GGGTAAGTGAGTGGGTGAGTGGGTGGGTGCAGAAACAGGAAGGGTAAAAACATGAAGATGTCTGTTTTCATGTATTTTTAAAGACAAAAAGCGAGAGAGTGCCAAGAGAAGATGAATAAAGGACAGATAATTAAATTCATCCTGTGTAATCCTGTTCTTTTACTCTGTAATAGTCATTGTCAGGCTAATTGCTGCCCTAATTAATATAATAACAATAGCTTCCTTAATTAATAACAAGAAATGAATATGAAATAAATGCATGCATTGATTGTTTTTGGATATCAATTCAGATTTCAGTGATCCTGTGACGAGTTCTCCGGTTCTCTCCCACATTTCAAAATACATGCCAAAACGTTGGTGTTGGTTCTAAGTCGGAAAAAAAGAGGAAAGCTGCATCTGGGAGGGTGTTAAACTGTGTATAATCTAACATGCGAATACTTCTGCTGCCACGAGCCTTTCACATTTAAGGGGCCACAACTGGCCCGTGGGCCACCTGGTAAATAGCCCCCGGTGTAAAGTACATTGGATGCATTATCGTTCTTTCTCTTTCACGAACAAAACTACAAAAAATGTCTTAATTATTTAAAATGTAATGGCAAGACACCTGGTATCCCTATGAAACCGGAGATCTAAACATAAACATACCGTTTATTTAAAGACGTACATTTTCACATCGACTGCAGCCACAAGCATTCATTTAGATCACTGCACTGGACCTGAGGTCCCCGTGTTCTCTTTCGAACATAAGGAACCATCGACTGTCGACACATTTCTTAGACACTGTTGCTGTAGTTGTATGCAAAGCATCCAAAGTTGATCGACCCCCCCCCCCAAATCACTCCACCCTCAGAGCCTCATTCAGGAAGAGAAATAAGTCAGACTCACTTTAAGCCAGGATGGAGCAGGTGCACCAGGATCCACGTTTGTACACTCACTGGAAGAGAGAGGAGCAGCAGAACATTCCAGCAGACCAGGCTCTGGTTGTTCTCCACAGGATGCAGGCGCAGTTCCACACAGAACAGCAGCAGTGGGCAGGCAGCATCAGGAGAAGTGCTGGCTTTTGCTCCGTCCTATTTCCTTCCCCTAGTGCTCATTGACTCAAGCACTCAAAGTCTCTCCCTCTCTCTCTCTCACTTTTACTGCTCCTCTGTCCCTCCCTCTCTCTCTCTCTCTCTCTCTCTCCCTCTCTCGCTCGCTCCCTCTCTGCAGTTGCAGGTCTGTTGCCAGCAGCAGTTCAGCTGTATGCGGTATTGATGGAGTTGCTTGGGGGATGCTAACACAGCACGAATTCTACCAGC
>JAFMOD010000682.1:384101-404960 GCA_019802435.1 Corydoras maculifer | reverse complement strand
GGGGGGGGGTAGTCAGTGCAGGAAAACAGAGCTGTCTGCACAGAAAACACAGACCTGCTCAAGAAATATATATATTATATTCTGTATATACAATAATGTTATTATATTCCATCCATCCATCATCTTACGCTTTATCCTCTGTTAGGATCATGGGGGGTTCCCCATGCCCATCCAGGGGAGAACGTTTCGGGCGCTGGGCAGATAGACCCAGGACGGGGCGCCAATCTATCACTGGACACACACTCACTCACTCACACACACACTCTATATGGGGCAATTTGGAGAATTCAATTGACCTTGATCAATGTTTTTGGACTGTGGGAGGAAACCGGAGAACCCGGAGGAAACCCACACAGACACGGAGAGAACATGGAAACTCCACCCAGATGGGGATTCGAACCGGGAATCCCCAGCACTGAGAGGAGAACATGCTAAACCACTAAGCCACTGTTATTATTATATTGTATATAATAGATATTATAATATATTCTATGATGAGGGCAGACCTCGGCGCGGGTACTGGATCTTATCCGTGTACAGGAACTGCATCAGAACCTCAAACGGCTGAGCGTCCGCTTCTTTGATGGACACCTTGAGCAGAGGACCTCCAGAGAAACGCCCAGGTCCCGAGACGTCCTTCTGTCTGGTCCCAGCGGACTCCTCGCCCTCCTCCCCTGCTTCGGATTTACTCTTCTTCAAAGAGATGCAAACAAAAATCAGCCTTGAGACCACAAACAATCAAATCTGCCCCCCTGAGGGGAACAAACGGGCCGAACCCGGGACTGTAGGTTCATTCATTATCTTCCACTTTATCCTATATTAGGGTCATGGGGGGGGTTCCCCATACGCATCCAGGGGAGAACGTTTCGGGTGTTGGGCAAATACACCCAGGACAGGGTGCCAGTCTTTCACTGGACACACACTCACTCACACAGACACACTCTATATGGGGCAATTTCAAGAACTCAATTGATCCATGTTTTTGGACTGTGGGAGGAAACCGGAGAACCCGGAGGAGACCCACACGGACACGGGGAGAACATGGAAACTCCACCCAGATTGGGATTCGAACCGGGAATCCCTAGCGCTGAGAGGAGAACATGCCAAACCACTAAGCCACCGTGCCGCCCAGACTGTAGGTTATTCATCTTTAATAATATCGCCGCACCTGTTTCTGTCGATCTCTGGCCTGGAGGATCTTCTTCCTCAGCCACTGGCAGCGCGCCGTCACTATGGCGATATGACCCAGGACTCTCTCCTCGCTCTACAGAGGAGAACATGCAAACTTACGAGGTGAGAACACACACGGCTGACCTCAGGGACGGGAGACGCGCAGAACGAGGCGGGGCACACTACCTCTCCCAGGATAAACTCCACGTCACAGAACTGCCGGTTCTCCCACAGCTTCCCGTAGTCTTCATGCAGAGTGCATTTCGGGTAGCAGGAGAACTACAGCGAGGAGACACACGCAGACGTTTGGGACGTTGTGATGCTCGCATTTTGAGGCCATTCGAACGCAGCGCTCACCTGGAATCTGTACATCTCTCCACTGCGGACGTTGTTGTCGACGGTCCCTCCAAATATATACATGGCATCGTGGATCACTGCCGCTGCGTGGAACAGTCGCCCACTTGGCATCTGCACACACACACACACACACACACACACACACACACAGGGTGTGTGTTTTTTATTTATTCACAATCAGAAAACCAACCCTAAATACAAAATGGAATGAATACTGAACATGCAATTCCAAACTGCGCCAGCAGAGGGAGACAGACAGACTTTGGAAAGTTATTTTCAGTGTTCTTATCAGCATGTACGGTGGCTTAGTGGTTTAGCATGTTCTCCTCTCAGCGCTAGGGATTCCCGGTTCGAATCCTCATCTGGGTGGAGTTTCCATGTTCTCCCCGTGTCCGCGTGGGTTTCCTCCGGGTTCTCCGGTTTCCTCCCACAGTCCAAAAACATGGATCAAGTCAATTGAGTTCTCCAAATTGCCCCATATAGAGTGTGTGTGTGTGAGTGAGTGTGTGTTCAGCGATGGATTGGCGTCCTGTCCTGGGTCTATCTGTCCAGCGCCCGAGATGTTCTCCCCTGGATGGGCATGGGGAACCGACCCTAATAGAGGATGAAGTGGAAGATAATAGATGGATGGATATCAGCATGCCTTTAGAACCTGCTGTCACCTCCACCTGGAACTTCTTGCTGTGAAGCGGATGCACTTACAACTGCACCACCACGCGCCCCTTTCTGCTTTCAACGTCTCGACCACCCACGTACCTCACTGTCAGCGCTGGGCTGAATCACCTCCCAGGTCTGAGAGTCCACATCGTAGCAGTGGAGTTCGTTAGGCAGCGTGTTGTCCGCTGCCCCCCCGAATACATACAGGTGGCGGTCAAACGCCACCATGGTGTGTCCGTAGCGCCTCTGTGGCGGCGGTGGGGATCCTCGGAGCAGGTGCTCGGTCGGAATACGAGTCCAACTGTGAGAGAGCAGTATGTAGGGATTTAGTGGCATCTAGTGGTAATGTTGGGAATTGCAGACCACTCCCTGCCAGCTGACTTGAACCTTAAACTATCTTAAACTACATGAGGAATGCCAACTTCCCTGACCAACATGGCTTCTATGGCCTGAAGATCACGGCTCCAGACCTCGTGTTCTTTACTCACATGTGACCTTTGAACTCAAACTGGAAGAGGTTGTTGGTGATTTTGGCGCCGCTCTGCCCCGAGAAGACGAACATCTTGTCGTGGCACACGGCCACCGGGAAGTTACAGCAGGAAGGCGGGATCTCACCGCTCTGCTCGATCTGGAAGGTTTCATCAGAGCAGAACATCAGAACATCAGAAGATCAGAACATTAGAACATCAGAACATCAGAAACATCAGAAAATCAGAAGATCAGAACCATCAGAACATCAGAACATCTGAACCATCAAAAGATCAGAAGATCAGAACCATCAGAACATCTGAACCATCAGAACCATCAGAAGATCAGAACATCAGAACCATCAGAACATCAGAACATCTGAACCATCAAAAGATCAGAAGATCAGAACCATCAGAACATCTGAACCATCAGAACCATCAGAAGATCAGAACATCAGAACCATCAGAACATCAGGACCATCAGAAAATCAGAAGATCAGAACCATCAGAACATCTGAACCATCAGAACATCTGAACCATCAGAACATCAGGACCATCAGAAAATCAGAAGATCAGAAGATCTGAACCATCAGAACATCAGAACATCTGAACCATCAGAACATCAGGACCATCAGAAAATCAGAAGATCAGAACATCTGAACCATCAGAAGTGGTTAGCACGTTCGCCTCTCGGCACTATGGATTCCCGGTTCGGATCCCCATCCGGGTGGAGTTTCCATGTCCTCCCCGTGTCCGCGTGGGTTTCCTCCGGGTTCTTCGGTTTTCCTTCCACAGTCCAAAAACATGGATCAAGTCAATTGAGTTCTCCAAATTGGCTCCTGTATCCATTGTATGAGAGAATGGATGGGTGCATGCATGCTGTCCTGGTGACAGGCCTGTGAGTTACCCCTGGGGCAATAAGATGCTTAGTGTGTTTTATGTTTAACGTTGTACACACACCTCCTCCCAGCAGGCCTGCTCACGATCCTGCAGCCCGATGGTCCACATGTCATTCAGCCTGAGTGGGAAAAAAAACAAACAGAAACCGTAAGCTGAAGCGGACTCTAACAGAGTACGTGGACAAACAGATGGAGTACGGAATGGAATCGCCGAACTACAAAGTCCATCACCTGGCGTTCCCGTCGTATCCGGCAAAAATCCACAGCTTGTCGTTATACACGGTGGCTCCATGCGCAGACCTGGCAACCAGCCTGAGAACACATGAGAGAACATGTTCATTTCTCCACTGTCCTCGTCTTAAAGCCCCGAACAAAACGGACGAGCAGCACCCCGTACCGTCCCTCCACCTTCCACTCGGTCCACTGCCCCGTGGCAAACTTGTACTCGAAGAGGTCGTTCTTGTTCTTCAGGTTGGAGTTGGAGTAGATGTCTCCGGTGTAACCACCTGAAAACACGGCGCAGATCACAAGTCATGACCCGGAACGGGTTTTTCTAACTGACAAAGATAAAAATGTACCTTTATTGTGATATTTCACCAAACTGAAACGTATCAAGGTCTTTCCACCTCTTTTCATGTATTATTAATCATTTATTATAATCCGGACGACACCGTGGCTTAGTGGTTGGCACCTTCGCCTCTCGGCACTAGGGATTCCCGGTTCGAATCCCCATCTGGGTGGATTTTCCATGTCCTCCCCGTGTCCTTGTGGGTTTCCTCCGGGTTCTCCGCTTTCCTCCCACAGTCCAAAAAACATGGATAAAGTCAATTGAGTTCTCCAAATTGCCCCATATAGAGTGTGTCTGTGTGAGTGACTGTGTGCCAAGTGATAGATTGGCGCCCTGTCCTGGGTGAATCTGCCCAGCACCCGAAACGTTCTCCCCTGGATGGGCATGGGGAAAACCCCCCCCACGCGACCCTAATATAGTATAAAGCAGAAGATAATGGATGGATGAATGAAAAATTTATTATAATCCAGAGTCAGAGAACCGATACGTACCAAACACAAACATGCTGCTTCCATAAACTACAGCTGAGTGGTGGTATCTGGGTGCGGGTGGAGTGCCCGTCGTGAAGGCCCTGCCCGGGAACAAGTGTTAATAAAGATATAATGCATGCAGGATGACAACGAACTGAGTGGCCTGTAGAGCCGAGTTAGAACCCGACACTCCTGACTCTCTCACGAGGACCATTAACCGGAGTGGACGGGATGTACTGACCTGCACCAGGAGCAGTCCTTCACATCGAAGCGCAGCAGGTCATTGAGCATGTTCTTCCTAAAAACCAACAAAGGGCTTTATGAGGATAGGCATCCTGCAGTTGACGCCATTTATAAAAATGATGCCTGCAGAATGTGCACCATGTGGGTGGGAAGGTGGCGCTATTGTTACAAGGTCCCAGGTTTAATTCCTAGGTGAGACATACAAGGCTCTCTCTCTGTGGATTTTGCATGTTCTCTTTGTATCTTGCATTACATTTATTTTCACAGTCCCAAAACATGGCAAACAGTCAATGTATGGTTTAAGGTGAATAAGTGAGTGTGTGTGTGTCACACTGATTACATGTCCAACTTACCCATTATCCCCTCCAAACACATAGATGGCATCTCTGTAGGCCACAACGGTGTGTTTGCTCCGTCTACGAAAACACAACCGGCATTAGTGACAACAACAAATCAATAAACTGTCCGAACCTAGGACTTAATTGCCCCATATAGAGTGTATGTGTGTGAGTGAGTGTGTGCCCAGTCATGAATTGGCACCCTGTCCTGTGTGTATCTGCCCAGCGCCCAAAACGTTCTCCCCTGGATGGGCATGGGGAACCCCCCCCCTCACGATCCAAATATAGGAATCACCGGAAGAAAATGAATGACTGAGTGAATTAGTAATCCTAATCACAAATAGCTCTCTTTGTTTCTGTTTGTTCCCTTCCACAGTCCAAAAACATGGATTCAAGGTAAATTGGTTGCTCTAAATTGCCCCTATATAGTCTGTGTGACTGTGTGTTTATTTGCTTATTTTATTTGACCCTTTATTCATTAGTTTTTTTTTTAGCTCCAGACTCCAGCTGCTGTTAATAAAGGTGATTATAATGTACAATTATTATGTGTAACATCTATTTCATTGGGTTTAGCATGTTCTCCTCTTGGCACAAGGGATTCCCGGTTCGAATCCCAGTCTGGGTGGAGTTTCCATGTCCTCCCCGTGTCTGCGTGGGTTTCCTTCGGGTTCTCCGGTTTCCTCCCACAGTCCAAAAACATGGATCAAGTTAGTTGAGTACTCCAAATTGCCCCATATAGAGTGTGTTTGTGAGAGTGTGTGTGTCCGTGTGTCCAGTGATAGATTGGCGCCCTGTCCTGGGTGTATCTGCCCAGCGCCCGAGACGTTTCCCCCCTGGATGGGCATGGGGAACCCCACAGCTACCCTAATAGAGGATAAAGCAGAAGATAATGGATGGATGGATGGATGGATGTAATTGAAGAAAAACCCTGGAGATGTTGTGCATGTAATTAAAGGTTTACCTCGCACCCACGAACTCATCACAGGGTGGAAGTCTCCTCCAGCGATGGACGGTCTCGAAGGGTCCAAAGTTCAGCGTCAGGTACTCGACGCTGTCCGAGCAGCTGTGATCGAAGTCCACACTGGGGGCCACTTTAGATTTACACGACATGTTCGCTCCAGAAATCAACCATGACATTCAGTCGGAACCGAACCCCCGGCGCGTGCGCGCGCGGCTTAGGCAGCCTGCTTTAATCCCGGAGCCTGCACGCGCCGCTGATCACATTTCAGGGCCGAGCGCGATCTCAATCATCCGATTAATGACAATTAATACAAATCCAGCTGTGGTGGGAGCTCCATCCAGCTGTTCTGTACTCGCCCAGATGAACGTTAAGCCCTAATTCTCGCCCGCCTCGTCCCAACACGTCACACAATCAATCCGAAGAATAAATCTGTTACAGAATAACATTAAAACATAGCGACTGTGTGAACATAATAGTATCCAACAGAAAATAAGAAAAAAAACTTTCGCATTGACAGCTAGCTTACTAGCTTTCCGTACAATAGGATGTGTTTTGTTTTTCCGCCCGTTTTCCGGACAAACCCCGCCTGTGCTTACCGCAAACGGGGTCCTGAAAACGGGTGGGAAAGGTCCGCGGCGATAGCTTGCAGGCGCGAGTCAAACTGCCGAGTCGATTCCCTGCTCGTTTCCATGTGGCTTTATATAGTAAACGAGTCGGGTTCAGCCGCGGAGAGTCGATTCTATGAAATATAAGCGATTTGGCTCAACGACTATGATAAACACGCGTGATTTTAGGCGAATTAAACATTCATTTGTAAATAAATGTCTGCTATTATCGATGATTCGGGACATTATTAGAGGATCGATTTATGGGTGAAGATCGTTTTAGATAAATGATATTGCGTTGCCGTATTTTTCATTCATCTTTAAGCCGAAAGAGCGCAGCTGAGAAATTTGTGGTGGTGAATTATTTTTAAATTAATTTTAAATGTGGTAAATTATTAATTTCAAAAATGGCTTAAGGCGTACAAACTTTTTTTTTAAATCATTTTTTTACTATTGAATGTTCCATTTTTGCAATGTATTTTACATTAATATTAAATTATTTAGTAAATGATTACAATTTATAAATTATACAGTTGTTTTTATATTATTAAATATATTTATTAAAATTTTATACTGTAAATATTAACAAAATATACGTTTCACTGACCTATTCAGATATTCAAGTTCCGATTGGTCAAATGACGTTTAGAGGCGGGTAACAGGCTTTTGTTTGATTGGGTAAAACTGCCAAATGGGCGGGTTCATTATGCACTTTTGAGGCGGGGCTTAGTAAAGGCAAAGCGCGCCAAATTTCTACCTCAGAGAAACAGGATTCAGAAAAACATCTTTAAAAAACGTTTAAACTTCAGAACAAGTCGCGAAAACAAACGATTAACGTTTTAAACTCGATGTTCGAGGACAAACTTAAAATACAAAGCTGCCTTTGTTATCAATATGTAACGGTGTTATGCTAAGCTACTTCACCGGTTATTAAGCAGACAGACTGCAATTTTAATTACAACTGTTAAATTAATTTGATAGAATTCTCATTTTGGGTGAAACTTGTATTTTCCGGACACAATGGTTTTACAAAACAGCGGAAGATTTAAATCGGACCGGACCGGAGATCAGGACCAACAGTGAGTTCTATATTTTATAATTAACATACAGTTTATCTCAGTCATGTGGTGTTAAAGTTATATTTATTGTTTTCTTAACCGAATTTAATATGGTTTAAAACGTTTAACTTGACAGACATCGTGAAACTACCACTGTACGGTGTACCGTGACCTGTCAGTAATGTATTTAACACCCAGTTTACGTTAGTTGACAGTGAACGTACGGGCACGGTATTCCGTACAAGCATTGTGTTTTGTCCAGTTAAGATTCTGACATTTTAAGGAACAATTTAGTGTTAAGGGGCGGCACGGTGGCATGTTCTCGTCTCAGCACTAGGGATTCCCGGTTCGAATCCCAATCTGGGTGGAGTTTCCATGTTCTCCCCGTGTTCGCGTGGGTTTCCTCCGGGTTCTCCGGTTTCCTCCCACAGTCTAGAAACATGGATCAAGTCAATTGAGTTCTCCAAATTGCCCCATATAGAGTGTGTTTGTGTGAGTGAGTGTGTGCCCAGCGATGGATTGGCGCCCTGTCCTGGGTGTATCTGCCCAGTGCCCGAAACGTTCTCCCCTGGATGGGCATGGGGAACCCCCCCGCGACCCTAAGAGAGGATAAAGTGGAAGATAATGAATTAATTTAGTGTTAAAATCTTGTTAAAGTAAAAAAAAGTTTTTTAATTCATTTTGCTGATGTTTTCGGCACTTTTTGACTTAATAACTGGTTCTAATTTTTTTTACTCCTTAATTTTCAGTCACGAGTCAACATTGCTTTTTCCATCCCTGCCCTCACAACAGCTGTTCTGCACCTCCTCAATTATTTATCATATATATATATATATATATATATATATATATATATATATATATATATATGTATATGTCTTTTTCCCAACCCACTGACAGGGCTCAGCAGGATGCTGTAGAATGTGCAGGGTGTAAATACCTCTGATCTGCAGTTAATTAAATAGTATAGGCCTAGTTCCAAACTACATGGTTATTTAATGAAACAGTGTGTTTAAAATGGGTTTGGTAGCTCAGTGTTAAGGGTGTTGGGTTATCGCTCTGAAGGTTGGGGGTTCAAATCCCAGGTCTATTGAAGTTACCAGTGTGGGTCCTTGAGCAAGACCCTTAACCCTCATTGCTCCAGGGGGCGCTGTATGTAACCTTATGTTCTGACCCCAACTGAGTTGGGATGCTTGTAGGTTGCTTTGGGTAAATGCATCTGCTAAATGACCAAATGTAATATAAATTACTTTGTACCACTGAGAGTTTTCTTCGTTTACACAGGGATGACGCGTCCTCCATGTCGGCCGTCAAGCGGCTGGAGCGGAGTCAGTTCACCGACGAGATGGATGCGCGCTTCGGCTTCGAACGGATGAAGGAGCCGGGAGAAAAAACCGGATGGTTGATTAACATGCATCCGGTAAACCACACGCACATTAAAGGTTATTTAGGATTAACGTGAGATTCATCTGACTTTCATTGAACTCTTAAATCCATTCAGACGGAGATTCTGGACGATGACAGGAGGCTGATCAGTGCTGTGGACTATTACTTCATTCAGGAAGATGGCTGCAGATTTAAGGTGAAAGACCTGCTGGTAGATGGGTGATGTTGATCTGTGGGTGGTGCATTTTGAACTGTGTAATCCGTCCGCAGGTCGGGTTGCCATACAAACCGTACTTCTACGTTGCCACCAAAAAGGTGAGATTAAAGCGCTCAGGAACGTTTGTAAGAACTGAATTTCGTGTCTGTGTACGTTCGGCTTTTGATGTGTACGTTTGTTTAGAACACTGAACGGGAAGTGAGCTCCTTCTTGACGAAGAAGTTCCAGGGGAAGGTCGCAAAGCTGGACATTGTCCCAAAAGAGGACCTCGATCTGGTAACCGTCCCGTTTTATTATCACTGTGAAACGCCCCTTTGATTTTTCTCTTAACTGAAAATCTTTTTGCCCTGAATATCTGCCTCCCAGCCGAACCACCTGGTGGGTCTGAAGAGGAACTACATCAAGCTGTCCTTCAACACAGTGGATGATCTTATTAAAGTCAAGCGAGAAATAGCACCGGCCGTCAAGAAAAACCGAGAGCGGGAGAAATCCAACGACGCCTACACCAGCATGCTGTCCAGGTACCCCGAGCAGCACCTTCATTAACGCCCGAAATATTCAGGCATTGGCTTTCAAACATTTGAGCATCTTCAGCGGTTTCCATGGCGATGTCAGTTGTTTCTTCACTCACATGACATCCTATAATAATCCTATAATTTGTGTCGACTCATGTCGAGGCTTGCTCAACTAAACCTTTAGGCTCATAGACTGTAAACAAAACTAAAAGCATGCTGAAGGATTTCTTAAAAGTAGGCATTCCTAAAGACTTGATAACTGTGGTTGCCATGGTGTTCTGAACAAGTTGACAGAACGATTGAGAGCAGTTGGTGAGGTGTTGGTCCCTGGATCCATGTGGGTTTTGGGGGGGGGTGTATGGATGGATGGATGGATGGATGCATACATCAGAACCGTCTTTTCTCACGTATGCTGCCGTCTGTTTGTTTCAGCGCTCTGATTGGTGGAAGCGTATCGACCGCAGAAGAAGACTCGACGTCTAAAAAAATGACCGACCAGCTGGACAACATCGTGGACATGAGGGAGTACGACGTCCCCTACCACGTCAGGCTGTCGATCGACCTCAAGATCCACGTGGTAGGAATGACCGACTGTGCGATCTGATTGGTTCAAGTTATTTATTTATGTCACACTTTTTTTACAACAGTACATTGTCACAAAACAGCTTTACAGAATGAAAAGCCTTTAAACCCCCAAAGAGCCAGCCGAAGCGACAGTGGCAAGAAAAAAACTCCCTGTTATGTTGTTATTTAAGGAAAAAACCTTGGGAGGACCAAGACTCAGTGGGGGACTCATCCTCCTTGAGCGGCCGGGCAGCAACAACAGTGTAGGACAGCCGTCTACAGATATTAAACAAATGGAAAAAAACTCTAACAACTGGAGAACTATATGTGAGTCCATTAGGGGGCGTCCTGCAGGACCGCCAGTCCAATTGATATTCAGGTTCCATCCAGTATTCGTCAGCAGAGACATGGATGATGATCTCCAGGAAGCCGGTCACACCTCAAAAGAAACAGACGAGGAAGGCAGTTCGGCTAATAATAAAGCACGGCATTTAATTAATAAGGAATTGATAAATGAATAATAATAATAATAATAAATAAATAATAATAAAAAAGAGGCAGATACTGCAGGGTACATAGTTGAGAGGACTCCCCAGAACAGCATCATTTCAGTGCCACACCCTCCCCCCCCATTAATGATGAGGTGGGTGAAGCGGTGAAACGCCAGCATACACTGATCATGGATTACCCCCCCCCCCTCCCCAACACAGCCAAGCCTGAGATCTAAATCTTTATCTACAGGGGATTAATTAAACGCCAGATTAAATAAATGTGTTTTTAATTTATTCTTAAAGATTAATAGTAATTCAGAATCACGAACAGTAACTGGAAGGCTGTTCCAAAGTTGAGGAGCCTTGTGGGAGAACGCTCTTCCACCAGCCGTCATTTTATTTATTCTAGGAGCTAAGAGTAGACCAGCACCTTGAGATCGGAGCTCACGTGTTGGCTTGTACAATTGAATCAGCTCACTCAGATACTGTGGAGCCTGATTATGTAGAATTTTATGTTATCAATAGAATTTTGTACCCAATACGAAACTTATTCATATTTGTATTTGGTTAACTCCTCGTAATCGGCTGGCGTTGAGTATTGCTATGTGATCGCAGGCGCACTGGTATAACGTGCGGTACAGAGGCAGCACGTACCCCCCCGAAATCACTCGCCGGGACGACCTGGTGGAAAGACCCGTAAGTAACTCGTGAGTACTCGATTTGATGTTAATGAAGCTTCACGAGGGAATAAACACGCCTCCTGCTGGTTCTTCTGCGCTGTGTGAACCCTGAACAGGATCCGGTCGTGTTGGCGTTTGACATCGAGACCACCAAACTGCCCCTGAAGTTCCCTGATGCCGAGACGGATCAGATCATGATGATCTCGTACATGATCGACGGACAGGTCGGCGCCCGTCAGCGATGGGAATGACGAGGTTTAAAGCACTTCTCGTGGATTCACCCCCGATTTGTTTCCGCCTGCAGGGTTTCCTCATCACCAACCGGGAGATCGTCTCTGAGGACATCGAGGACTTCGAGTTCACCCCCAAGCCGGAGTACGAGGGTCCGTTTACTGTGTTCAACGAACCTGACGAGGTGAGGGTGGAGTGTGGGATTAAGCTTAAACTTGTCTATGTTACGGTTCAACGAACCGGTCGGAGTGGGTCGGATCCGCTACTCGGAACGACGTGGTCTGTAGGCGGAGATTTGTTGGCAACAAAAGTTTATTTAGCCACACACAAGGGAAGACAGTACGTAACACTGAGGGATGAACACAGGGACTGCGGGGTCTGACATCACGGCGTAGTCGACGTCAGCGGGGCCGTGTTCCAATCCGCAGGACGCACAGGGTGGAGTGTGGCTAAACACTGGCCAACCGGGCTGGATGGTGCACTGCAATACATAGAACACAAAACACAGAACCAACGAGGCGAGGTGAAAACAGGGCGAGACGAGGCAGAGAATCGGAGACGAGAGGTGTGGGCCAGAGTGGACGAGGCGTAGCAACGGCATGTGCACAAACCAAGATCATCTAGCCACGAGGGACGGGAGTGAGCTGCTTAAGTAGGGAACCGTGATGGGGAACCCAGGTGTGCATAATTACGGGGCGTAAACAACCAGACCAACCCAGACCATGTGACAATAACAAACCATGACATAAAGACCTACCCACATCACGTGACCATAACAAAACATGACATACAGGGGCATGGAGACCAGACTAATAAGGGGCAGGGCTACCCAGGAAGCACCACCCCTCCGTGACAGACCCTAACAGTCTGACTCAAGAGGAACTAAAAGCTTCGTTCTAATCCTAATTAAGCTCCTCGGCTCATTAATCACCTTTAATTCTGAGTTTTAATGAATTTCTCACTCATAGAGTCTCCATCTTTCAGGCTGCTCTTATCCAGAGATGGTTCGAACACATACACGAGACCAAGCCCAACATTTTTGTGACCTACAACGGCGACTTCTTCGACTGGTGAGCTCCGTTCATCTCGAGGCCTTCTCGTGTACTCTAAACTTTTCGGGATGAGCCCATCATTAATGCCCAGAGTCATTCATTTTATTAAGAGTCCGATTTTATTCAGTGCGGTCCCGGCTTGCCACAGTTCTTTTCCCGTGTGTTTAATTGTCCTCTTTGCCTCCTTCAGGCCGTTTGTGGAGACGCGTGCGGCGCAGCACGGCTTCAGCATGCACCGGGAGATCGGCTTTCAGAAGGACAGCCAGGGGGAGTACAAAGCCAGCCAGGCCATCCACATGGACTGTCTGAGGTACGAGCACCCGCCCATGTCCGAGTTGCAGCAACAATCACAAGGATCTGCATGATGTATATTTATTTCTATATTAATATTAGTACAGTGGAACCTCAGTTTGCATTGACATAAAAATCACAGGATTCTGCGTCTTTATTTTTATTTTTTTTGGTCACGTGATGTGCACGAATCGCAGCGTCCCTATTAGGTTTCCCTCGTAAAACGTAAAATTAACGCTTCACTGTTAGCTCCGTTAAGCAACCAAAAAAAAGTTTGCAGATCAAAGAAAAAGAGCAGAAACACAAACGAGACGAAGGAGGAAATCATTACAGAATAAGAGCGTGGCACTAAAATAACTGTATGTCATTGGCGGCACAGTGGCTTAGTGGTTTAGCATGTTCTCTCAGCACTAGGGATTCCCGGTTCGAATCCCCATCTGGGTGGAGTTTCCATGTTCTCCCTGTGTCCGCGTGGGTTTCCTCCGGGTTCTCCGGTTTCCTCCCACAGTCCAAAAACATGGATCAAGTCAATGGAATTCTCCAAATTACCCCATATAGAGTGTGAGTGTGTGAGTGAGTGTGTGCCCAGTGATAGATTGGCGTCCTGTCCTGGGTGTATCTGCCCAGCGCCCAAAACGTTCTCCCCTGGATGGGCATGGGGAACCCCACCGCGACCCTAATAGAGGATAAGCGGGAGATAATGAATGAATGAATATCAATTTTTGTTCTGTTTTCTGTATTAGATACCACGTTTATTCTTTATAAAATGAGTTTGGTTTGTATTTCGGAGTCTCCAGAACAAGTTAATTGGATTTACATGAATTTAAATGGAAATTGGCGCCTCAGTTTTCGATTGTTTTCGGACGGATTGGCAGCAAAAACGGAGGTTCCTCTGTAATGCATGACATCACACGTTACCACTGAACGCTACCGCAGGAATCTATTCGCTCCACATGAGGCAGAACCCATTCATAGTAAATACCTAGTGGAAGGTTCCCAAAAAAAGCTCTCTAATCATGTTTTTAACGCTCGTGGCATCAGATGGGTCAAAAGAGACAGTTACCTGCCAGTGGGCAGCCATAACCTAAAGGCAGCAGCCAAGGCCAAGCTGAGCTACGATCCGGTGGAGCTGGATCCGGAAGAGATGTGCCGCATGGCAACCGAAGAGCCGCAGGTACCGCCATCCTCCACCTAAAGCCTGACGATTACAGACGGTTCGGTTTTTGTGCCTCATTGGGTTTCATTCCCTTTTAGACTCTGGCCACCTATTCGGTGTCCGACGCCGTGGCAACCTACTACCTCTACATGAAATACGTCCATCCCTTCATCTTCGCCCTGTGCACCATCATCCCCATGGAGCCGGATGAGGTGCGTTGCTTGTTTTATCCCTTTATTAAAATGACCCGTAATAAGCAGATGCAATATATAAATAAAACTCAGTAAATGAAAATAAAGGTTATTGTGTTCTCAGGTTCTGCGTAAAGGCTCAGGGACGCTGTGCGAGGCGCTGCTGATGGTGCAGGCGTTCCACGTCAACATCATCTTCCCCAACAAGCAGGAGCAGGTGTTTAATAAGCTGACGGACGACGGCCACGTGCTGGACACCGAGACCTACGTGGGCGGCCACGTCGAGGCCCTGGAGTCGGGCGTGTTCCGCAGTGACATCCCCTGCCGCTTCAAAATGGTACGGCCGGTGATGTCACCTCAGGCTTGTTTCCGAAGCCTGTGGCTTGTTTTTTAGAGAATGAGGTTCACGTGTTGCCCCGCATCCACAGAATCCGGCGGCGTTCGACTTCCTGCTGCAGCGAGTGGAGCGGACGCTCCGGCATGCCATCGAGGAAGAGGAGAAGCTCCCCCTCGAGCAAGTCACCAACTTCAACGAGGTCGGGCTCAAACCTCCATCCATCCATCCATCATCTCCTGCTTTATCCTCTACTAGGGTCGCGGTGGGGTTCGTTTCAGGGAATTGGGTTAAATATTGCATATTTAATATTTTAACCATTTAGTGGGAGCGCCCCCTAAGTGTCATCGTCCTGTACTGCATTGGCTGTCACAGGATTTAAAGGGGAGCTCATACAATTTGTCCATCCTTCCATTATCTTCCGCTTTATCCTCTATTAGGGTTGCGGGGGGGGGGGGGGGTCCCCCATGCCCATCCAGGGGAGAACGTTTCAGGCGCTGGGCAGATACACCCAGGGCAGGGCGCCAATCACTGGGTGCACACACTCACACACACACACTCTATAAGGGGCAATTTGGAGAACTCAATTGACTTGATCCATGTCTTTGGACTGTGGGAGGAAAGCGGAGAACCCGGAGGAAACCTACGCGGACACGGGGAGAACATGCAAACTCCACCGAGATGGGGATTCGAACCGGGAATCCCTAGCGCTGAGAGGAGAACATGCCAACCACTATGGCTTAAACCTGAACCCCGAGCGAGACGCTGACCACGCCGTCTTGATGCTTTTACAGGTTTGCGACGACATTAAGAGGAAGCTGGTCTCCCTGAAGGAAGTGCCCAACCGCATCGAGTGTCCCCTCATCTACCATCTGGACGTCGGGGCCATGTACCCCAACATCATCCTCACCAACAGGTTGCAGGTCGGTTCCGTTTATCCCTCCATCATCCTGTGATGTCATAATGGCCATGAGGTTTGCGGTGTTGAGTGAGTATCTCTCGGTCCGCGTCCATTCTCTCTTAGCCGTCCGCCATGGTGGATGAGGCGACCTGCGCGGCGTGCGACTTCAACAAACCCGGAGCCTCCTGCCAGAGGAGGATGGCCTGGCAGTGGCGAGGAGAGATCAGTGAGTCGGCACACGTCCCTCGTAAATCGTAAACCTTTACGTTTCCATGCGAGAGTTCTGACCCGCGTCCTCCTCCGCCGCAGTGCCCGCCAGCCGCAGCGAGTTCCACCGGATACAGCAGCAGCTGGAGTCGGAGAAGTTCCCCCCTCTGTTCCCGAACGGGAGACCCCGCGCGTTCCACGAGCTGAACCGCGAGGAGCAGGCCCGCCACGAGAAGAAGCGTCTCGGAGGTCTGTCGATACGCCGTAGTGGCCTCGAGCTGCTGGAACCGAGAGTGTTGTGCTTCTGTTTGAATTTAGCATGTTCTCCTATTTTGTTGGAGTGGTTTGGGGTGCCTGCTCTAAAATATACGGAGACAAACGTCCATGTCTTGGAACGTTTTGGGGTAATTGTTAAATATTAAGCTTTGGGGCGGCACGGTGGCTTAGTGGTTTAGCATGTTCTCCTCTCAGCACTAGGGATTCCCGGTTCGAATCCACATCTGGGTGGAGTTTCCATGTTCTCCCCGTGTCTGTGTGGGTTTCCTCCGGGTTCTCCGGTTTTCTCCCACAGTCCAAAAACATGGATCAAGTCAATTAAATTCTCCAAATTGCCCCATATAGAGTGTGTGTGAGTGTGTGCCCAGTGATAGATGGCGCCCTGTCCTGGGTGTATCTGCCCAGCGCCCGAAACGTTCTCCCCTGGATGGGCATGGGGAACCCCCCCCATGACCCTAATAGAGGATAAAGCGGAAGATAATAAATGAATGAATTAAGCTTTGGACAATGAGCAAGAAGTGTACGGTGCTCTGAGTACACGACGCCCCCTGCTGGAGAAATAAGGCTTAAAGCTCAAAAGCCCAAAACTTTCTGCAGAATTTGGGATTCGAACCTCTGAACTCTGAACCCAATCACAGTGTACGATTCAATTTGTTCTCTTTTTCGTAACAGATTACTGCAGGAAGGCTTATAAGAAGGTGCACTTGACCCGGCTGGAGGAGAGGGTCACCACCATCTGTCAGCGAGAGAACTCCTTCTACGTGGACACGGTTCGAGCCTTTAGGGACCGACGCTACGAGTTCAAAGGACTGCACAAGGTACGGGTCACAGCGTGCAGTGCTTTACACCCATCCATTATCTTCCACTTTATCTTGTACTAGGGTCGTGGGGGGGGTGGGGTTCTCCATGCCCATCCAGGGGAGAAAGTCTTGGGCGGTGGGCAGATACACCCAGGACAGGACGCCAATCTATCACTGTACACACACTCACTCACACAGACACACACTCTTTATGGGGCAATTTGGAGAACTGAATTGACTTGATCCATGTTTTTGGACTGTGGGAGCAAACCGGAGAACCCGGAGGAAACCCAGGCGGACACGGGGAGGACATGGAAACTCCACCCAGATTGGTATTGCTCTATTATCTCTTAATTAAAGGGGAAAGAAAAGCAAACCACATCGCTTTGAGGATGTTTATTTTTATTGCTAGGTGTGGAAGAAGAAGCTGGCGGCGGCGCAGGAGAGCGGCGACGCGGCCGAAGTGAAGCGCTGTAAGAACATGGAGATCCTCTACGAGTCTCTGCAGCTCGCACACAAGTGCATCCTCAACTCGTTCTATGGTTACGTGATGAGGAAAGGGTGAGTACGGTGCGGTTACCGTGGTTACCATACCGGTCCCGGGTCGCCCTGCCGGCGCCTGGGTCTGATTTTACGGTCATGTGATTTTAATCTGGTGTCTGTGGTTGGCAGAGCGCGCTGGTACTCGATGGAGATGGCTGGCATCGTCTGTCACACGGGAGCCAACATCATCACGCAGGCCAGAGAGCTGATCGAGCAGATCGGGTGAGAGCGCCCCCCCCTCACGCCTCGTTTATTTATTACTAGAATTTATTAAAATTAAAGTACTATTCACGCCATGCTCTCCTCATTGAAACTCGAATAAGGTTCGTTCGTTCGTTAGGGTTTCATTTAGGTTCTCCAGGTTCCTGCAAAAACATGGATTCAAGGTGAATTGGCTGCTCTAAATTGCCCCTATGTAGTGTGTGCTTTTGTGTGCCCCGTGTCCAAGGTCAGGCCCGTTGCAACAGGGCAAGCAAACCAATCACTTTCATAGGGCCCCAAGCTGGCCTGGGCACCCCCTAGTTATGAATTGAATGCAATGACAAATTATAAGAGCGTCCCTTCAAATTCTGTGACAGTCACTGCAGTACAGGGTGATGACAGTTAGGGGGCGCTCCCACTAAATGGTTGAAATATCCATCCATCCATTATCTTCCACTTTATCCTCCATTAGGGTCGCGGTGGGGTTCCCCATGCCCATCCAGGGGAGAAAGTCTCGGGCGCTGGGCAGATACACCCAGGACAGGACGCCAATCCATCACTGGGCACAAACTCACTCACACAGACACACTCTATATAGGGCAATTTGGAGAACTCAATTGCCTCGATCCATGTTTTTGGTCTGTGGGAGGAAACCGGAAAACCCGGAGGAAACCCACGCGGACACGGGGACGACATGCAAACGCAAACCAGATGGGGATTCGAACCGGGACTTCCTAGCGCTGAGAGGAGAACATGCTAAACCACTAAGCCACCGTGCACCTCGCGCCTAATTTATTAATTTATTAAAATTCGTTAAATTAATAACTATTCACGCCATGTTCTCATTGAAACTCGAATGAGGTTCGTTCGTTAGGGTTTCCTTTAGGTTCTCCAGTTTCCTCCCACAGTCCAAAAACATGGATTCAAGGTGAATTGGCGGCTCTAAATTGCGCCTATGTAGTGTGTGCCCAGCAATGGTTTGGCGCCCTGTCCGAAGTCAGGCCCGTTGCAACAGGGCAAGCAAACCAACCAATTCCCTAGGGCCCCAAACTGGCCTGGGGGCCCACTAGTTATGAATTGAATGCAATGACCAAATTGTATGAGCTCCCCTTTAAATTCTGTGACAGTCAATGCAGTACAGGGCAATGACACTTGGGGGGCGCTCCCACTAAATGGTTGAATTATTAAAAATGCAATATTTGGTCAGTGGGGTGTTTTGCCTGGGGACACCCAATTCCCTGAAATGTCTTCTCAGTGCCCCACACATTCCCCCCTAGAACGGCATTGGAACCCCGACCCCGCATCCCTCATACCCAATACCAGTACAAAAATGAGGCGGTGGATGTGACGTAATGGAGCGAATGTGCCATGTCCCGCAGGAGGCCCTTGGAGCTGGACACGGATGGCATCTGGTGCGTCCTGCCGAACTCCTTCCCTGAGAACTTTGTCATCAAGTCCAGCAACGAGAAGAAGCCCAAGGTGACCATAAGTTACCCGGGCGCCATGTTGAATATCATGGTCAAGGTGAGCAAGCCTCCGCTGTGCGTCGCGCCGCCGAGAGACACTGAGCGGGACGTGGACTTCATGCTCGTCTGGTTTCTCAGGAAGGTTTCACGAACCATCAGTACCAGGAGCTGGTGGACCCGGCGGCCCTGACGTACGAGACCAGGCCCGAGAACAGCATCTTCTTCGAGGTGGACGGGCCGTACCTGGCCATGATCCTGCCCGCCTCCAAAGAGGAGGGCAAGAAGCTGAAGAAAAGGTGAGGATTCGGCCGTATCCACTTTATTAGGTCCTCACACTGTCCATGTGATGTGTCCTAACTGCACACCGTGTGTCTCTGTGTGTGTGTGTGTGTGTGTGTGTGTGTGTGCTCGGGCAGGTACGCGGTCTTCAACGAGGACGGCTCTCTGGCCGAGCTGAAAGGTTTCGAGGTGAAGAGGCGAGGAGAGCTGCAACTCATTAAGATCTTCCAGTCCTCCGTCTTCGAGGCGTTCCTCAAGGGGACCTCCCTGGAGGAGGTCTACGCCTCGGTGGCGAAAGTGGCGGACTACTGGCTGGACGTGCTCTACAGCAAGGTAGCGGACAGGGGGGGGCTCTGGCGCTGCGCTCCATCGCGTTAGTGCGTCTAAAGCGATGGGAATTAAATGCCTCGGTGCACTTTAACGTCCGGCCTGTCTCGTGTCTCGCGGCGCAGGCGGCCAACATGCCGGACGCCGAGCTGTTTGAGCTGATTTCGGAGAACCGCTCCATGTCCCGGAAGCTGGAGGATTACGGCGAGCAGAAGTCCACGTCCATCAGCACGGCCAAGCGCCTGGCCGAGTTCCTGGGGGATCAGATGGTGAAGGACGCCGGGCTCAGCTGCCGCTACGTCATCTCGCGAAAACCCGAGGGGTCGCCCGTAACCGAGAGGTCAGCCTCTCTTAGGTCACCTGTCCTAGGGAACCCTCCAGCTTTATACGTTCCTAAAGATGGAGGTGTCTTTCTTTCTTTCTTTCTCCTAAGGGCCATCCCGCTCGCCATATTTCAGGCCGAACCCGGCGTTAAGAAGCACTTCCTGCGCAAATGGTTGAAGACGCCCAGCCTTAACGACCTGGACATCCGATCGGTGCGTTCCCGTTCCACGCTGGCCGGTGAAGTCCCGACATGTTAGACCCTGAGTGTCGTTAAACGTGCCGTGTTGCAGATCCTGGACTGGAGCTACTACATCGAGAGGTTGGGAAGCTGCATCCAGAAGATCATCACCATCCCGGCAGCGCTGCAGCAGGTGAAGAACCCGGTGCCTCGCGTGCGACACCCGGACTGGCTGCACAAGAAGCTCCTGGAGAAGAACGATATCTACAAGCAGAAGAAAATCAGCGAGATGTTCACCAGTGAAGGCAAGCGACAGGTACGCTCCACCTGCAGCATGCGCAAAGATATTCAAACCATTCAGGTGGAGGGTGAGGAGGGCGTTCGTGGAGTGGGGAGGGGGGGGCAGAGGATGTGCGTAGAAGGAGGAGGGTGTGTGGAGGGGGCAGAGCATGTGAG
>JAFMOD010000682.1:361786-374247 GCA_019802435.1 Corydoras maculifer | reverse complement strand
TCCCATGCCCATCCAGGGGAGAACATTTCGGGCGCTGGGCAGATACACCTAGGACTGGGGGGGCAATCCGTCACTGGGCACACACTCACTCACACACACACACACACTCTATATGGGGCAATTTGGAGAAATCAATTGACTTGATCCATGTTTTTGGACTGTGGAAGGAAACCGGAGAACCCGGAGGAAACCCACGCGGACACGGGGAGAACATGGAAACCCCACCCAGATGGGGATTCGAACCGGAAATCCCTAGCGCTGAGAGGAGACCATGCCAACCACTAAGCCACCATGCTGCACATATATATATATATATATATATATATATATATATATATATATATATATATATATAAAGACCTAATTTGCATTGTTTGTGTTGGTGGACACGCCCTTAACATATGTCTGTGTTCCCGAGTGGGCTGCCTGTCCCCCTATAACAGACAACACAGCCGTGCAGTGGATTATAAAACACGCTTAAAACCTGGAGTCTGACTTTCATTAACAAAGCAACGTCTCAATTTGAGGGACGCGTGAGAAGTAGTGAAATTGCGGGACTGTCCCGCACAAAGCGGGACATCTGGACACCCTATTCACGCCTCCAGATGGATGCCTTTAGTTTGTCATCGTTTTGATCGTCGCGTTGTTCTCCAGCATTCACTCGCGGGAGATCTTCCACTCCCTCTCCATCACGTTCTCCCGGTGTTGGGAGTTCCTGCTGTGGATGGATCCTGCCAACTACGGCGGCGTGAAGGGGAAAGTGCCGTCCAGCGTCCTGTATGGCGAGGTATGGGCCGGTTGCCTGTAGATTAGATTGTTAATCCTGCAGAGATCCAGATTAAACGCCTGCCGTCTCGTTTCAAACGACCGCAGAACGAACCGAGGACGCCAAAGAAGGGCGGCGAGGACGAGGACAGCGACGAGGACGAGGCAGGCGAGGAGGAAGACGAGCACGGGGGCGGCGGGGACGGAGACGAGGTGGAGGACTTGATCGAGAGCAACTGGAACGTGATGCAGTTCCTGCCTCAGGCGGCTTCCTGTCAGAAGTACTTCTTGATGATCGTCTCAGGTACCTTCGTTTCCATGGCGACCCGTCGTCCAGCGTGTCCTGTCTCCGTACTGATGCGTCCGGTGTCGTGTGTCCGGTTCTCCAGCGTACATCGCTGCCGTGTATCACAGCATGAGGCAGGAGCTCCGACGCAACGCTCCCGGGGCCACGCCCATAAAGAGGCGGGGCGGCAGTCAGGTCACCCAGCAACCGGCCGGCGATGTCAGCGCGCTGCCTGGTGAGTTCTCAACGAGTCAGACCCTCGGTTCGGGTGAACGTCTTCTCGTCCCGTGTGAGGCTAAATGGTTTGGTTGATGTGAATTTGGCATGTTCTCCCCTTGAGTCCAAAAACGTCTATTAATTTGAGAAACAATACCAAGTTGGTGGCTTAGTAGTTGGCATGTTCTCCTCTCAGCGCTAAGGATTCCCGCTTCGAATCCCCATCTGGGTGGATTTTGCATGTTCTCCCCGTGTCCGCAAGGGTGTCCTCCGGGTTCTCCGGTTTCCTCCCACCGTCCAAAAACATGAATCAAGGTCAATTGAATTCTCTAAATTGCCCCATATAGAGTGTGTTTGTGTGAGTAAGTGTGTGCCCAGCGATAGATAGATAGATAGATAGCCCCCCCTGTCCTGGGTGTATCTGCCCACTCCCCTGGGGAACCCCCCTGCATCCCTAATAGAGGATAAAGTGGAAGATAATGAATGGATGGATACATTTGTGCAAATGTGTGTGAACACGCCCAGAAAGCCCCCCCCCCCAACCATTCCAAAAAACTTTTTTTTTTCATAAACGGTGTTAATTAGCTGATGATTGGTTCTGTTCTTCAGGACTGATCACGTTCTCTCAGGAGTATGTCTCGAGCGAGCTCACGCAGAACATCTTCACCATCACACAGAAGATCCAGAAGAAGGTCTGCGGCGCCCGCAGCGTCTCTCAGCCCTCTGAGCTGTTCCCTGTGCTGCCGGGGTCCCATCTACCCCTGAACAACCCCGCCCTGGAGTTCATCAAATACGTCTGTCAGGTCGGAGCGGAACACCGAGCGCAGTTTCATTTCAAGTGCTTCATGTTATGTTCGAAACCCATATCCGCCACAAGGGGGCCCTCAATCCAGTCCCCTAAGTCTGTCTTTCGGGTTGCAGGTGTTATCTTTGGACGCTAACATACTGAACCAGGTGAACAAGCTGAAGCGCGATCTGCTGCGGCTGGTGGACGTGGGCGAGTTCGCGGAGGAGGCGCAGTTCCGCGACCCGTGCAACTCCTACATCCTGCCCGAGATGATCTGCCAGCAGTGCAACTTCTGCCGGGACCTCGACCTCTGCAAGGACCCGTCTGTGGCGCAGGTGAGTGACGGGATAGGATGGACCTGGTCACATGCTTCGTCCTGCACGTGTGCGGCATGAAATCATCTGTGAAAGTTACACATTAGTCCTTTAAAGCAGTGCGATTGTAAACATTGTACTGTTGACGTTCTCAGGTGTTTTACAGTTTAAGTATCCAGCTGTTCTGTTTGGTGCTCTTTGGGGAGATTTCGTCTCTGACCCTCCACCCTCTGCCCTAACCCCCCACCCCCACCCCCACCCCGCAGGACGGCTCGGTGCTGCCGCAGTGGTTCTGCTCCAACTGTCAGGCTCAGTACGACACGGACGCCATAGAGACGGCGCTGGTGGAGGCGCTGCAGAAGAAGCTGATGAGTTACACCCTGCAGGACCTGGTGAGGGAGACGTCTGGAAGGCGGCGCTGATCTCAGATCATGTTGTTGGAAATGAAATTAGCGGGACATCAGCGTGCAGATGTTACAGCTCAGCTTTCTCACCCGCCACTGCCCGAGTTGTTTTCACCTACTTAAGTTCTGGTGTAGTTTCAGGGGTGAAGGGTTCTCTCACTGTGTTACTGCGCTGTACAGTGGGGGGGGGTGCTTAGCATATATGTAAATGTTTCTTTTTGGTGTGTGTGTGTGTGATGGAGAGAGATATTGCATTCTGGTTTTTAATGGATGTCTGATTTATGGGTTCGGTCGGAAAGGTGGAGGTTGAGATGGATGGATTATTGGATTAACGTTCAGATGAAAGGATAACTGTGTAGAGGTTTGGATGAATGAAAACTAAATGGATGAACTGATTATTGTTTAAATGGACGGATGGATGGTTCTAATAAATGGTGGTTTAATTTGATTAAAAGATGAAAATTCATACAGAGGGCTGGATAGAGGTTTTGTCGGTTCCAGCAGATGGCGCTGTGAGCGTCATTAGAACGTTTTAAATGGCCTCATGTTTTACAGGATTGTGCTAAATGTGGAGGAGTTAAAGAAGCCAACATGCCGCTGTACTGCAGCTGCGCCGGCGACTTCAAACTCACTTTCAGCAAAAAGGTGCAAAAATAATAATAAAAATAATAATAATAATAACTGGGCGTAGTGAGGGTCTGGATGTAGGTCCGCTGTAGTTCCACTAAAGTCTACGAAAAAGGTTCAGTGTGAAACAAACATTTATTCGTTCATTATCTTCCGCTTTATCCTCTATAAGGGTCACGGGGGGAACCCAGGACAGGGCGCCAATCTATCACTGGGCACACACTAACCCACACACACACACTCTATATGGGGCAATTTGGAGAATTCAATTGACCTTGATCCATGTTTTTGGACTGTGGGAGGAAACCGGAGAACCCGGAGGAAACCCACGCGGACACGGGGAGAACATGCAAACTCCACCCAGATGGAGATTCGAACCGAGAATCCCTTGCACTGAGAGGAGAACATGCTAAATCACTGTGCCGCCCCTTGGTTAATAACCATGTAATGAAAATTAATTTGGTAACGACTTTGATTTTTATTCTATTTGTATGTTTTATTCTTTTATTTCTTACGGCTGCTTGTTTGTTTTGTTTTTTTTTCTCTCTCAGAGCTTCACCGATCAGATCAGCGTGTTCCGAAACATCGCTGCACATTACAGCATGAACTTTCTCCTCGAAACCATCGACTGGATCCTCAGAATGAATAATTAGTGAGTGTTTGAAGGTGGGACTGGATGAATATGGGATTGGATGGAGAAGAATGAGCTAAAGGTTCGATCGGGCAGCTGGATGAATAACGGACGGAGGTTTGTGGCCGTTTCAAACAAAACTAATAGAATATTTAATGAAACTGATGAACATTGTGTGTTCAGTAAACTCTTCTTCTGAAGGGTTGCTGTGTGTTGCTATGGAAACATCACTGTTTTTGTTTATTTGTCTTTTCTAATTGAGTGAATTATTTTTGTACATTAATAATAAAGACATTAAAACATGAACGTGATGACGCACCTCCCATAGCTTTAATACTCAGTTCTGATTGGTCGGTCATGTCATAACAATCTGTTGAGCGCAGATCAGGTGTGCTGAGGTGTGCAACATGATCGAGATTCTAATTCATCTCAGAGGTTTTTATATGTTTATAATAATGATCCATGTGAGAATGCCTTCATCTGGGAGAGGCGCTGTAGATCTCAGACCGCGTTCTCCACCCGATGCGGGCCTCCGTCTCGTGCAGCGGTTTCGGTTCGGAACCGATCGTTTAAGAGGAGGAACCATAAACCTCAAGCCTGAGCTGTGGAGATCGATGGGCCGCTATTAATCAGGTTTGAGTGGAGCAGGGTGGATGCAGCCGCTCTTTCTTCTCAATCTCGTTATGAAACCCGGCTCTCGGACCGAGCCGACCATTATCGGATTACGGCCCAGAGTCCGACAAGACGACTGCGGGGCTTCTCAGAAATGAGGGGTGATGCAGGAGGAGGCTCAGACGCCGCTGCTGAGGCCTGAAAGTTTTGGAGATGGATTGTCGGCTGTTTTTTTTTTTTGGGGGGGGGGTTTTAATGGGTTCTCCCTCATCAGAGGCTCATCATTGTTACTGAGCACTTCAATCAACCACAGGCCGGGACGGAGTGCTGCGGATGCCATGTGTCCATGTTGGTTCCCCGTCCATCCTGCGCTCATGATTCGGCCCTCTACAACACCCCCCCCCCCCATTCCCCGTACATTTACATTTGGTCATTTAGAAGACGCTTTTATCCAAAGCGACTTACAGGGTTGATCACAGCATCTCTGGAGCAATGAGGTTTAAGGGTCTTGCTCAAGGACCTACATTGGTAACTTCACTTGGGATTTGAACCTCCACCCTTCAGATTGACAACCCAATGTCCTGACCACCTGAGCAGAGGCTTTTATCCAAAGTGACTTACAAGGCAGAAATTCTGCAGAAAACCAACTGCACTGTAAATTCATCAAGGCTGATTGTTATTTGATGCTGCGCCCAATTTTTTTTTTTTTAACAAGTATTTGTAAAAAAAAAGATGCATCTTCAGTACATTTGCATTCAGTCATTTAGCAGAGGCCAAAGCGACTTACAAGGTGAGCACAGGGTTCATCACAACAGCCCTGGAGCAATGAGGGTTAAGGGTCTTGCTCAAGGACCCACATTGGTAACTTCAGTGGAGCTGGGATTTGAACCCCCAACCTTCAGATTGACAGCCCAACACCCTGACCACTAAGCTACCGTGCCCAGTAGTTTCTTAAAACTGCTTAGTGATTCTGCCTTACGGACGGAGTTGGGAAGATCGTTCCACCGCTTTTCAGTGGCGAACGCCACGCAGTGAGAATGAGCCCCTGGTCCTGATCTACGAACCCGATCCCCACCAATCAGCAGACGGCAGCAGGGTTATTGGACGTACCTTTATTTTCAGGTTGGGATTGTAAGTTCTAAGACAGACTAAGCGGAAGCTCTTCTCTGCGGCTCTGTGCGTTTCTGAGCGTGAAAGCAACTCCAGGGGTTTACGTCTATATCGATGTCCGTCACGATGCTAAAAACGCCGGTCCTGCTCGCTGGTCTCGTCACTGACGGGAGGTCCTGCTGCGTCGCGGTCGGCGGCCAAAGCCGGGGGGGGGCGGCGGCGGACCTTCACAGCGGGACGCCGTCGGACAGGTCTGAGTGGTTGGAGCCGTAACTCCCCAGGCTGAACTCCATGATCGCTTCTGGCTTGGGATCTTTAGACACCTGGGGGAGATGGTGGAGGGGGGGGGGGCAGTTAGTCAGGACTAAAATCACTGGAACACAGAACATGAATTTTTTTTTTTCATTTAATTAAAACAAAACAATACAAATGTTGGATTACGTACAAAATAATCCAGCATTTGTCATGTTTTATCTCGTTTACATTAATTAGTGCTAAACTAACTAGTGTGTACTGGTGGCACGGTGGCTTAGCATGTTCTCCTCTCAGCACTAGGGATTCCCGGTTCAAATCCCCATCTGGGTGGAGTTTCCATGTTCTCCCCGTGTCCATGTGGGTTTCCTTCGGGTTCTCCAGTTTCCTCCCACAGTCCAAAAACATGGTTCAAGGTCAATTGAATTCTCCAAATTGCCCCTTTTAGAGTGTGTCTGTGTGAATGAGAGTGTGCCCAGCAATAGATCGGTGCCCAAAACGTTCTCCCCTGGATGGGCATTAGGAACACCTCCCCCCCCCCCCCTCTACACGCGACTCTAGTAGAGGACAAAGCGGAAGATGATGGATGGCTGGTTTGAAACCCTACTGCTAATGAATTACATTTATTAACTAGTAAAAATTAGTCTATACTGGTTAAAAACCTTTTTAGTGTTGGACTCATTGATGAGACCTGCTTCAAAACCCAACCAGGGCCAATCCTAACTTTCTGGCAAGGGCTGGCTTAAAAACAACACCGTCAATTATAATAAAAAAAAAGCATTTTTAATTTTTAATTTTAATTTTGGAGGGCTGTATAAAGTCCAGATGTCCGCATATTTTTGGACACAAACGTTGAGACACAGGACAGAAAGCGGTAAATTAGTTTAAAATTGTAATGAGAATGGAATCCATTATGTCTGTCCTCACACTGAGGCTCACTGCGTCCCCCGTAAGCTGAGCTCTGCCTGGGGTTCTGCTAATTTATACAGATTACAGTAAACCACACGGAGCTCGGAACCGCACTGTGTGTGTATGTGTGTGTGTGTGTATGTGTGTGTATGTGTGTGTGTGTGGTGGCATACAGACCGCTGGCCACATTAACCTTTAGGCCTGGTGCAGAATGCCCGAGCTGTTAGTGCTTTCGTTAAGCGTCGGGTTTCACTTACATCATCGAACTTCTTGCCGCTGTAGACCTCGTTCTTGTCGATGAACGTCAGCATGATCCAGTCACAGATGATGGAGCACTAACACAATTGGGTTTGGGTTTTAGTTCTCGCGACGGTTCCACTGTTGTTCCAAACGGAGAACAGAACGAGTTCGGTACTCACGATTCCCACCGATCCCATCGCCGTCACGGCGTTAATGATGGTCGGGATGAGGCTGAACTTTCCTGCCTGGAAGAGAAACAAACTCTATCACCAAATAAACCTTTAAATACAGACACTACACTCATTAGGACATCATCTACAACACCAGTGGTTGGTTAATTAACTGTTAATTAACTTGTGGGCCATTAAATGGCTACTTAGCTGGCTGGATGGCAGGTTGGGTAATCTTTTGATTGGTTGTATGGTTGGCTGGTTAGTTGGCTGATTAGCTGGTTATGTAGTTGGTAGTAATTAAATAATTAACTAATTGGCAAGTTATGATAATGATTATTATTGCATATCATTATAATTATATTATTTTATGTCTTATAATGGGGTGGAGTTTCCATGTTCTGTGGAGTTCCCCGTGTCTGTGTGGGTTTCCCCTGGGTTCTCCGGTTTCCTCCCACAGTCCAAAGACATGGATTCAAGATAAAGTGCCTGCTCTAAATTGCCCCTATCTTAATTTCCCCTCTATATGGTGTATGAGTAATTGTGTGTGCCCAGCGATAGAGTCCTAAAATCTTACATGTCCATGTACAATGACATCCAGACGGATCCCGTAAGCCCGAATCAGCGATCTGTACTCGGTTCCATTCTTTTTGTAGTACCTGGCAAACCTGAAACGGAGAACTGCAAATCATAAAGATCTAGAATGTTAACAACATTGCTGGCCTGATGCTATGTGGAGAAAAAAAAAACAAACGTAAAATTCACATCTAACTGAACTGTTTTTTTTTTTTTTTTTTTTTATTTACAGACGATGCAGACGAAGTCTGTTCGGCATGTCCTCCACGTACCTGTAGATTTACTGCAGAGTCTAAACTGATTCAACTGTAGAAATGAATGAAATAATATCTAGAAAATGAATCTCAAGTCGTACATGTAGTTGTAGCCAGCGTTGTGGGAATTTTTCTGGAGGTCCAGCCTCCGGAACGTGTACGTGGGAATACACTCTGACGGGTCGACGTCAAAGTCACACTTCCAGTTGATGAAGGCTCCAAACACACCTCCCTGGAAACAAACCGGGACATGATTTCCTCTAACCATAGCAACATTAAGCTCATAAAGTTATCAGCGCTCCACTTTCAGATGCAGAGGAACCTCATGGCATTTGCATGTTCTCCCCATGTTTGAGTGGGTGTGGTCTGTGAGCCCCGGTTTTCAGGTTCTAGACTCACAGTTCGGCTGAGTTCAGTGAAATTCTCCCGCGCTTGCTCAGCGATGTAACCGAGTCTGAAGACGGGGCAGTAGGGGTCGGTCTCGGGGTGATAGTGACATCGCAGGAGCCTCTTGAGCTTCCTGGGTTTGATGTTCACCCTTCATTAGAGAACAAGAACAGAAGTCGTTCAGTCAAATACTAATGAAGTGGATCAAAGAGCAACCAATGAGCGCCAACCGGAGGCAAGTGGAATCAAATGTTCACTGATTTTAGTTAAAGGTGGAGATCACTGAGCTGACGTTTTGATTTTTGTCATTTTTAAATCAATGTGAGCAGAAAATTCACCTGAGGACTTTGAACTTTGGGAAGTGGATGGAGTTTCTTATGAAGACGGTGAAGTTGATGGCTTTATCCAGCGCTGGCTCCCTGTGATTTAAACAACAACAACACGACATGATGACGCGTAAGGGTGTTATTTATTCAGTCACAAAGATTCTGAGTTCCATGGTGACGGTGGGTCACCATGTTCGTCCTCCACCAGTTTAGCAGTTTATGGGATGTGCTTGCTGAATGGTCAGGGTGTTGGGCTGTTGATCTGAAGGTTCATATTTACACAAATTTACTGATGTGGGCCCTTAAGCAAGGCCCTTAACACTCATTGCTTCAGGGGTCCTGTGCCTGGGTTGTGACCCCAGTCATAAATAACCAAATTTAAATGTAAATGTCCAACCTGCTCACACAGAATGGACCTTTGTTTGCTCCAACTGGGACTCGAACCCGGGTCTCTGTGTCTGGCAGAAGGTTATTAGGTAGAACATTGTACGTGGTGTTGAAACTACAACAGCGGACAGAAACACCGGGACACACAAGTGTGAGGAACCTGAAGGAACCTTGTTTCTTATTTTCTAATTTCATTTTAAGCCATGTGACTTAGTGGTTTAGCATGTTCTCCTCTCAGCGCTAGGGATTCCCGGTTCGAATCCCCATCTGGGTGGAGTTTCCATGTTCTCCCCGTGTCCGCGTGGGTTTCCTCCGGGTTCTCCGGTTTCCTCCCACAGTCCAAAAACATGGATCAAGTCAATTCAGTTCTCCAAATTGCCCCCTATAGAGTGTGTCTGTGTGAGTGAGTGTGTGTCCAGCAACGAATTGGTGCCCTGTCCTGGGTCTATCTGCCCAACGCCGAAACGTTCTCCCCTGGATGGGCATGGGGAACCCCACTGTAACCCTTATAGAGGATAAAGCGGAGGATAATGAATGAATGAATGAATGAAGCCTCAATAAACACAGACGTTTCTAAAAATCCCGGATACCTGACGGCAGCGAAGTCCTCGATCGGACACCAGCTCTTGATCTCGCAGGTTTTGAACGTGTGATTGTAGAATTCCACGCAGCGTCCTGTTCTCTGACCTGTGTGAAGACGAACAGAATAAAACTCTATTACATCACGACTCCACAGTTTCTCCTCCATCTTTTATCGCTTCATCCTTTATTATCATGAAGGTTTTATTCTTTTACTTTGTTTATTTTGTACTGAGGTCTTTACTCACCGTTGCCTTCAAAGTCCATCTCACCCGCAACACAGTCAGCATTGGACGTGCAGTTCGCAGTGGGGACGCTGAAGTGCTGGAGATACAGACAGAGGGGTTCTGAAAGCCAGGACATTTCGTTGTGGTGTGTGTGTGTATGTGTGGTGTGTGTGTGTGGTGTATATGTGTGTGTGTGTGTATTTACCTCGGCACATGTGCCCTGTGTCTGATCCGTCACATCTCTTCTCAGTATGGTGCTGATGACATCACTACCCTGTAGTTAAAGCACACAATTTTAATAATGAATTAAAGGGCATATGTTTTAGGGCGGGACAGTGGCTCAGTGGTTCCATGTTCTCCGCATGACTTTGGGTTTTCTCAGAGTTCTTAGTTTTTTTTTCTCCCACAGTCCAGAAACATAATCAAGGTGAATTAACTGCTTCAAATTGCCCCCAAATTGCCGATATCTAAAATCACCCCTGTATAGTGTGGCC
This sequence comes from Corydoras maculifer, assembly GCA_019802435.1. NCBI lineage: Eukaryota > Metazoa > Chordata > Actinopteri > Siluriformes > Callichthyidae > Corydoras > Corydoras maculifer. The sequence continues at coordinate 363,694 of JAFMOD010000682.1, read as the reverse complement.
GTGTGTGTTCCTCACCTCGGGCGGTGTGACGTACTCCGTTGTGTCTCGGACGCTCTCTCCCAGAACGGCGACTCCTCTCATCTCGGTGTAGACCGAGCTCTCGGGCCGGGTCTCTGTCTCTTGATAGGCTTTCTGACTGATGAACACGTACCTGAAAAAAAATCATTATAAACACATTCAACTTTAAAATACACAAATTAAACACACTGGATCTCATCTCAACCTTCAAATTCATTTTGTCTTTTATACGTGTGTGTGTGTGTGTGTGCATGTTTGTACATTAAGCCTCTTGGATTTCTTCTCATGTGCTTCTCATTTCTATTTAACCTTATAAATCATTAATTGATTTTAAGAATAGTCGTTATTTATTCCAGTATTTCTCATAATCTCACTTTTTACAGCTGAATTACTGAAATCTCTCAGGTAAACTAATAATATTATTATTTTATGTGTTATGATGTAATAAAAGTCATTTTTAATAAAACTCATTTGAAGAATGCAGGAACTGTAACCATCATACACTAATCATATAACTGCACTTTTATATTATAATCATTTATTAAATGCTTAAATGTTTTTAACACTTTTTAAATGGTTTTTGCTGCCAGTTGTTGGTTTTGTAGATAAAATAAGGTTTGTAATGTCTTACAGCAGAAAGCCGGTGTGTTCAGAAACCTGACTGATGTGACTGATCTTTAAATAAATCAGAAATACGTACCAAACAAAATAAGTCAGGACCAGAAGTTGGACGGCTCTGTAAATGACCCCCAGCCTTCTGTTTTTCACCACCATAATTTTGGGGGTCTCATAGTCCCAGAAGCCGAGAAAGAAATCCTTAATGAATGCTAAAAGTCCCATGTTGTTCTGCTGAGGGTCACCAAAACGGCCGAGAGAATATCCGAGTCTTACTGCGCACGTCCATTCACATCAACACCACTGAACAACACCAGCCTCCTCCTTCTCTCTCTCTCTCTCTCTCTCTCTCTCTCACACACATCAACACAATAGTCATCCCTCAGTATCTCTCTTTCGGACTTGATTTCTCTCTCCTACTTTGCTGTGTATTTCATCCCGTCTTTCATGTCTTTCTTACTTTCACTCTGAATCAGTGAGTTCGTAGGTCACAGAGCTGCAGTAGAGACATCATGTATTATCTCGTTATCTCGTTATCTCATCATGTAGACATTTTACCTACAACCACAATTTTCTCTCTTTTTTTTTCTTTCTGCTCCTCTCATCCTTCAATTCATTCTCTCTCTCTCTAATTGTCACCCTTTAGTTGCAGCTCTCTCTTCCTCTCTCTCTCTCTCTCCTCCCCCCTCTCTCTCTCTCTCTCTCTCTCTCTCTCTCTTCATTGTCACCCTTTAGTTGCATCTCTCTCTTCCTCTCTCTCTCTCTTCCTCTTTTTCCTCCTCTCTCTTTCTCATTGTCACCCTTTAGTTGCATCTCTCTCTCCCCCCCCCCTCTCTCTCCTCCCCCTCTCTTGCTCTCTCTCTCTCTCTCTCTCTCTATCTTCATTGTCACCCTTTAGTTGCATCTCTCTCTTCCTCTCTCTCTCTCTCTCTTCCTCTTCCTCCTCCTCTCTCTTTCTCTCTCTCTCATTGTCACCCTTTAGTTGCATCTCCCTCTCTCTCTTCCCCCCCTCTCTCTCTCCCTCTCTCTCTCCCTCTCCCCCCCTCTCTCTTTCTCTCTCTCTCTCTTCCTCTCTCTCCTCCTCTCTCTCTCCTTCTCTCGCTCTATATCTCAGATTTCTCCCTTTATTTAATTAACTGATTCTTCAGCTCATCACTGTTTCTCGTTTGTGTTGGACTCAGGAAGCAATGTAAGATAATCATGAAGAAAGTGAAAGAATCAATAAACATCCGACTAAAAATAAAACCCTAATCATCTCGTCTCATGTTTGTTCTG
>JAFMOD010000682.1:341160-359933 GCA_019802435.1 Corydoras maculifer | reverse complement strand
GTTGTTGTTGTTGACGCTGTGGCTGATCTCAGTTCAGTTACTCAGTACTTCGTCTCTGTTCTGATTGGTTCATTTTTTTGCTGCAGTATGAAAGCGGCGCCGTTACGAACTACATCAGCCGGAACCGAGCGCGCAAGAAGCTGAACCTCAGTCTGCCGGATTTCAGGTCAGTGAGCGCCTTATCGTCCCCACGCCGGCGGCGGTGTGGCGTCTGCTTAATCAGGCCGTCTGCTCCCTCTGCGCAGGCGCCTCTGCATCCTGAAGGGGATTTACCCTCACGAACCCAAACACAAGAAGAAGGTGAACAAGGGTTCCACGGCTCAGAAGACCTTCTACCTGCTGAAGGACATCCGCTTCCTCCTGCACGAGCCCATCGTCGGCAAGTTCAGAGAGTACAAGGTGAGCAGAGGGACTCGGGTGTGTGTGCGTGTGTGTGCGTGTGTGTGCGTGCGTGTGCGTGCGTGTGTGTGTGTGTGTGTCGTCATCATCTTTTTCTCCATGATGGAACCACATGGTGCCCAGTTCACATGTGCATCAGGGGTGCTGAAGAAAAATCGATTCCTCAAAGAATCGCGATTTGTAGTCCTGGCGATTCTGAATCGATTAAAAATGCCCAATGGGGGAGGGGGGGGGGGTTCGGGTGGTGGGCAGATACACCCAGGACAGGACGCCAACCCATCGCTGGACACACACATACACACTCTAAATGGGGCGATTTGGAGAACTCAATTGACTTGATCCATGTTTTTGGACTGTGGGAGGAACCCGGAGGAAACCCACGCGGACACGGGGAGAACATGGCAACTCCTCTCAGATGGGGATTCTAACTGTAAATCCCTAGAGCTGCTAATTATTATTTGTTCATTAATGGGCAGATAAGCGAACCTGATCCTGCTGATTTTAATTGGGCGCAATCCTATTTTTAAATAAATATAAAATGACGCAAAAGGTTTTGAAAGGATTGTTTTAAATAAATTCGTTTACGTCGTCCTTTCATCATCGATCCCGTCATTTAAACAAAATTTAAAGATCGTTTGAGCTGAAAAAATCGTTTCCGAATCGAATCGTGACCTCAATAATCGCGACCTCCCTCTGTGACGACCCCCTCTCACAGAAACAGCTAATGGATTCGTAAACCTGTCTTTTTTATATTTTTTATTTCCCGTGCGTGTCTCGCGGTCGGGGACGCCCGGCTGACGTTGCTCTCGTCCCGCAGATCTTCGTGCGCAGGCTGCGCAGAGCGTACGGTAAATCGGAGTGGGGTTCGGTGGAGAAGCTGAGGGAGAACAAGCCGACGTACAAACTCGATCACATCGTGAAGGAGAGGTGAGCTGCCGCCCTGCGTCCACCAGAGGGCAGGGTTTCCCCACATCTCCCCTCTGTCTGAGCCGTCCGGTTCTGTTCGCTGCAGGTACCCCACGTTCACCGACGCCCTGCGGGACATCGACGACGCCCTCACCATGTGCGTCCTCTTCTCCACGTTCGCCCGCACGGGAAAGTGCCACGTGCAGACCATTCAGCTGTGCCGCCGCCTCGCCGTCGAGTGGATGAACTACGTCATCGCCTCGCGCTCCCTCAAGAAGGTGGGGCAGAGTCGGTCGGCCGATGGGTTTCTGCGGAGACGGATCCGGAACACTCACGCGTCCCCTTCTGTCTCTCTTTCAGGTCTTTTTGTCCATCAAGGGGATCTACTACCAGGCGGAGGTTCTGGGGCAGACGGTCACCTGGCTGACCCCGTACCCGTTTGCTCATGATGTGAGTGGTTCTGTGTCCTCAGTGGACGTTTTAATTGGACGCACTCCGGGGTTCTCCCATCACAGAGTGTGCTGAGGGCGTGAGATGCATGAGAACTGCGATGGAGAGGTTCATAAAGACGAGTGGAAACAGCGGGTGACGGCGGCGTCCGTCCCTCCCCGGCTATAAAATCCTTCTTAAGTCATAAAGCGTCCTCGCTTGGACGCTTTGGTTCCGCGTCAGTGTTCCGACCTTCTGTCTCCGTCCTCGTTGTCAACCTCAAAGTTGAGACATCACCCTGGACGGGTTGCCAGGTCATCACAGGACGCATAAACACACCGGCTCGTGGAGACACTGGGAGAACACGCAAAACACACCAACTGGAACCTATCCAGACTGCCCAGAGTGCAGAGGGACTGGTGAGGGTTTTACAGGGCATCAGATTTTAGGAAATTGCCCCCCCCCCTGTTTAAAGCACGCTTAGTGGTTGGCATGTTCTCCTCTCAGATCCAGGTTCGAATCCTGATCTGGGTGGCGTGTCCATGTTCTCCCCGTATCCCCATGGTTTTCCACTGGGTTCTGCCGTTCCCTCCCACCGTCCAAAAACGAAGGTCGAATTGAAGGTGAATTGGTGGCACTAAATTGTCCTTATGGGCGGCACGGTGGCTTAGTGGTTTGGCATGTTCTCCTCTCAGCTCTAGGGATTTCCCAGTTCGAATCCCCATCTGGGTGGAGCTTCCATGTTCTCCCCGTGTTTGTGTGAGTTTCCTCCTGGTTCTCCGGTTTCCTCCCACCGTCCAAAAACATGGATCAAGTCAATTGAGTTCTCCAAATTGCCCCATATAGAGTGTGTCTGTGTAAGTGAGTGTGTGCCCAGTGATAGATTGGCGTCCTGTCCTGGGTCTATCTGCCCAGCGCCCGAAACGTTCTTCTCTGGATGGGCATGGGGACCCCCCCCCCCCCGCGACACTAATATAGCATAAAGCAGAAGATAATGAATAAATTGCCCCTATATAAATTGTATAAGTAAGTGTGTGCGTCCAGCGTTAGATTGTTTTTGTCCTGGGTGTTTCCGCCCCGCACCGACACGTTCTCTTCTGGATTGGGATGGGGAACCCGGGGAACATCCCCCCCCCCTAGTTTGGTGACAGTGTCCTGTGTTTATCTTCAGCATCCTACAGATGTGGACTACAGAGTGATGGCCACGTTCACAGAGCTCTACACCACGCTGCTGGGTTTCGTCAACTTCCGTCTCTACCAGACGCTCAACCTCGTCTACCCGCCCAAGGTTTACCCTCCACACACACACACACACACACACACACACACACAACGTTCCACTGCCGTGTACTCATCGCTTCGCTTCGTCCTCCCGTTTCAGCTGGACGTGAAGGGGGAGACGGACCTCAAGGCCGAGTTTGAGGAGGACTACGCCATGCATTCGGAGAGCTGCATCGAGGTTCCGATCCTCTCCCACCTTCATAGTTGGTTTTCGTGTTTTTTTTTGCACGTCACTCAGACTTTGTCCCCCGTTATAGAAACTGTCTGCGCTGAGTGCCAGCCTGGCTCGCGTCGTCTCCAGGGCGGAGGACGAGGAGGCGGAGCCGGATCAGTTTCCGGCTGAGGGGGTGAGGCCGCCGCGCCGGTTCCACGTTTCCGCCGACGGTTCCGGCGTTCGGTTGTCGATGTGAACGTCGTGTCTCTGTGTGGACGGCGGTGTTTTCAGGAGGACGTGGAGAAGATGGAGGCCAGGGCCAGGGCTCAGCGTGAGGACGATCAGCAGAAGAAACTCTTCGACGGCCTGAAGTTCTTCCTAAATCGGGAAGTTCCGCGGGAATCGCTGTCGTTTGTGCTACGGTACGAACACCGCCGGTCCGAATCCCGTCACCGGCAGACTCGCCGGTCCACAGTGGTCGCCCCCGAAGGGTTTTCGGGTTCTTCAGTGTTCCGCAGAAGACGTTGTGGAGCTTTGATGTTGGTCTTTCGGTCCCCTGCAGGTGTTTCGGCGCTCAGGTCTCTTGGGATAAGTCCCTGTGTATTGGCAGCACCTATGACGTCACGGACGAGACGATCACGCACCACGTGGTGGACAGACCCAGTCTGGAGAAACAGTACATTAACAGGTGAGATAAAGTGGGCGGAGCATCAGTCTGACCTCTGACATGACTAGGGGGATATAGGTGGAGACTCCATGTTCTCCCCCTGACCGTATGGGTATCCTTCGGGTCTCCAGTTTCCTCCCGAAAGGTAAATTGGCTCCTTCCAATTGCCCCATATTGAATGTGTGTGAGTGTGTGCCCAGCAATTGATTGCCCCCCTTTCTGTATCTGCCCAGCGCCCGAAATGTTCTCTCCTGGATGGGCATGGAGAACCCCCCCACACACACACACACACACAAAATTAGTCCCCTGGCCCTAAGCAGGTCTCCAGCCCATCGCAGGGCACACCGAGGGACTTGACTTGACCGAGGGACCGAGGGACTTGACTTTCACGCCTTTGGAATGTAAAAGGAACCCTCATAGACATGAGAAGAACATACAAACTCCAAACGGGGGTCTTATTCCACCTCTAGAATCGAACCCATTCAGGGAAGAACCCAGGTTTCATAAAGTGACCCTCAGGAGACCGTGTCCGATGTTCCGCAGGTACTACGTCCAGCCTCAGTGGGTGTACGACAGCATCAACGCCAAGATCCTGCTGCCGGTGGAGGAATACTTCATGGGCGTCACGCTTCCGCCGCACCTCTCGCCCTTCGTGGAAGAAAAGGAGGGTGACTACGTTCCTCCGGAGAAGCAGAGACTCCTGGCTCTTCAGAGAGGAGAGAACCTCGGTGCGTGTGAGAACCGAAGAGAACCGAAGAGAACCGGTTCATCATGTGGTTTTGTTTTCTGTGCAACATTATCATTTACTCTCACAGAGAAAGATGAAGACGACGAAAAGGAGGAGGAGGAAGATGATGAGGATGAAGGAGACGATGATGACGAGGAGGACGAAGAGGAGGAGGCTGAAGAGGAGGACCTGCTGAAAGACATGGAGCAAAAGAGAACACAGGGCAAAGTGAGTAAAGAGGAACCCGAACCCAAATTCAGTCCCATTTAAAGGCTTTCTGCCAGATTTAGGAGAATCGGGATTTTTTATTATTATTATAATTTTTTATTTCTTTTTTGGGGGGGGGGCATTAATGAGGTCAGACACTGATGTTGTTTGAGACAGTTTGGCTCACAATCTCAGTCCTAGTTCATCCCAAATGTGGTGACAGTCACGAAATGACGTTTTTGTCACGTGGCACCAAATGGCGGCCTTCCCTAAACTGTTCCCACGACGTTCCGCTTTATTTATTCATAAATATTTTTTACAGTTTCGCATCTGAAACCCTCAGAGAGCCGGCCGAAATTAAAACGCTGGAAAAGACACCTTGTGAGGACCGAGGCTCAGTGGGTGGCGACTCCTCTTCTTTTAAAAGATTTAATAAATCGGAGCTGTATCAGTTTAGTGAAAAAACCAGCAGACATTCTGCTTCTGTCGGGTGGTTGTGGTTGTCGTGGTGATGTGGCCGTGTTACGGATGAAGAGCTGAAGGTTGCCTCAAAGAAAACAAATAACTAAAGCAGTGAGAGTTAATAAAGTTCAGTAATTAATTAAGCAGACAGGTTTATAACACAGTGCAGCACGTGACTCGGGCTGAAACGGGCAGATACTGCAGGGCACTCAGTCACGAGGGATAATGTTGCGACTGTATGGAATCCACATTCAGGTGCGTGATGTCATAAAGCGTTGAGATTTCAGATGTTGGCATTTTGAGGAATAGCTTTGCAGGTGTGGTTACCGTGAGCGTGAAGGTGAGGTGTTGCGGCCGGTTTGGGGTCGCTGAGCCGCGTGTGAGCGATTTATGACTCCATTAATCAGTCACAGGCTGACGGTCCGCTCCATGAAAATGAGTTTAATACGTAAGCTGGTGGCTTGTATTTGGTTTGGAGTTAACCATTGGCTCGATGGTCAACGATGACAGAACAGAGGTGTGTGTGTGTGTGTGTGTGTGTGTGTGTGTGTGTGTGTGTGTGTGTGCTGGGGGGCCCTGGATTTGTGCCATTTATTAAAATATTTAAATCAAATCAAAGTTTAGGGTGGAACAGTGGCTTAGTGGTTTAGCACGTTCTCCTCTCAGCACTAAGGATTCCCGGTTCGAATCCCCATTTGGGTGGAGTTTCCATGTTCTCCCCGTGTCCGCGTGGGTTTCCTCTGGGTTCTCCGGTTTCCTCCCACAGTCCAAAAACATGGATCAAGTCAATTGAGTTCTCCAAATTGCCCCATAGAGAGTGTGTATGTGTTTGTGTGAGTGAGTGTGTGCCCAGCGATAGATTGGCGTCCTGTCCTGGGTCTATCTGCCCAGCGCCCGAGACGTTCTCCCCTGGATGTGCATGAGGAACCCCACCGCGACCCTAATAGAGGATAAAGCGGGAGATAATGAATGAATGAATAAAATTAAAGTTTAATTGTCACTTCATTTGATTTATAAAGTAGCTCAAAAATATAACTTGTTCATTCGTCATTGTCTTTTACTTAATACTCCACTGGGGTTAAGTATTATCCCCATGCCCATCCAGGGAAGAACGTTTTTGGCGCTGGGCAGACACACCCAAGACAGGGCGCTAACATATCAGTGGACACACACACACACTCTATATGGGGCAATTTGGAGCATTAAATTGATCTTGAATGCATGTTTTTGGACGGTTGGAGGAAACCCATGCAGACACGGGGAGAACATGGAAACTCGACCCAGATTGGGATTCGAACCTGTATCACCAGCTCTGAGAGGAGAACATGCCAAACACTACACCAGCATGCCGCCAATAAGAATAGTTATGTGTTTTCTGTAGTTGACCCTGCTCTCGTTCTCAGGCCTCGTCCGTGAAGGTGACGCCGGGTAAAGCGAGCAGAGAGAACGCGGACAGGCTGCGGCAGGAGGAGCAGGCGGAGGAGAAGAGGCTGGCCATCATGATGATGAAGAAGAAGGACAAATACCTCTACAACAAGATCATGTTCGGCAAGAAGAGGACGGTCCGCGAGGTGAGACATCCCACGTCCCGGCTTCACCGCCGGCTGCTAATGGTTGATGGATTAAAGCGTGTGGACTGTCGAACCTCTAAACCCCGTCCCCCCCCCCGTCCCCTCATGCCCCCTTCACTCAGACTCTGCCCCTCCGATGGGCTGATGATTAACCCGCTGCTCTCTGTTTTTCAGGCCAACAAAATGGCAGCCAAGAGAAAAGCCCTGGACGAAGCGGGCAAACCCGAGCGGAGGAAGAAGCCCAAAAAGCAATGAGGACGCGATGAGGACGAGGAGCGGGCGTGCCCTTTATCCCCCGTCACGGTCCGGTCACGGTCCGGTCGTTTCCCTTTTGGGTAACGTTATATATTCAGTGTGTACGGGGGACATCCCGGCGATCCCGTCCTGTTCAGACAGTGTGTTTTGTCCAAACTGAGATCCTGTTGTATTAAAATGGTTGATTTTATGGGACGTGGACACGTTTACTTCCCATTCACACCCGGGATCAAAGCTCTGTACGTGAGCTGATCCAAAACAAACAAAAAAAAGAGGCTTATAGTGAGAACCTCATCTTCTTTTAAGGCTCAGCTCTCATTGGACGTCGAGTTTCACTTTTCATTTCGCCCGACGTCGTCATGACCCCACCTTTAGGTTTCATGTTTGTAATAAAGCTCCTTCGGTTCATTAATTATGTGGACGTGAGCTAAAAAGAGCCGAGTTCCATTCAATTATTCATCCTGTACTGAGGGGGGTGTCGTGTTCCGGCTTTAATCCGGAGCTGGAGATCGCCGCGCGTCCGCCTGTCCGTCTGTTCTTCAGACGTATTGTTTTGGCCGAGTTACGTTTTTAATTCGACTGACTGACTCCCTAAAGTTCACCATGTTGGACAGTTTCTGACCCGGGTTCCCTCATTTTCATTTGTCCCCGCTCCTGATGGACTGAAGTAGGGGTGCGATTCTCAGCGCCTGCCGATTCGATTCCGATTTTTGAGTCACGGTTCGATTCAGAAACGATTTTTGTCTTTAAATTTAGATTAAACGACGTGATCGACCAGATGAGACGACGATGTAACACATACGACATTTATTTAAAACAAAACTTTCAGGTTCGTCCTGCATCAAATCTTTTTGCATCGTTTTATATTTATACAAAAATAGGATTGCACTGAATAAAATTTTTTATTAATTTTAGCAGTTTTGGGTTCGATGAGCTGCAAATCAATGAAGAAATAATTTAAAATATATTAATACAAAAGTTTCCCATGGTGCATCAGCCTTTAATCGAAACTGAAATACAGACTTTAGTCAGAGCGCGTTTTTTCATCCATCCATCATCTTCCGCTTTATCCTAATAAAGGGGGGGGGGCATCCAGGGGAGAACGTCTCGGGCTCTGGGCAGACACACCCAGGACAGGTCGCCAACCTATCGCTGGGCACACACTCACTCACACAGACACACTCTATATGGGGCAATTTGGAGAATTCGATTGACTCGATCCATGTTTTTGGACTGTGGGAGGAAGCCGGAGAACCCGGAGGAAACCCACACAGACACGGGGGAGTGCGTTTATATTTTGCAAATCTTTAAAACTTAACATTAAAAAAATATAATCCATACTTTAGTCTTTTTAACTACATTGCACCGACATTCGCTGCGTTTTCAAAACTGAAATATGAAATGTTTTTGATCTTCTTTTAAACGGACTCGCGCTTTCGTCATCTCGAGCTCTCTCTAAAAGGGCGTGCTGTACGGCGGCCGAGCGGATCCGTAACGCGATATGCAGCACGCTCAGGAGGGGGCGCCAAAAATAAAACTTAAACGCATTTTTTTTTTAATCGATTCTCGGGCATTTTGAATCGATTCAGAATCAGCAGGCCTACGAATCGCGATTCTCTGAAGCATCGATTTATTTATTTATTTATTTTTCCTGCACCCCTAGTTTGAAGGCACTCTGGTGGACCGATCCCAGCTGCAGGACATGGACCCCGTGCACCAGATTAGAACCACGCCTCAGCCGAAAGTGGCTCATGTGTTCGGGATCACTTCACCAGATATGTTTTGGGACATGTGTCCCATTATGTTTTCATACAAGGGCCACGTTGGGTCCCCGTTGATGTGGCCCTCATCCCTAAACTCTCAGAACCCTCTGAAGCTGCACCTAATAAACGTCCATTGTTCCAGATGTCGTGGATGTTGAGTGGTTTTGCGTCTGTAGTGGGCATCAGTGATGTCACTGCTCGTCCCCTTTGTCCTTTAACGGGCAGGGTCACCCCCTGTGGGCTGGAGGCAGCATCGCTGTCGCCACATTTCTTTCTCTCGCACTGCGTTTTTAACATTTGTCCCTTCTGCATTCCAGCAGTGCTCGCTATCGCCCTGCCTGGCACAAGGATGGTGCTTTGTCTCGCTCGCTCTTTGTGTGTGAGAGAGAGAGAGCGGGGGCCGCTGTGTCAATAGGCTCAGTGTTGGACGAAGCGCTCTGGGGGTTGTGTATGAGTTTCTGATGCATGTGGAGATTTAAAGAGCAGATATGTAACACGTTGAGATCTCACAGTTTTATATATTAAGAGCCAGCATCGTGTTTTTAATCAACGAATCAGAACGTCCGAATGTTACGAATAACTTACTATATAATCAAATAAATAAACATCACATGACCTCAGACATCATTCAATCAAAATGATTACAAACTCAAGACAGCGAACGGTCCCTTTAATCCACTAACGTTTCTCCGAATACTCAGCGTGACATGTTTCCTTTGACCATGGGAGCCGTTTCTGTGTTGTTTGGGGGCTTAGGGGTTAAAATGTCGGGGTCTTCGGTCCACAAGTCCACTACAGTTACCACAGTGGGGCCCTTGAGCCGTTTGTCTCATTGACCCCTGACATTTGTTCTCCATCCGTAGCCCTCATCACGGCCCCGAAGGTTGACAATTCATCCGAAGGTTGATGGTTCGAACCCCATGTCTGTTGCCCATGTCCTCATTATTGGTTATCTGAAGGTTGTGGGTTCAAATCCCAGGTCCATTGAGCAAGGCCCTTTACCCTCGTGTATTTAGAGGGTTGTATCAGGTTGCTTAGTGGTTTAGCATGTTCTCCTCTCAGCGCTCAGGTTCGAATCCCAATGTGGGTGGAGTGTTCCATGTTCTTCCCGTGTCCGCATGGGTTTCCTCCGGGTTCTCCGGTGTCCTCGCACAGTCCAAAAACATGGATCAAGGTGAATTGAGTTCTCCAAATTGCCCCATATAGAGTGTGTTTGTTTGAGTAAGTGTGTGTCCAGCGCCCGAGACGTTCTCCACTGAAGACGTCTCCCTTGGAAAAAATCCCCACCCCACCCCTTGCGACCCCAATAGAGGATAAAGCTGAAGATAATGGATGGAGGGATGTATCCGGTCCGTCCCAACTGGATGGTTCTCATGAATATGTATTAATGTACGCTTCGTGATGGTCATCCGTCCAACTTGGAATTCAGAGGTCCAGTGACGAACAGAAGAAGGTCTATCAGGTTCTGATCGTATTTGTAACGTTCTGGCAAACCCTCTGTTTGGTTCGTTGTTGTATTCGGGCTTTGAGTGTCTTTTTTATTCTTCTTTTTTATAAAGTTTATCGAGATCTCTGATCGAGTTTCAGCTGCGAGGTCGACTCGCTTTTCATTGGAGTCCTGAATGGAAACAGAAGAGATGCTCGATCTCCACCCTCTGTTTTTGTGGCCCCTCCTTCTCCTGTTCTCTTGCACACTACTTGTCTTTCATGCTCTCTCTCTCTCTCTTTCTCTCTCTATGTAACTGGTACGTTTTTGCAGTAGGGCAGCAGATCTGACACCACAGGGAGTGTTAGTTCCGTCCCTTTGGTCTTCAGCCCGTTCGGCTCCTGCAGCGTTCACACTGGCAAAAGATCTCCGTTCATCTGAGGTCCTCAGACGGCGAGACGTAAAAAAAAAACAAAAAAACTGAAGTCTCTGGAGAGGATTGGGTTCCTGTTCTGTAGGGAGCATGAGCAGGCTGCAGGGCTCAGACAGGTGGCGAGCGGTGGACAGGACATCGGGTCGGTGCCCATGCTGCCCGTCCGGCTGGAACGAGTGAATCGGCTGAGGTGGGGCACCGTTCACTTCCTTACACTCGAATGCAGCTGCTTTCTGCAGGTAAGGGTTGCTTTTCTTGCTTCACATCAGATCTCAGAAAAATATAACCGAACCGTCCGAGGTCACCGGAGCTGAAGAGGCGGCGTTCTTACACGGCCTGGGTGTATCTGCCCATCACCCCAAACGTTCTCCGGATGGGCATGGAGACCCCCCACGACTCTGGTACCGAGTATGGAATTAAGCAAAAATGAGATGAGATTTAAGGTTTGATTCATTAAAAATCAGCAATAATTATTCACATTTGGTTTAATAGTGTAAGCTAACGGAGAAGTAAGTTGAAAAATACTAAAGTAAAAATACTTCAGCGCAAGGGGAACCTACCAAATCTGCCAGAGACTGCACGCCAGCCTAAAGAGGCTGTGTGTCCTGTTGAGCGCCAGTCCTCACAAGGCTTCGTCTATAGAACCCAAGACACAAGAACCACTGGTCCTGCTCTTTAAGAATTCTGAATTTGAATTCCATAAGGCTGATCCTTTCAGTGTGGAGTTGGCATGTTCTCCAGAAAGTAATAATGTCTCTGAGCTCATACGACTCAAATATGTTGCAAATATAGCTGCAGAAATGTTAATGCCTTCGTATTATAATCATTACTTTCTGATCCTTTAAAGCCCTGTGCTTTAAACATAAGGTACGACTACGGAAACACATTTCTGTCGCCATTCAAATTTTGATACCACACCTGTGCCCAAAAATATCCTTCAACTTTATTTACCTAGCAACAAACTTTTTTTTTTTACCTCGATCAGTTTTTCATTCATTCATTATCTTCCTCTTTATCCTCTGTTAGGGTCACGGGGGGGTTCCCCATGCCCATCCAGGGGAGAACGTTTTGGGCGCTGGGCAGATAGACCCAGGACAGGACGCCAATCCATCGCTGGGCAACCTTGACCAGTTTCTCAAACATAAATCCAGAATTTTATTTTAATATTAATAGATAGATTTATTCAGCAGGAAATTTACCAAACATGTTAATAATACAGGCGGCACGGTGGCTTAGTGTTTAGCACATTCGCCTCTCAGCACTAGAGATTCCCGGTTCGAATCCCCATCTGGGTGGAGTTTCCATGTTCTCCCCGTGTCTGTGTGGGTATCCTCCGGGTTCTCCGGTTTCCTCCCACAGTCCAAAAACATGGATCAAGTTAATTGAGTTCTCCAAATTGCCCCATATAGAGTGTGTCTGTGTGAGTGAGTGTGTGCCAAGCAATGGATTGGCACCCTGTCCTGGGTCTATCTGCCCAGCACCCGAGACGTTCTCCCCTGGATGAGCATGGGGACCCCCCCCACGACCCTAATAGAGGATAAAGTGGGTGATAATGAATGAATGAAATGTTAATAATACAAAAATTAGTACAAATAAGAAAGAAAAATTATGCAGTTAATCGTACCAAACATAAAGAGCAGTGCAGAAATAAAACAATTAAGAATAAATAACGTGGAATCCTGAGAGGTCAGGTGTTTACATGTAGAGTGTTCCATAGTGAAGATGAAGCAATACAACGAGTTCAACCAGAGAAATGTGAATAAAACGCTCGTAGAACAAAGAACCCTGATCAAGCGATTAATAACTCTTTAATATTAATGACATCAGCCTTGAGATAATATTACAGGAGTTACAGGCGCGACATCATAAATAAGCGTGACAGGACGTCCACAGTCGGAGTGCGAGGTGTTGGTGTGGTCAACCTCATGTATGAGAGGGAAATGTCTGACACCCTCAGGCTTTTAAAAAGAGAATGACCTCGGGTTTGTTTTGCATGACGTTTGTCTGCGGCGGTCGCCGATGTGTCGCGTCATTTCATCTCGTGTGGCATGAAATGAAGCGATTCAGTTAACGCGACGCAGAGAGTCTGACGGATCTCTGATGGTGCAGATGAACTTGTGTTGATTCTTTGTAAAAGCTCATTAATAATGTAAAAGACTATATAAATATTAAACGTAGAAAGTCAAACACTTATCTAAAGAAACGTCAGGCATCAAGAATTTTACGATAATTCACCCAAAAGCGTCAGAACTCACAGGAACGACGCAGGGTTTCAAATTTTTGTTAATGATTTAATGTAAACATGAAATAACATTTTGTTATTTGCAGAAAATTTCCCTCGTAGTCGTCGTAGTGACGAAGTTGAGACGCCCCTACGATGAATTAATTGCTGCGTTTTAATCGCGATTAATCGCAAAAGCGATTCATTGTGCCGTCCCTACTGATCGTACAGTAAAACTTCAGCTCGTGACGAAGGTTTGTGCGAAACGAGGTTAGAAGTTCACCGCAGAAAACCTCAAGACGCGAACAGAACGGATGCGAGTGGATCGCTCTGCGGCTCCGCAAACACAAACGAGACTATGCAAACAAAGAGAGGGCAAGCAAACAGAACGGAGACTTCTCAAACAGAACGAAGGCTGGACGCAGAGAGCAGGCCAATGGGAAATTTCAATCTTAGATGCAAACGTAAGGGACGTAAAGAAATTCAAGTGAAGGACTCGCAGTAAGACGAGTGATGAGTGTACAAGAGACCTGCAGGAATTACAGAAAGTAGAACGTAGAACTTAAACAGCAGAAAAGTCAGAACCAGAGCGGCTGCAACCGAAGCAATTTAATGGAGAAGAGAACCAATCAGAACACAGGAGTAAGAACTTCAAAATTGTTTAGTTATCTAGTATATATATATATATATAGGCACGGTGGCTTAGTGGTTAGCACATTCGCCTCTCAGCGCTAGGGATTCCCGGTTCGAATCCCAATCTGGGTGGAGTTTCCATGTTCTCCCCGTGTCTGCGTGGGTTTCCTCCGGGTTCTCCGGTTTCCTCCCACAGTCCAAAAACATGGATCAAGTTAATTGATTTCTCAAAATTGCCCCATTTAGAGTGTGTCTGTGTGAGTGAGTGAGTGTGTGCCCAGCGATGGATTGGCGCCCTGTCCTGGGTCTATCTGCCCAGCGCCCGAGACGTTCTCCCCTGGATGGGCATGGGGAACCCCACCGCGACCCTAATAGAGGATAAGCGGGAGATAATGAATGAATGAATGAATATATATATATATATATATATATATATATATATATATATATATATATATATATATATATATATATATATATAGATAGATAGATACAGTATATATTCATTTATTCATTATCTTCCGCTTTATCCTCTATTGGGGTCGCCGGGGGGAGGGTTCCCCATGCCCATCCAGGGGAGAACGCTTCGGGCGCTGGGCACACACTCACATACACAGACATGCAGGCGTACACACTCAATATAGGGCAATTTGAAGAACGAACTCAATTGACTTGATCCATGTTTTTGGACTGGGGGAGGAAACCGGAGAACCCAGAGGAAACCCACGTGGTCACGGGGAGAACATGGAAACTCCACCCAGATGGGGATTCGAACCGGGAATCCCTAGTGCTGAGAGCCGAACGTGCTACCCATTAAGCCAGCACGGTGGCCCGCCTCTCATATCAACATTAAATATTATTATAACACAAAATGACTAATTATTTTTGCTTCTTTCTGATTGGTCGTCCTGCACTGAACTGGAGAATTATTCAAAAGTTGGACAGACACAGATGAGAACGTCCTCTCAGAACCTGTTAGATCTGCGTCCTGCGTCCAACTCACTAAAGTTCAACCAGCAACTAGAGCTCTGATTTCAGTCTGGTGTTGGTGGAGAGAGATGGAGCTGTGTGTGTGTGTGTGTGTGTGTGTGTGTGTGTGTGTGTGTGTGTGTGTGTGTGTGTGTGTTGTGGTGGGGGGGGGTTAAAACAGAGGATCACTTTCTATTTGAATGCATGATTCATTGGTTCTGTAGGTGCTGGGGACTCTGAATAGGTGTCATTGTTGCCGTCAGTACAGGACACGCTCCCGGGCTCCTGATGTCCCAGCACCGTTTGCAGAGGATTATGGGTATTATGAGCAAATTACAATGCCATTAATTACCATTCATTCATTCATTATCTTCCGCTTTATCCTCTCTTAGGGTCGCGGGGGGGTTCCCCATGCCCATCCAGGGGAGAATGTTTCGGGCGCTGGGCAGACACACCCAGGACAGGGCGCCAATCCATCGCTGGGCACACACTCACTCACACAGACACACTCTATATGGGGCAATTTGGAGAATTCAAGTGACTTGATCCATGTTTTTGGACTGTGGGAGGAAACCGGAGAACCCGGAGGAAACCCACGCGGACACGGGGAGGACATGGAAACTCCACCCAGATGGGGATTCGAACCGGGAATCCCAAGTGCCAAGAGGCGAACGTGCTAAACCACTAAGCCACCGTGCCGCCCACCTTTCATTTAGATTGGAATAATAAAGAAAGAATTGTGTGTGTGTGTGTGTGTGTGTGTGTGTAAGCACGGCTGCTGTAATCTGCTTCGCTGACGGTTCAGCCCGAGCCCGATGATGCAGTCTGCGGCTCCGGGGGGGAATAATAATTAAACAAACTGCAGGACGGCTTCTGTACTAATTGGGTACGAGAAGCAAGCGATAATGGAGATGACGAACCTCACACGCAATCAATGGCAGCATGATGCAGAGTGAAGATGAATGAACACACACACACACACACACACACACATGCGGAAACTCAGGGTGTCACTTTTTTGTCGCCAACAAAGAGACAAACATTAAGGTCATTAACGCACAATTAACGATAACGGTAAAGTGTACTCTAAGCTGCAAAGTTTAGCTTCAAATTTAACTGGATATTTTTAATTTAATAATAATAATAATAATAATAAAATATAATGTAATAATAGAAGGGCGGCGTGTTCCTCTTGCAGCACTGGGGATCCAGGTTCGAATCCCAACCTGGGTGGACTTTCCATGTTCGTCCCGTGTCCTCATGGGTGTCCTCCGGGTTCTCCGGTTTCCTCCCACAGTCCAAAAACATGGATCAAGGTCAATGGAATTCTCCAAATTGCCCCATATAGAGTGTGTTTGTGGATTGAGTGTGTGCCCAGCGATAGAGTGGCGTCCTTTCCTGGATGTATCTGCCCAGCGCCTGAAACGTTCTCCCCTGGATGGGCATGGGGAACCCCAGCAACCATAATAGAGGATAAAGCAGAAGATAATGGACGGATGGCTGCCTTAAATTGCCCCTATAGTGTGTGGGTGTGGGAGTGTTTGCCCAGTAATGGATTAGTACTCGAAATGTTCTCCCCTGGATGGGCATGAGGAACCCCACTGCAAACCTAATAGAGGATAAAGCGGAAGATAATGAATTAATGAATGAATAATGATGATGATGATGATGAATTTGAGGTTCTGATTTTATTGTGTATTTTTTATTAATTATTAAACATTAACTAAGAACCTTGATTTTTTTCAGCATGTTATAAAAGGAAATGACACAAACCTCCATTACTTGATTCCTTTAATGCAGCACTGAATACGATCCCCCCCGTTGTGAGACTTTCACTGGAGGACGTCCTGAATTGTTCACAATGGTTAACCCAATTTCCTGAAGCAAAGGGAAAACGTGCTTCATGCGACGCTCAGATTACATTTCCTAAACTTGAAAAGCCAGATTTTTTTTTTTGGAACGCGGTTCTCCGGCGGTGCGGTAGACCACGGGGTATTAGAGCGTGAGCGGTCAGCGTTTGTGTTCTCTGCAGGAATGATGGGTGGCAAACAGAGGAAGCAGTGGAGGTCCATGTGTAAGGGTCTGGTTCTGGGGACCTTCCTGACCAGCTGTATGATCCTGTTCTACTGCCTGTCCACTCCGGAGATCCAGTTCAGCCATCCAGAGTGAGTTCCTAACGCTCTAACGGACCTCTGAGGTTCCTCACGAGCTCAAAGCAATCACTGACGTCCCTGTTTCCTTCCCAGAGTTCCCGTGCCCTACTCCTGTGCTCGTCGCCCGTCACCCGGCCACTCTGCCTCCCAGCGCTGCACCCCGAAGGTCGACCTCATGTTCATGAAGACTCACAAGACGGCCAGCAGCACCATCCTGAACATCCTGTTCCGCTTCGGCGAGAAGCACCAGCTGAGGTTCGCCTTCCCCAGCAGCCGGAACGACTTCTTCTACCCGGCACCCTTCCACCGCTCGCAGGTGAAGGACCACGGGCCGGGAATGTGCTTCAACATCATGTGCAACCACATGCGCTTCAACCAAACCGAAGTGGCCAAGGTCCTCCCAGCGGACACCACCTACTTCACCATCCTGAGGGACCCGGCGGAGCTCTTCGAGTCCTCCTTCCATTACTTCGGACGCCTGGTGCCCTTCACCTGGAAGATCTCCGGAGACGACAAGCTGGGGGAGTTCCTCCGACACCCCGACCTTTACTATGACCCCGAGGGCTTCAACTCCTTCTATCTCAGGAACTTGCAGTTCTTTGACTTCGGCCAAGACAATAATTTACCGCCGGACGACTCCAGAGTGGAGGAGGGTATAAAGGCCATTTCCGGACGCTTCCACGTGGTCATGCTGGTGGAGCACTTCGAGGAGTCGCTCATCTTACTGAAGGAGGCTCTTTGTTGGGAAATGGACGACCTCTTGTTCTTTAAGCTCAATGCGCGGAAGGGGTCCACCATCTCCAAGCTGACGCCCGAGCTCAGGGCCAGGGCCTTGCAGTGGAATGCTGTCGACTGGAAGCTCTACCAACATTTCAACGCCACTCTTTGGAGAAAGGTGGAGGCGTACGGCCGGCGGCGCATGGCCAGCGACGTGGCAGAGCTGCGCCGGCGAAACGCCGAGATGGCCGGCATCTGTATCGAAGGCGGCCATGCGGTCGACGCCGGGAGCATCCACGAGACCTCCATGCAGCCCTGGCAGCCAATAGGCGAGAAGTCTATTATGGGGTACAATTTAAAACCGAATGTGGACAAGGCCCATCAACATCTGTGCAGGAAGATGCTGACGCCCGAGTTACAATACCTAACAGACCTAGGGGTCAACCTGTGGATCACCAAACTGTGGGGCCACATCAGGAACATCCTGAACTGGTAGACACTCTGCATTTTTTTGGCCCCTGAAAGCTTTCTGTATCAGAAGGTGGCAGGACGAAGACGTCTCGACATTTACACGACGGTTCTCCACATTTTACTATAAAAACTTTCTGCCGTGTTTGGTTTTCATAAAGCCACATAACGGAGTTCAAATCTAAAATGGTGCTCGATACGAGGCAATCACACACGAACCCCAAATCAGTGCACGACCTCGAATGACCCACCGCTGTATGTTCCTGTTTTAAACCTCACAGATCCCGGCACGTCCCGCACATCTGAACGGTCTCAACAATCACATGACGGTCGATGAAATAAAAACCATTGTAAATACTGTCTGCTGTGCTGCTGTTTGTCGTTACATTTATAAAATATAGACAGAAGTATGCGCACATGTCTAGCGGCCAGCTTCGTGGGAACAGTTTGGGGAAGGCCAAGGCATGACTGCGTAACACGAGGTCCATAAAATCCATTATTTGGTAAGTTTGACTTGGAACTCTGTTAGGAGTCCCAAAGATGACCTTCAAAATCTGTAGTCCATCTGATTAACGACTCTCGCAGGTGCGCCACCGATCAGGTATCGTCTGGGTGGAGGATTAGTCTCAGCACTGCAGTGAGCACACCACCACCACGTCAGTGTCTCTGCAGTTCTGAAAATTCTTCACCACCTTAATAAATACCTGCTCGCTGGGGGTCATGATTATCAGATCAAATGGGACTAACAGAGTTCATAGATATACAGATGGACTACAGAAGGTAAAAGAAACCCCATCTGTATGTTCAGTGAAGCAAAGTGCAGAAGCAAGACGGTGTAAGTGATGAAGTTTTTATTGATTTTACACAAAAGTGTTTATATAACGAGCTGCATGTGAAAATGTGTGTGTGTGTATGTGTGTGTGAGAGAGAGA
>JAFMOD010000682.1:321676-335000 GCA_019802435.1 Corydoras maculifer | reverse complement strand
TTTCTTTTTTGCTTTTTCTGTTTTCTTCATTGTCTTTTCCGTTGTATAATTATATATCACACTCCTCACACTGTCCCTCTGTGCCACTTGCATTATCCATCCATCCATTATTATGGGGTTCCCCATGCCCATCAAGGGGCGAACGTTTCGGGCGCTGGGCAGATACACCCAGGACAGGGCGCCAATCTATCACTGGGCACGCACTCACTCACACAGACACACTCTATATGGGGCCATTTGGAGAATTCAATTCACCTTGATCCTTGTGTACTATGGGAGGAACCCGGAGGAAACCCACGAGGACATGGGGAGAACATGGAAACTCCACCCAGATGGGGATCCCCTTCCCCCCAGCATTATCCATCCATCAACAAACACGCCACCACTGTCATATCAGCATCACTGCAGTGCTAAGAATCTTCATTCATTCATTATCTTCCGCTTTATCCTCTAATAGGGTCGCAGAGGGGTTTGGTTTGATTATTAATTGTTTATAGCAGTTTTATTTATTAGTGTTTGTAAATTAGGCTGCAGACTGACCTTAAATCCCATCAGACATCTGTACAGATACAGAGCTCTCTACCCCCCCCCCCCCTGTTCTGGACTATCTCTCTGTGATAGGGTTCAGACGTCAGACAGTTGGGTTTGTGCGCGCGCCGATGCATGACCGGTTGTTCAAGAGCAAACGGGAAAGATGTGGGAGGTAAAGAGTGATTTGGGCTGGAGGAGGGTGACGAACAGATCCAAGTGCGATAGGTCAGAATCGTTCCCTGTTTGCGGATGATTTTAATTCGTCAATGAAGCGAATGCCTCACACTCCGAGGGGGGGGGGTGTCGATGAAGGGCCAGAGAGCGAGAGAGGGATGAAGGTTTAGGGGTTGGTGGTGTCGATCTGCGTACTCTAACCGAAGTAAAGACAGACACAGGGTTTTGGGGGGTGGGGGGTGGTTTCGAGAAGCAGATTCCACGCTCTCCCTGCTGGAGTCTGGTTTCGCTGTTTGACCTGCTTGGATCCTGCACCCTGATTGTTGGGTTACATCGAGTGCAAAGGAGTGTGTGGGTGTGCATGTCTGCACTTGGACATGAGCCCGAAACTGTCCAGTCAGCCATATCCTGTTCCCATCCTACTCATGCCTGTAGCCAAAGCATATTCATACCACTGATCCTCCTCAGTGCCCTTGCTCTACATTCCCTTGATTGTGTGTGTGTGAGAGCACCAGCATGTAGGCTACAGGTTATAAATAGAGGTATTATGATAAAGCTTGGAACTTTTAAATTCTATGGGCTCATGTGTGTCTTAAAATAAACCTGTGAACAGAGGAGTTTTTTTTTTTTTTATTAATATTTTGTATTGAATATAAAATTCAGTTCACATTCAGCTACAACAGTAACATGCTGCTTCCACTCTGATGCTTCATGACGAGCCATATATAGGATGGCGATCGCTATTAGAGGGCGGCACGGTGGCTTAGTGGTTGGCACGTTCGCCTTTCAGCACTAAGGATTCGAATCCCCATCTGGGTGGAGATTCCATGTTCTCCCCGTGTCCGTGTGGGTTTCCTCCGGGTTTTCCGGTTTCCTCCCACAGTCCAAAAACATGGATCAAGTGAACTGAGTTCTCCAAATTGCCCCATATAGGGTGTGTCTGTGTGAGTGAGTGAGGAAGGGGCTGGTTCAAACCAGGGAGATTGAACCAGCCCCTTCCCTTCAACATCGGTGCCTGACCTCACACGTTTTTCAAGATGAATGGGCAAAAACGGTCACACTCCAAAATCTTTCCTTAGAATTGGGAGCTGTTATAGTTACAAAGGGGAGCTCAAAAGCTCCTCTTGGTGTAATGTGAAGGTGTCCCAATTCTTTTTTTTATTATTATTATTTTTTTTAGGATCCTACAAATCTGGACAAATTCAATGTCTCCAACTTCTTCCATGTGAAAAACAACCTGAAGGTTTTGGACCCAGGTTTGATATTTTTTTATCATAATTAAAAAAAACTTTTTATTTAAATGCTTTATATTTGAAGGTTGACGTGTGAAGCTTAAAAACAGTTTGTCACCGAGTTTGTGTTTTGCTCAGATGAAGAGAAGGCGAAGCTGGACCCCGCGTATCACCTGAAGACCACCAACCTGGAGACGCGGGAAACTTTAGCAGAGCTCTACAAGGGTTATAAAGGCGACGAGCTGTTGGCCTCCACCATGAAGGAGCCTGAGGCCAAGAAAACGGACAAACTCAATGCTGTAAGGCCCGCTGTGTCATTATTCATTCATTCATCCATTATCTTCCTCTTTATCCTCTGTTAGGGTTGCGGGGGGGGGGGTCCAGGGGAGAACGTTACACCCAGGACAGGGCACCAATCTATTGCTGGGCACACACTCACTCACTCACACAGACACACTCTATATGGGGCAATTTGGAGAACTCAATTGACTTGTTTTTGGACTGTGGAAGGAAACCGGAGAACCCAGAGGAAACCCACGCGGACACAGGGAGAACATGGAAACTCAGATGGGGATTCGAACCGGGAATCCCTAGGGCTGAGAGGCAAACGTGCTGAACCACTAAGCCACTGTGCTGCCCGGCCCGCTGTTTCATGAGTTTACTAAGAGTTGACGACACTGTCGTCTTTGCAGGTGTAACAGCTTCCTTTGGAAATACTTTTTGAAGTCTTTACATGGTGGTGGCACCATGTGGGCCTTCCCCAAACTGTTCCCACACCGTTGGAGAGCCAGTACTTGATATACTCTGTGTTGGTGGGTTCAAAAAGAATGGCCTGAATTCAAACGCAGTGCGTCTTAATACTTTCGTCCATCTGGATATGTTAAATGTGTGTACGTCATTTCATCCGAAGCCCCAAATCCCGGGATCCGTCCCCGTCGTGTGGAGTCCACGTGACCCGAAATCTGTGATGCAAGTCGGCGCGAAGCCGCACGGCGAGGTGAATCCTGCCTTTCGGACACCAGCGCCATCACAGAGCAACTGGAGCGGAAGATATCGCCTCTCCCAATCCGTGACGAGCGACCCCCCTCTCTCTCTCTCACACTCACACACACACACACACATGTGCTGCAGACAAGTTCGTCATGGAATCGTGTCGTGTTAAAAGTGACACGCTGAACAATCGCATGGCGTGAACAGAAGTCCGCTGAGTCTGAGCGCTGAGATGGCACCGCTGCTCCCCTCTCCTGTAATATCTGACCTCGACCTCGTCAGCGTTTCAGAAATGCTACTTTAATTGGACTGTAGACCCTGTATTCCACCTGCCCCTCACTCGGATCCCACAGGCTCACCCCTGCCCCCTGCTGAGGAGTGTGCGTCGGTAGCCACCGACGCCGCAAACAATCGTGACTTTATATGGAACGCAAATAACACACACGTCCACTATTTGTGGACCGACCGGGGCACAGAGTGCAGATACTTTCTCAGAGACCTCACACGCCCCCCCCCCATGTTTGTTGATCCTCGGCTTCTCTTTCAGGCGGCGATGCTTTGTGACGGCCTCCGAGCGTCACCGAGCGCCAACTGCACTAATGGGGCTAATGCTCTCTGACAAGCTTGGCTTTGTTACCGGAGAGCCGGAGCTCAGTTCTGTAAAGCGCAGGAGGGCAGCGGAGGACGTGAAAACAAAGTTCGGAATAATATTTATAATATAATGGTAAAAGTGAAGCCAGAGCCGAGAAATGGAAGCCCTCATGAATCACTATCATCAGATCCGTTTATCAGAAAGATCAAGGGTTCCGAAGGGGCCTCAGTGTGGGACCCGCATGTTCTCATGGTCATTAGGTCACGACCCACTTTTACAGAATACAAACCAAACAAGTTTGTTTTGGGAAAGTTGCCTTTAAAAACACATTTGGGACATTCATATGCATTTTTAGGGGCGTGTTTGCATTTCGCCTTCTTACCTGCGAACATCAGGAATTTAAAGAGAAGGGTGACCAGCGGTCGAATGGTGGTTACCATGGTAATGAGAGTGTCACGCGCGTCTGACACGTGCCTTTCTCTAGCTCCTTTTTTTTTTTTGTCTTGTTTTTTTCAAGTTGAAAGGCGAGTACAAAAGCAAATGAGAATTTATTTACATCATTATTATTATTTACATTTAAAAAAAATAAAAAATTTGCATAACATATGTTTTATCATGGGCTTTACCCCCACCACACCCCATGTGCATTAAACACTACTTTGAAACCCAGAATGCACTGTGGGAAGTTCCTGTTCCTGACCACCTCTGAATAATATAAAAAAAAACATTTATTATGTATTCAACCACGAATGTGTCAAATATCTTCTCCCTACTTCTTAATATAGTAGCCTCTCTCTCTTTTTTTCTTTCTTTTTTGAAAGACGAGTACAAAATCAAATAAGCATCCATTATTTTGAGAGACGCTGATATAGATGGACTTTGTAGTTCTTAAATACAGACTGTAGTCCACCAGTTTCTCTACATATTTATTATGTTAGTCTCTCTGAATATTAGGACCTGGTTGATTGGTCATTTCTAGCAATGCATTACTGACATGCATCTCTCGGTCTCTGTCTCTCTGCAGGCTCATTACTCCACAGGACGAGTGTCCGCCTCCTTTACCTCCACTGCTATGACCCCAGCCACCACTCATGAGGCGGGTGAGGATCGGACCCTCTGTGGAGTTGCAGGGTTCTTTCATGTCTATTTTTTCGTGTGTTGTCTGTAAACACATCATTCAGTAGCACGGCTTAAAACACAGTTTTGACCTCTCATCCCTCCGATTCATTATTAACTTCTTTTAGTTTATAGTTTTCAAAATACACTCCGACTCGTTCACTTTGCTCCGGTGATGATCGCCCCCTGGTGGTTCCACCTCACCGAGGAGCTCATTCTCACTGCGTGGCGTTCTCCACTGCAACGTGGTGGAACGCTCTTCCCAACTCTGTCCATAAGGCGGAATCACTGAGCAGTTTTAAGAAACTACTGAAGACGCATCTCTTTAACAAACACCTGTTGTAAAAAAAATAAATAAAAAGGGGTGGGGGGGGGGCGCAGCATCAAATAACAATCAGGTTTGATGATTTTACAGTGCAGTTGGTTTTCTCCATAATTTCTGACTTGTTCTCATTTGTAAGTCGCTTTGGATGAACGCGTCGGCTGAAGGACTGAATGTAAATGGATTCGTTCCGACTCTGTCGCCGTTTCAGATGCGATTTCCGACGACGCCGTCCGCTATAGTTACGTGAAGAAGAAGGGTTACGTTCGTCTGCACACCAACAAGGGAGACCTGAACCTGGAGCTGCACTGTGATAAGGTACGACTGAGCGTCAGCTGATCAGTCCACTGTTTACTGACTGTAGGTTGGGGGGGGGAGGGGGGTTTAGGAGTGTGACGACACCCAACAGGAGCAGCCGAATAAGGAGGAAGAATATTTTTGTTCTTTTGATAACAATGTTCCAAAACCATTAAAGGTTTAATGCGGTTAATTAGAACGTTCGTTATGCAGATGATCT
This sequence comes from Corydoras maculifer, assembly GCA_019802435.1. NCBI lineage: Eukaryota > Metazoa > Chordata > Actinopteri > Siluriformes > Callichthyidae > Corydoras > Corydoras maculifer. The sequence continues at coordinate 329,526 of JAFMOD010000682.1, read as the reverse complement.
GAGTTTTAATGGTAAAAGCCTAATTTTAGGGCGCCGCATTCAGCGGCCTGCAAACAAACAAGAGCACGAATCCTGCTCTCGGTGCACCTTCGCTGAGCCCTCGCTTTAATGATGTTTATTTCCTTCTGCCCACATGGGTTCACCTGCTCGCTCGCTCGCTCACTCACTCAATACTGACACTGTATCTGAATATGTCACCGATGAGTCAGGACTGAATAATCACACACAGAGAGACAGAGAAACAGGGACAATAAAAGAGAGACACGAACAGACAGAAAGAGACACACAGACTGAGAGAGACAGGGACATAGAGACACACAGAGATACAGGACAGGGTCATTTGACTGAATGACCATGTGAACTCATTGATCTGCAAAAAGCCAATTGCATTAGATTGTGCTCATGTCTTTTCGCCCGGTATGTAGGGGGCAGTAGACGATCCGGTATGTAGGGGGCAGTGGACGATCTGGTATGTAGGGGGCAGTAGACAATCCGGTATGTATGTCTTTTTGCCCGGTATGTAGGGGGCAGTGGACGATCCGGTATGTAGGGGGCAGTGGACGATCCGGTATGGACGATCCGGTATGTAGGGGGCAGTTGAGTTGAGAATACTTTAAATCCCCTGTTGCTTCTCTGCTCATCAAAATAAACAGCTGTACTAACTTTGCTCTTTGAAAAAAACAACTGTATCTCTCTCCACCCCCCCCCCAACCTTACCCCCCCATGCATGTGCGTGCTGGGCGGTGGGGGTGCGCTAAAGCTGCCTGGCAGGCATAGAGACAGCCCTCCGTAGCCTTGGCCCCGGTAACTGAGCTCTCTTTTCGCCCCTTTTCATTGGCCGCGCTCTTGTCAAATGAGGATAAAGAAAAGACGTCGCAGTGATAAGAAAACTGCCCTCCCCTCCTTCCTCGGCTTTTTGTCCCCAAGCCCCGCCCCCTTCCCTCACCACTCTGATTCTATTTGTGGCTCTGTGTTTTTCTTTCTTTATTTTTTTGTTTCTCTCTTCCTCGCTTCCTCTCTCTCTCTCTCTCTATCTCTCCCTCTCCCTCTCTCTCTCTCCCTCTCCCTCTCTCTCTCTCTCTCTCTCGGCCTCCTTGACGTTCCACACTTTGACCGAATGCGAGTGCAGGGTGTTTCCTTAATGTTCCTTTAAATGTCATGATTAAAAACAACATACGAGGCAGAAACGCTCACATCTTTCTCAGACGGGTGTAGATCACGTCTCGGAAGAGGAGATTATTAACGATTTTGCTTTCGTTAAACGCATTTATGAATCAAACCTTGTTTTGTTTTTTTATTATAGTATGTTTGTTACCATTTTATAAAAGTAATAAGTCACAAGAAAGAGGAGGAACTGGTGAGACTAATAAATAACACCTCTTTCCCGTGATTTGTTCTGATAATGCCACGCCCTCTCGTACCTCATGTTTTTAATTATTTATTCATGACGTTGCATCTGACGAAAGCCGAACGTTTGTCTCGCAGATTCCTAAAGCCGGTGAGAACTTCATTAAGCTGTGTAAGAAAGGATATTACGACGGCACCGTATTTCACCGCTCCATTCGGAACTTCATGGTGAGAACGTGCAGACACCCTGAAACCTCGTTATCGTTTCTGTAATTCTCTTAAATTTATGCAAAATAGCAACGTTTCATCTGTGAGATAAGCAACGCTGCGTGAGTTGTTCTTGGCCACTTTGGGGTTTAAGTTCATTCATTCATTATCTTCCGCTTTATCCTCTATTAGGGTCGCGGTGGGGTTCCCCATGCCCGTCCAGGAGAGAACGTCTCGGGCGCTGGGCAGATACACCCAGGACAGGACGCCAATCCATCGCTGGGCACACACTCACTCACACACACACACTCTATATGGGGCAATTTGGAGAACTCAATTGACTTGATCCATGTTTTTGGACTGTGGGAGGAAACCGGAGAACCCGGAGGAAACCCACGCGGACACGGGGAGAACATGGAAACTCCACCCAGATGGGGATTCGAACCGGGACTCCCTAGCACTGAGAGGAGAACGTGCTGAACCACTAAGCCACCGTGCCGCCCGGGGTTTAAGTTGATGAGTATAAAGAATGCGTTGTGAGCTGAAGGTTACGACAGTTAACGACTCTTTCTGAAGGTTGAGGGTAACGTTGCGTTCTTTATTAGCTGCCAGCTTCGTTAATGTTTCTCTGGATCAGTTTCCACTCTTCCACCTCCTGCTTTCTAAAGATCTGATTACGCTTTCCACGCCCCAGGGGTCGGCCACTGTCAGCAGAATGTACGTTTTAACATGGGATGGAAGCCTTACCCCCCCCCCCTTTAAATAAAACATAAAGAAAACGAGGACGGCACAGGGGCCTAGTGGTTGGCATGTTCTTCTCTCAGTAATGGGCATCCAGGTTTGAATCCTGAGCTGGGTGGTTTGCATGTTCTCCCTGCGTGGGGTTTTCTCTAGGTTCTTTGGGTTTCTCGCACAGGCCAAAAACATGGATTCAAGGTGAATTGAGATCTCCAAATTGTCCCATATTGCATGTGTGTGTGTGTCTTGAGTGATAGATTGACGCCCAGTCCTGGGGGTATCTGCCCAGCGCCCGAAACGTTCTCCCTCAGATGGAAGTGCGGAACCCCTTCGTGACCCTATTACAGGATTAGGTGAAAGTTAATGAGTGGATAAAGATAACGAAACACATGTAATCATGCCTTAATGAGTTCAACAGAAATCACATGCTTGGCACACTTCTATTACACCAACCCAGTGGCAGGATTCTACAGAAAAACATGAAATGCTTGTGTTTCTCCCACTGGAATCGAACCTGCTTTATTATAATAAATAATAAACCTTACTGTCTGACATCAGTGCTGACCTAAAAGGAATGTTTTTATTATTATTATTATTATTTTTGTTATTATTATTATTATTATTATTAAAATTGTACATTTGTTTTTTTTAGATTCAAGGTGGAGACCCGACAGGCACCGGTACAGGTAAGTGCATTGCAATGGCTTAAAATAACTTGTAGTGACCTGTGTCTGTGTGTGTGTGGGGGGGGGGGGGCTGAAAACCGAAGCTGGTGTTGGCTGCAGTGCTCATCTTGCAACCATGTGTGTGTCACCAAATATCCATCCTGTTTAACTCGGCGGTCAGCGGTAACTCACGGCTGCAGATAAATGCTTTGTCAGAGGTAATTTTATCACCAGTCGACATTTAATGATGACTCCATCAAGGACTGTGTGCATCGCTGCCTTTGTGTTCACCACTTCGGAACAACTCGAGGTTCTGAGCGCGACGGCGTGAACGCGACGCTGTTACGAGGAGAGATTTGTAAACAGCGGCTCATATGCGATTTAGAAGGTTCTCCAGTCCACAGTCTCAGGTTAATTACAGGCACAGAGCACCTCTGCTTGAGATAACATGCCTCTATCTATAGAGTTAACGTCATTAAAAATGCATCAGCCTGGAGTGAGAGAGTGTGAGAGTGAATGGGTGTGGAGTTAAAGACCTCGCAGCCTCTTTAGGAAGAAACCCTGACCGAAGCTGAATCCTGACGCTGGATCTCTTTATCGCTCACATTAATATTCTCACCTTTTTTTTTTTTTTTTTTTTTTGGATCATCATCTGCTCAGGGTGCGAGTTTCACAGCTTTAGTGCCACTGCAGCGCTGATGAGTGTCGGTGTGTAAATGTTACACGGTAATTATACACACTGTAAATATTTCCTCTCCCTTCTGGACATCTGCTGACTTCAGGAGTTAGGATTTAAACGTGCGACGAATGGACGCAGCTGTAATGACGTCGCTTTTTAAGATAATCAGCGGTTTTCTGAATCTTCTACAAACTGTTGGAACAAATTTAGGTTTATGTTTTTATATATAGGACAGGCTGCCAATCTATCACTGAGTACTCACACACACAAAACACACTATATGGGGGCAATTTAGAACATTTAAACTTGCCTTAAATCCATGTTTTTGAAGTGTGGGAGGAAACTGGAGAACCTGTGGGGAACCCACACTAACACGGGGAGAACGAGGAAACTCCACCCATTTGGATTGAAAACTGGAACACCCAGTGTATGTATGTATGTGTGTGTGTGTAAAAAAAAATATATATATATATATATATATATATATATATATATATATATATATATATATATATATATATATATATATATATTATATATATTTTTTATTATTATTTTTTTTTTTATTTATTTATTATTTTTTTTTATTATTATTTTATTTCCCCCCCTGGCAACTGATAAGAATAAGTATTTGTCCGTTTCCCTCTGGTCTACTATGATAAGACCCAGGTACAGAGTGATAAAATTGTATGGTATGTCCAACTTTTAAATTGGGGACATTACATCTCTAACCCATGTTTAGGTGAAATTGCCTTCATTTTTCTGATCAGACCCGGAGTCCGGGTGTGACTAACAAAAGGATGAGCGCTTCCCGAGAAGTTCTCACAAATCTCAGGAGGAAACAGTTTAATCTCACCTTCCCTCCTGTAACTCCTCGCTCAGCCTGAGGTCGGTCTCATGTCCGCGATGATGACGTCAGCGGCGTCGCAAGTGCGTCTGGTTTTCTCGTGTTACGTCCGAACGGCAAACCACTCGCTGTGAGACCTCAGCCCGTGTTGACTTTGAGGTTTACTCAGGTTCTTCTGAGGTTCCTGTGAAATTCCCCTGCCACTAAACTCAATCAAGCCGTGGCACATCCGCAGGCCCAGACGCTGTGCAAGCAGAAAAACAAAATGGGCTTTGTGGTTTGTTCCCGTCTGTAGAACCCATGAATGGGTGAGGCATTTTATTAATTAATGAAGGAGCTCTTCTAATATGTTCTCATCATGTGACGTCTGAACGTCTAGATCTTTGGGCTTAATAACCTCCCTGTGTCGGTGTGCTAGAACTCAGAGGTTCTGGTGTGTGTTTATGTAAGAACCTTGTGCTTCTGTATGTCTGTTACCGTCCTGTTCTGATTCCTCTCCTGTGTTAAGGTCAGATCGGGGCATTCGGGTCATGGTAAAGAGGGCCTTCCCCAAACTGTTCTTACAAATGTAGAAGCATGCAGATAGCTAAAATGAATGATAACGTTCTTGATCCTGTTCCTCCTGTTTTACTGTTTCCCTCTGTCATCTCTAACTGAATCAAAAACTGAGTCGATGTTCCGATGCGTGTTCCATCAGCTGCTGATTTCACGTTCCACGCTGTTCCCCTCTCCGCGGTCTAATCAACTCCGTAGCGCCAGGGGTTGGAAATGTCAACCGGGCCATAAATTATGCAGAAATATCACCCGGGTCGTGTTCAGGAGGGCGCGTGGATCTGCGCATACGCAAATCGTTGAGCTGTAAACAGGTCACGGCGCGACACCCACCGCGACGGGGCCTCGCGGGCGAACCGGGCTGATCTCTGATCAGATCCCGTCAGTGCGTCGTTGGATTTATTAATCTCGCTTTGCACCATGAACGATCCGGGTTCAGGATCTCGTGCTGGAGTGTGGAGTTCGGGTTCAGAATAGACACACCGATAAACACACACTTATACACATCTGCTGTGTGTTTGATTGGGCTGCTTCGTTAATTCCGGAGCGTGGGAGTCCGTTGGATTTGGACAGGAATGAGACATTTTTAAATGTGTCCAAATTAAATATGCAAATATTCACATGGAGATGAGAAGGTTCATCAGTTTGGCTTCAGAATGGCTTTTTTAAATTTATTTATTTACCAATAAAGGCCACAGTGCAAGGGATTTCAATTTTTCGTTTTTCAGAACTGTTGAGAGGTTGTGATGCATAGTGTAACTTTGGTGTATATGGGATTTGAACCCGCAACCTTCAGATTTTAGCCCATCATGAACGATGAAGAATTACAACATCCAACATAAAGCTGCTCAGTTAACAATACTAGTTTTTGTTCCCCATCCAGGAGAGAACGTCTCGGGCGCTGGGCAGTTACACCCAGGACAGGGCGCCAATCTATCGCTGGGCACACACTCACTCACACAGACACACTCTATATGGGGCAATTTGGAGAACTCAATTGACTTGATCCATGTTTTTGGACTGTGGGAGGAAACCAGAGAACCCGGAGGAAACCCACGTGGACACGGGGAGAACATGGAAACTCCACCCAGATGGGGATTTGAACCGGGAACCCCCAGCGCTGAGAGGAGAACATGCTAAAGCACTAAGCCACCACGCCGCCCGTCTTTGTGTACCATTTTTATTTAAATGATTCATTTTTGAATTATAATAAAGAGTCATATTACACATTATTCTTACAGCAGACGTGATGTTGGCTTTTGCATGTTTTTTTTGTTTGTTTGTTTGTTTTGTGTGTGTGTGTGTGTGTGTGTGTGTGTGTGTGTGTGTGTGTCCGTGTGTGTCACTCCCCATCCCTCTTCCATCTGTGGTCCCCCTGTGGGCCTTCCAGCTTTATGTTGTCACATATCGAACATAATGGCAAGATTTATTTTAATAGACAGAACCCCCTCCATTCTCTCGGTGATGTTTGGTGTTTATTGTGATGATGCTGTGCAACGTCTTTCTTTCTCCAGCGCTGTTCATTTTATTACCTCATTATGCATCACTGTTAATAACACGCAGCCCTCAGCACAAAGTTTATTATCTACTGCCGTTAACTTCATCTCTCTCAGAGAAATCCTCCATCCGTTCGGTTCGCTGTATTCGTCTTTACTTTATTTCGTTCCACTGCTGAGGTGTTTTATCGTTTCAGGTGTTTTATTTTCATGTGCGTTTGTTTTCCTCTTCTCTTCTGTTATTGGCTCATTAATTTCATATGAATCATAATTTATATCCTTTTATTCCTGCTTTCATTTAGTTTGATTCATTAGGGATTTGAATTTGTTTATATGTCGTCTCCGTGGTTCTCGTTCTGCGCCGCAGGCGGCGAGTCGTGCTGGGGGAAGCCCTTCAAAGACGAGTTCAAACCCAATCTCTCTCACACCGGCCGTGGCATCCTCAGCATGGCCAACTCGGGTCCGAACACCAACAAATCTCAGTTGTGAGTGTTTCACGTACCGCGCCATAATAACTTTAATATAATAAAGTTGAAGTGGGACCCACGGTGGCTAACCTTTTCTCTTTGCGCAGCTTCATCACGTTCCGCTCCTGTACGTACCTGGACCGAAAGCACACCGTATTCGGCAGGTAATTATTTTCTGAGAAGCGAACGGTTACTCCTAAACTCCTGCCGCCATGATCGGCCACCGCTGTGTACTGGTTTGTTTGGAGTGTGTGTGTGTGTGTATGTGTGTGGCTTGGAGTCAGTGGTGAATGTCATGTTTGCTGTAGCCACTGTGTAAAGTGTGTATTCTAAGCAAACCTATTGTGTACTATTCAGCCTGAACATTCCAGATGACCCCCCCCACACACACACACACACACCCACACCCCTTTGTGGCCCATGTGGCAATCCCATTTTAAACTGCTCATGGCATAATTTTTGTATTTTCTTCCATCCATCTATCCATTATCTTCTGCTTTATCCTTTATTAGGGTCGCGGGGGGGGTTCCCCATGCCCATCCAGGGGATAACGTTTCGGGCGCTGGGCAGATACACCCAGGACAGGACGCCAATCTATCACTGTACTCACACTCACTCGCACAGACACACTCTATATGGGGCAATATGGAGAACTCAATTGACCTTGATCCATCTTTTTGGACTGTGGGAGGAAACCGGAGAACCCGGAGGAAACCCACGCAGACACGGGGAGTACATGGAAACTCCACCCAGACGGAGATTCGAACCGGGAATCCCTAGAGCTGAGAGGAGAACATGCTAAACCACTTAGCCACCGTGCCGCCGTGTATTTTCTTGATGTTTAAACATATA
>JAFMOD010000682.1:310925-321388 GCA_019802435.1 Corydoras maculifer | reverse complement strand
GAGGTCTGATTGTGGAAGCTGGGATACCGGCAAGTAGCCCATTACAATTAAGCCAGGATAGGACTAGGGCTTGAACAAGTAGTTGGGTAGCATGTTCAGTCAAAAAGGGTCTTGTCTATAAATTATATAAGATCAATTGTAAACACGATGTATTGTCTGCTGCTGTTAAAACAGCTATTTGTTTTATATCAGACCGAGCATATCAGACTCTCTCTCTCTCTCTCTCTCTCTCTCTCTCTCTCTCTCTCTCTCTCTCTCTCTCTCTCTCTCTCTCTCTCTCTCTCTCTCTCTCTCTCAGGGTGGTGGGTGGATTCGAGACCCTGACAGCCATGGAAAATGTGGAGAGTGATCCCAAAACGGACAAACCCAAGGTACAGTTGTTCCCGTCTCGCCTCGCTGTTATCAATCAGGCGCTGCGGTTGCAGAGAGGTGCCAGTCGGATGTTGCACCCGTGAGGCCAGGCGTCATCTTGGTTTAGTGCACGCCTCGCCGCCTTCGGTTCCTCCTGCTGGGTTCTTTCAGATTTAGTTCAGTTACACTCAGACTGACTGCTGTTCTGCTCTATTATAAAAAAAACCATTATTGTAAGATAGCATAAGTTAAAGGACGCAGCAGTGAACTTTACGGCCTTTGCTTCATTTTGTTTTACAGTTTCATTAAACCAAACGCATTTTGTCTGACCGACTTGGGTTCCGATTACGGCAGCGTAACGTGGTTTACTGAGGAGGTTTTCTGGTTGATTTTAAATCTTTAAAGACAGAATCGGTCCTCATCTGTTCTTCTATAATCCCTGATGTATTTATGTCTCTGCTGCGTTTCTCTGTTTCTCTCATCACAGTCGGAGATTAAGCTGATAAGCACCTCAGTGTTTGTGGATCCCTATGAGGAGGCAGATGCACAGGTGGGTGGGTCAGTGTGTGTGTGTGTGTGTGTGTGTGTGTGTGTGTGTATATATATATATATATATCTATATCTCAGAAAAAAAATATATAATATAAAATAGGCGGCACAGTGGCTTAGTGGTTTAACATGTTCGCCTCTCAGCGCTAGGGATTCCCTGTTCGAATCCCCATCTGGGTGGAGTTTCCATGTTCTCCCCGTGTCCGTGTGGGTTTCCTCTGGGTTCTCCGGTTTCCCACAGTCCAAAATCATGGATCAAGTCAATTGAATTCTCAAAAATTGCCCCATATAGAGTGTGTCTGTGTGAGTGAGTGTGTGCTGGGATGGATTGGTGCCCTGTCCTGGGTCTATCTGCCCAGTGCACAAAACGTTTTCCCCTGGATGGGCATGGGGAACCCCACCGTGACCCTAATAGAGGATAAAGCGGGAGATAATGAATGAATGAATATAAAATATATAATATATATATACACACACACACACACACACAAGTGTGTGTGTATATATAACATTGTGAGGAATTTGTTTAGACTCACATTTGCAGAGACACTGGTCACAATGTAAATCATGTAAGCATTATATGCTTAAACTTGTGTTTATGGTAACTCGTTGTCTGTACAGTCTAAATTTGGACCCTGTTTTTTAAATTGTTTGGAACCATATTTTTGTCAGGGACGAAAAAAGGTTTTAAATAAAAGACAAAGTAGCTGTACGGTGCGGTCTAATGTCATTTAAACTCATGTCGCAGTGACCCTCTTGTTCTTTTGATTCAAGTAACTATCAGGACGGCCGCATTTTGGACAATTGTATGCTTCCAACGCAATGGGAGCAATTTGGGGAAGGCCCCTTTATCTGTTCCAGCATGATTGTTCCCGCAGTGCACAAAGCAGGGTGGTTTCTAATGGGAGTTTGGTGTGTAGAACTCTATAGAACTCCTGAGACCCCTCACCCAACATGAGTGACTGACCACAAAATGCTGTAGAAAGCCCCTAAAAAGAGTGGACGATGTTATAGGTCTCAATACCGCTGTCCATAGTTAGTATATAGAACTTTTTTTATTATTAATTAATTAATTAATTAATTTATTTATTTATTTATTTATTTATTTTGGTAAATTGAAATGATTTGACGTGGAGTTTTTGTACGTCTGCTGTAGATCGCGGCTGAGAGAGAGAAGGAGGCGCAGAAGCAGGAGGAGGAGCGAGCGCAAACCTCAGCCTCTCTGAGCAAAAGCAAAGCTGAGCAGGAGCCCAAAAAATACAGACCAGGGGTCGGGAAATACGTCAACATGGCAGCCACGTGAGCGCACACACACACACGCAGACACACACACACACACACACGGACCCTTTAAATATTGACTCCTTGTTCTTGTTCCCGTAATGCTCTACTAGGGTTGCGCGGGGGTCGCCCATCCAGGGGAGTAGGTTTTGAGCGCTGGGCAGATACACCAGGGACAAGTCGCCAATCCATTCCTAGGGGCAATTTAGAGCATCCAATTCACCTTGAATCCATGTTTTTGGCCTGTGGGAGAAAACTTTAAGAGCCTGAAGAACACCCACATGGACATGGGGAGAACATGAACAGTTCACCCGGATTGGGATGGACTGTAGGGTGGACGGAAGAACCGGGACACCCCTCCCAAATTCCCGGCATCAGTTCCCAGGGGCTCAGACTGACACGGGACCCACTGCAGAACTTCAGAGATCTGTGAATGACTTGAAATCCATGCGGAGTTATGACATCATTCTGTCTGCTGCTTTTGATTAACTTGTGCATGTGGGTGGTGGTGGTATTTAGGAGAGGGGGGTGGGGAGGTTGTTAGTACCAGTGCACAGTGGGGTCCAGGATATGAGCAAATGCAGGCGGCAGGACATCAGAATGATTATCTCACAGCAGCTCGGTAACTCATCACACACACTCACACACACACACACTCTATATGGGGCAATTTTGGAGAACTCAATTGACTTGATCCATGTTTTTGGACAGTGGGAGGAACCGGAGAACCCGGAGGAAACCCACGCGGACACGGGGGGAACATTGAAACTCCACCCAGATGGGGATTCGAACCGGGAATCCCTAGTGCTAAGAGGAGAACATGCCAAACCACTAAACCACCGTAACGCCGTGTAAAAATATGAGGTTCAAATTGTCCCGCTCGTTTTCAGGAAGCGATCGGCGGCCGACGACGGCGGCAGCAAACCCTCCGGCAGCGACGGCGGCGGTGCCACCGCAAAGAGAGCCAAAGGCCGCACGGGATTTGGGGACTTCAGCTCCTGGTAGAAGTGGACCCTCTCCCGACCCTCGTCGGATGTCTGTGTACAGTATGGACTTTGCTCGCAAATCGGACTCGGTCCGATCTCCACAGCGAAATTTAATTTGGGGGACATTATGGATCCTCCGTATTTTTGGAGGTCACCCTTCACTCTTTTTTTTTTTTTTTTTTTTTACTCGGGAATAAATCCTCTTTTCTGAAATCTGGAGTCGAGGGGGATTTTCACACCTCTTTTTACTGTAGAGTTGCGCAGGTACAAATCCTCATACCCCTCCACCCCCCCACCCCCAAGGACGAGCAGCTGGTATGTCTGCGGCGTGTCTCCCACTTTGGCGCACGCCCACCCTGTAGGACGCTCTATTATCACCTTGCGTTTAAGCCTGTAATGTGAGAAAATAAAAAGCCCCCCTCGGCTATGAGACGGGAACCTCCCAGACTGTGGAGTGTTATCTGGGAACCTGCAGTCCTCGTTCTCCCGACAGTAAGAGGACGAGGCCATTCGGTGCAGAGCAGCGTGTAATCGTTTAGTGACAGCACTCTTCCCTCACCATCGTTCGTCTCAGTCGAGATGCGCTGTTCTGCTGTTTACACCGTGTCCCTTAATTATCATCCATCCATTATCTTCTGCTTTATCCTCTATTAGGGTCGTGGGGACGGGTCGGTTGTGAGGTTGTGATACATGATGTAACTTTGGTGTATATGGGATTCGAACCCCCAACCTTCAGATTTAAGCCTCATCCTGAACGATGAAGAATTACAACAGAAAACTGCTTAACAGTTAACAATACTAGTCTTTGTTTACCCATCCATTCATTATCTCCCGCTTTATCCTATATTAGGGTTGCGGGGGGGTCCCCATGCCCATCCAGGGGAGAACATCTCGGGCGCTGGGCTGATACACCCAGGACAGGATGCCAATCTATCGCTGGGCACACACTCACTCACTCACACACACACACACTATTTGGGGCAATTTGGAGAATTCAATTGACTTGATCCATGTTTTTGGGCTGTGGGAGGAAACCGGAGAACCTGGAGGAAACCCACACAGACACGGGGAGAACATGGAAACTTCACCCAGATTGGGATTCGAACCCCCACCCTCCCTGCGACCCTAATATAGGATAAGGAAGATAATGGATGGAACACCCGAATGTGTGTCAGAGCGAACGGCCAATCAAAGATCCAGTGTGCTTAAACTGTTGGCTGTCCTCCATCACCGCGCTCCATCAACCACCCTAATGATGTCTAATCTTACACACTGCATGAAAAAGACCATGTCAGCTGGTCTGGGATCAGTTGGGGGGAGGGGGGGGGTTCATCACACAATCCGTGATGAGAGTGTGGTGTGAATTACAGGAGGGTGAAACCTCAGATGGTGTGGAACCGGAATGGACATACGATCCACTGTTCGATGATGGCAGAACGGTGCGGGCGGGTGCACGCCGAGGGCACGGCTGGTTAGCGGATCAGCTGATTGGGTATTATGGGATGGAAATTGTATTGGGCATTCACACTGTCGGTTGTGCTGACGGTTCGAGAAACATTGGCCGAAGCTGCTGCTGCAGCTGACACAGAGGGACCCTTCCAGCCGAGCGTGCTCTGTGTGAACGATGTAAACTGGAACGATGTCAGAATGAGCATCGAGACGGCGCGGTGGGGGGGGGGGGTCACTCGAGGTGGGGCGGCTCTCGTCTGTGCACTCGGGGGAATAAATCAAAAGGGACGAAATGAATAACTGGGACCCATCCAGCCGAGACAATGCCATGTACGTACCGTCAGAGCGGCCGACTGATGGGTGGGAGGCGTGTAGCACCTCTACAGTGAACCCCTGAACCCCGTTATTCATCCCAACGACGGAAAATTAGCACCGTTTAAGAAAAAACGCTCATTAAACTGTTGGGGTCGAAACCCAACGATGACGGAAATCGTTGACGTAGTCTTCAGATCAAATCTGCAGGGTGGTGTCGCTCAGCGCGGCCGGCGCATGTCTCCGTCTCGTCTCCGCACGCGGGGTCCGCTCCGTTAGTTCAGCTCAAAGTTCTTTAATTACAGACCTGAGCCAATCACGTCCCCATCGCGCTCGAGTTTATTTACATCACAGCGCAGCGTCGCAGTTCCGAGCCCGAACCTCCAGAGAGCAAGAGGAAAAAACTCTGTTAGGACGTATTTATTTTAAAAAAAACACCTTGTGAGGACCGAGGCTCCTACTCTGTGAGTGGCATCATGCTTTCAGACATTGGCTTCATCTTTGGCCTTCCCTAAACTGTTGCTATGGAATTAGAAAGTCCAAATTGCAGGTGTTTTATCCACCTGTTGGTGGAAAATGAAATGCCTTGATTTCTGTCGTTTGGAGGGGCGTCCTAATACTTTAGCTCATGCAGCGTGCTCATCCGAGGCTTTATGTTTGGAGCTGAAGAGCTGAACTGAGAATAACGAAGAAATCAGTTTATTCTTCAGTTACAAACTGCAAACCTGCTGATCGTCACGATGCCGTCGTCCTGACTGACAATGTGCTGCGTCTTATTCGCTCTCTCTCTCTCCCGCTCTCTCTCTCACTCACTCTCTCTCTCTATCTTTTTCTTTCTCTCCTCTCTGTTTCTCTCTCTCTCTTTCTTTCTCTCTCGCTCTCTCTCTATCTCTCTCTCTCTGTCTCTCGCTCTCTCTCTTTCTCTCTCTCACTCTCGCTCTCTTTCTCGCGCTGTATTTTCACAGCCCTTTAATTTCTTCCTTCGACTTGCTCTTTATTACCCCCCTTGTTATTCTTCCCAGCCAGACATGTGACACCTGTCTTTAAAAGAACATAATTTACCCCCCACCACCACCACCACCACCCCGCCCATTTTCCCCTGGCATTTGCTTGCCATTTGGATCATTATTGTCTCCGTTCGCAGACTGAGGGCGTGCTGGCAGTATGTGAATGCCCCCCCCCACCCAGTGGCTGGTGTTGCGTGGCGGCGACAGGGTAACGCAGGTGGACGAGTTCCGGAGACGCCGGTTTAAAGGCTGTTTTCACAGGGCAGCGCCTTCAGGAGAATCATCAGCGCTTTGTCCTGCGAGACGGATGACTCACCCCTCCAGCGGTGATCTGTCTGTCCGTCCACCCCGCTGGCGCGGTCACTTCTGGCATGGTGCTCCATACACTGCCCAAAGCATCGGTCAGCATCACAAAAACCACATTTTCTGCACCGAAATATCCAAAATATGCCGGCTGCTTACAAATCAGATGACCCAAAGTATGTGGACAGCCTGGTTTTACTGAAAACTTAGTTATTTAAAGAGAGAAATGTATAAATATTTTAAGAAGGGAACAGGAGCTTCTCATGCTTGAAGCCATGCCAGGCCTTTGTTTTGTCTGCATGTCCTCCCCGTGCCTGGGTTTTCTTTAGGATTTTTGTGTTTCAATGTTGTACAGATTAAAGGCCTTGGCTCCAGACGGCAGAAGACCGTGCTGGAAGTGGCGGCGATGAGGATGGAGAAGGTTAGGAGTTTATTAGAGGGACGCTACAAGTAGGACGTTCGCAAGACGGGAGGCAGGAGGTTTGAACAGGTACAGAGAGAGGGTCAGGTTTATATAGGATGCTGAGGATGGAGCCATCAGGATGGTGGGGGGGAGGAAGGCCAAGGAGGAGCAGGTGAGGATGGAGTATATGCTGTAGTGCTACCTATGGGAAAATCTTTTATATATATATAGATAGGGCGGCACAGTGGCTTAGTGTTTAGCATGTTCTCCTCTCAGAGCTGGGGATACACGGTTCGAATCCCAACAGTTTCCCTGTTCTCCCGTGTCCATGTGGGTTTCCTCCGGCTTCTCCGGTTTCCTCCCACAGTCCAAAAACATGGATCAAGGTCAGTTGAATTCTCCAAATTGCCCCATGCAGAGTGTGTCTGTGTGAGTAAGTGAGTGTGTGTCCAGTGATAGATTGGCGCCCTGTCCTGGGTGTATCTGCCCAGCGCCCGAAACGTTGAGTTTTTATATATAAATAACCCTTTGTTGTCATGTGCCTGGCTGTTCTGTAATCAGCGGGGACTTTAGTTCGGTGTTATCTGCCTCCATCTTCTCCCCCCTCTAGCTTCTTGCCGGCGCGTCCCATCGGGGGATTGCGTTTGGAACAGCAGGACCTTTTCTGCGAACATGCCGAGCGTTAACAGAGTGTCCCGGCGTCGGCCAGGTCTCATTTCCTCTGTATAGTCAGAGAGAGGGCGGAGCTGTTACCCATACAGGCGCACATTCGGGGTGAACGGGGGCAGCCAAATGACATGTTTTCATTACTGGTAAAGCGGAGCCAGGCTGCAGACAGAGCGTCTCTGTGTGTGGGTCCTTGTGAGAGAAGGAGTGTATAGCACACACATGCTGCTCCTGAAATAAACACTGCGCTAAATTTAGCCTTCGCTCTGACCCAAGGCGGTAACTCTTAATGGGGCTGGATCGCTGCAGTGAGCCATTCATCTCGACCGCCGCTGCAGTTCTGCTGCAGAAAGGACAGCGTGTGCATCTGGGAGGGACAGGGTCAGGAGGACGGTCCGGGAGCACAGGAGTTCACGGACGACCCGAGACGGAGGTGAAGGGATGGGCGCTGATGGTTCGAGGGACTTGTAGTGATCAAAGCGACACAAATGTATTCAACCAGTTTAAATGAGGCTCTCCGGAATGTAACGTAAAGCTTCAGCCAAGCTTCGTGCTCAATGCCAACATTGGTCCAGCAGTCTGAACACCTCTGTGTTACATCTACAGAGTTCAAGTCATTTTAGGTTTAGTGCATTGAATCTATCCATCCATTATCTTTCACTTTATCCTCTATTAGGGTCGTGGGGGGAGGGGGGGTTGCCCATGTCCATGCCCATCCAGGGGAGAATATTTCGGGCGCTGGGCAGATACAGGACGCCAATCCTCTATTGGACACACATTCACTCTCACACACACACTCTATATGGGGCAATTTAGAGAACTCAATTGACCTTGATCCATGTTTTTGGACTGTTTTGTACTTTTGGACATGTGGGAGGAAACCGGAGAACCCGGAGGAAACCCACGTGGACACGGGGAGGACATGGAAACTCCAACCAGATTGTGATTCGAACCTGAAATCCGTAGCCCAATTCACAAGATAAGATTGAGGATCAACATGCTGCTGTAATACATTCAAACCTGATTGGTTCATCACGGCACGTGGTCCCGCCCCTACGTCAAAACAGGGTTGGTACAGCGCCCCCTGGAGCAATGAGGGTTAAAGGTCTTAAATATATTTAAGTCACCACAAAGCTGCAGCAACACTTTTTCTTCTAACTTTGCTCTTAATTTTGTGCAATCGGTTTTAACTCAAGCTGTAGTGTTTAGCATGTTCTCCTCTCAGCTCTGGGTGGAGTTTCCGTGTGGGTTACGTGCGGGTTCTTAGGTTTCCTCCCACAGTCCAAAAACGTGAATCCAAGGTGACTGGGCTGCTCTAAATTGCAAAGTGAGTGTGTGTGTGTGTGTGTGTGTGTGTGTGTGTGTGTGTGTGTATAAATAAACCCAGTAAGGTATTGGTGTCCTGTCCTGGGTGTGTCTGCCAAGCATCCAAAACATTCTCCCCTGGATGGGCATGTGGAACCCCCCTGTGACTCTAATAGAGGACTAAGAGGAATATAATTAAATAAAATGAGATTTTAATCCCACGGCACTGAATGATTCTGTTTAAGGAGCTCAATAATGGACCAAGCTGAGTCTCTGCTTACGCTTGGTGTTTCTGGGATAGGCTGCAGTCCCCTTCTTTTCTCTAAATAGGATTAGTAGTTATGGGTTTTATCATGAAATGAAAAAAAATTTTTTTTTTTTTTTTTCGGGGGGGGGGAGGAGGAGGAAGAGCCCATTATTACACCAATTTTCAGATCAGAATAAACATTAAATTGAAATGTCGTCCTTAAATAAGACAAAAGTTGAAATCCAAAGTCGTCTCTCCAGCGAAGATGATGCAACAGCCTGAAACTGCTTCTCCTTTATATGGACTGCCAGCCTTAAAGGATGTCCCGCCCCCTTTAACCGGACTGACAGGTACCGAGATCACAATGTCCTTAAGGGTGCTACACCCTCTATTCTGGGTCTGACCTTCACGCTGGACTGAACCCATCACTGTTGCTTGTGGGATTTGTTAAACACTTGTATTTGGGTCTCTTCACGCCCATCCAGGTGGCAGATACACCACGGACAGGGTGCCAATCCATCGGCGGGCACACACTTACACACACACACACACACACACACACACACACTGTATGAGGGCAATTCGAAGCAGCCAATTTACCTTGAATTAATGTTTTTGGACTGTGAGAGGAAACCCACAAAGAAAACATGCAAACTCCACCCAGATCAGGATCCGAACCTGGGTCCCCAGGGCTGAGAGGAGTATTTAATGTGGATGGATACAAGAGCCCCCTCATACACAAAGGGGCGGGGCTTACACTTATTCTGGACCAGACGAACACAGCAGTAATAGAGCGTTAATTCAGCTTCCATTCATCCATTATCTCTCACTTTATCCTCTATTAGGGTTGTGGGGGGGGTTCCCCATGCCCATTCAGGGGAGAATATTTTGGGCGCTGGGCAGATACACCCAGGACAGGATGCCAATCTATAGCTGGGCACACACTCCCTCACACAGACACACTCTATATGGGGCAATTTGAAGACCTCAATTGACAATGATCCATGTTTTTTGGACTGTGGGAGGAAACCGGAGAACCCGGAGGAATCCCACTCGGACACGGGGAGGACATGGAAACTCCACCCAGATTGGGATTCGAACCTGAAATCCCTAGCACTGAGAGGAGAACATGCTAAACCACTAAGCCACCGTGCCGCCCTTAATTCAGCTTTAGGAACGTTATTTGGGTGCATACGGCGTTGAGACGATGAAGGTCAGCAGTTTAATAGAAAATTGGCTGCGAGAGTGCGCGAGAGCGAGAGGTGTGAGAGAGACCTGCAGGGTGTGAGATGTGTTTGCCAGCTAAAGTGTAGCTGTTATGAATCACCTCCCCCCCCCTCCCAGTTGTGCATGACCTCATCTCTCTACGTGTTGATTGGTCAGAGTCTCTTTTCAAGTGTATGTTCAGTGAGAGTGTGTGTGTTTTACAGAGAGAGAGAGAGAACGAGCCACGGCGCACGTCAGCATTGTCACTGTGGCAACGATGGATGTTAAGCGCTGCGCTCTGAGAGGGGCGTAGGATGCTGTAGAGCTGTGACATCATCCAGAAAAACAACTTCCTGTCCAGTTTAGGGCATACACTCGTTCGATCCACACAGATCCGG
>JAFMOD010000682.1:284974-308764 GCA_019802435.1 Corydoras maculifer | reverse complement strand
GGAACCCCCCCCCCCCCCGTGACCCTAATAGAGGATAAAGTGGAAGATAATGGATGGATATTTAATGAAGTATTTCATCTGATGCTTTTTTTTTTTGCTTAATGACCTCCACACCCCTGTCTCTCCGGCTGGTTGCGGTCAGCCCGCCGCTCTGTTGTTGAATCGTGAATCGGGTCAGACAGACTCACACAGAGGGCCGCTGAGTGCTGCAGAGATGGACAGCCGTCTGCGCTTGCGTTTGCAGCACCAGCGTCGGATCCACATCACGGAGCGATGGTAATTCAGTTTTTGAGCCGCCATGGCAACCGTTAAAGATGCAGAGCATGGAAATGAGGCGTAATGAGGCCCAAAACGAGCTTTATAGAGGGCAAAGAAACAGCTTTTTAAAGCTTTACCTCGAGACTTAAGACTTCTGAACGTCTGAAACCTTTTATAGCAGCAGTTTTTCATCACAGTGAGTTTGTTTTCGTTTTTTTACAGCCTGCCTTTGGTTAAATTTGAGTTCAGATTCATAGCTTTGATTCAATTAGGAGGGCAGCACGGTGGCTCGGTGGTTGGCATGTTCTCCTCTCAGCGCTAGGGATTCCTGGGTTGAATCCCAATCTGGGTGGAGTTTGCATGTTCTCCCCGTGTCTGCGTGGGTTTCCTCCGGTTTCCTCCCACAGACCAAAAACATGGATCAAGGTCATCTGAGTTCTCCAAATTGCCCCATATAGAGTGTGTTTGTGTGAGTGAGTGAGTGAGTGTGTGCCCAGTGATAGATTGGCGCCTTGTCCTGGGTGTATCTGCCCAGCGCCCAAGACATTGCCCCCTGGATGGGCATGACCCTAATAGAGGATAAAGCAGAAGATAATGGATGGATTCATAGGTATGATTTAATTAGGGATAAAACACTATATGGACAAAAGCTTTAATGACGTCCCTTTTTCAGTTGAACCCTCTTTTTGCAGCTGTGGATTTGTATGTTTAGGATTTTTGCCTTTTCATCCAGAGCAGCGTTTATAAAGTCAGACTCTGATGCTGCATTAAAGTGTCTGCCTCACTTTAGGTTCGTCCTTGTTTGAGACGTTTGAGGTCAGGGTTCTGTTTGAGACCGTTAAGTTCTCACATGGCCGTACCTTATTGAGCCGTACACTAAAACAAAAAGGGCCTTCCCTAAATTGGACAAAAAGTTTTAGTCACGTCTCTGTAGAGGCAGTCATGCTCTCCAAACTCACCAAAACGGCCCTTTATACACTTTGCTATATGCGCTAAATAAAAGAAAGGGCCTTCCCTAAACTGTTCAAAACAAGCAGGTGTCCATATTGCATGAACCTACTTGGTTTTTTACACCTGCAAACATCTGTCTAAATAAAAAAACACATAATTTTGTCCATATCATGCATATCTTGCCCAGAGATGGATTGGCGTCCTGTCCTGGGTCTATCTGCCCAGCGCCTGAAACTTTCTCCCCTGGATGGGCCTGGAGGACCCCAGCGCGACCCAATAGAGGATGAAGCGGAAGATAATGAATGAATGAATCATGCACATCTGTATCAAATGTATTTAGCAGTGTCGAGTTTTTCTGTAAATGGATTAACGATGGATGGATTTATTCATGTTCCTGATGTTTGGAACTCCACGTTTCAGCATCGAGCAGCTGCTGAACCACATGAGAAGCTACAGGTTTTACTGGACCATAAGTTCTCATGTTTATCGACTCCGAATCGCCGTCCTGAAACGGACAGAGCCACAAGCGAACCATCATCATCATCATCATCATCATCATCATCATCATCATCATCATCATCATCATCATTACTGTGAGAAATTATATTTATTTCCTCCATTTGAAAGCTATTTTCTCCATCCACTTATCTCCCATTCTCCAGAGCTCTCATCACTCACTGTTACATAAGTGTGTGTGTGTGTGTGTGTGTGTGTGTCTGTAAGTGTGTGTCTGTCTTTAGAGACTAGGGATCCTTGTCTCCATGATTAAGATCTTAATTAATACCGTGTGTGTGTGTGTGTGTGTGTGTGTGTGTGTGTGTGTGTGTAAGTAATTGAAGGGGGGGAGCGCAGATGCAAAACCAGAGATAATTGCACCTCTGGTCCGGATAAAGAAACGTTACAGCATANGTGTGTGTGTGTGTGTGTGTGTGTGTGTGTGTGTGTGTGTGTAAGTAATTGAAGGGGGGGAGCGCAGATGCAAAACCAGAGATAATTGCACCTCTGGTCCGGATAAAGAAACGTTACAGCATAACTCTGGAGTTTTATGGAGAAATGGTTGCCGTGTTCACTGAACGTTCTTAATGTAATGTTCATTTTACGTTGTTTACATTGTTAGTGAACGTAAAGATGGGATTTGGGGGCGGCACGGTGGCTTAGTGGTTTAGCATGTTCTCCTCTCTGCGCTGGGGATTCCCGGTTCGAATCCCAATCTGGGTGGAGTTTCCACGTACTCCCCGTGTCCGCGTGGGTTTCCTCCGGGTTCTCCGGTTTCCTCTAGCCGTCCAAAAAAAACATGGATCAAGGTCAATTGAATTCTCCAAATTGCCCCATATAGAGGGTGTCTGTGTGAGTGAGTGTGTGCTCAGTGAGTGTGCCCCCCCGTGACCCTAGTGGAGGATGAAGTGGAAGATAATGGATGGATGGATGGATGGGATTTGTAGTTTTAAAGGTACATTCAGTAGTCCATCTCTTATTCTACACACTGTGGGAGTCTGAATTTTGTTCTCTGATGATCGCAGAGTTGGGGGGGGGGGTTATTTGTGAATGAGTTTTTTAAGTTTTTAAGACCACAGTGATCTTGCGGTTGTGCTAATGTGTGTGTGGAGCAGAAAAGGCAGTGCTGGGATTAGGTGTCTTCTTTAAGGGCCCTTCAGTCGGTACATGTTGGAATCGTGAATCAACGCAGGGCCCTTCGGGCGGTAAGGCTGGTCCCTCATTAGCAGTCTGTGGAACTGCACATGTGCGTTTGAGATGAGACTGAAGGCAACATTGTGCGAACGGATCCCGGCTCTGTATTTAACGGCCTCGAAGGCGAAGCCCCCCAAATTACAGACCCCGCGACGTTTCAACGAAAAGGAAAAGACGAGATGAGGATTGTTCGAGTCGAAGCGACGAAAGCCGTGATGCAGGCTCGTAATTGCAGAGAGTCTGACGGACCGTTTAAAAAGCCGTGTGTCGTTAGAATAAATACACACTGACGTTCTCCGGCTGCTGTACAGTCCGCTCGCTCACATCGCCTCGTTTCGGCGGTGCTGCTCCTTCCCAACTTAACGGAGGCGGTTTGAACCGTGAAAGACGCACGGCGTGTTGTGGGATTGGACAAAGTCCATCGATCCATCCATTATCTTCCGCTATATTAGGTCCTATATTAGGGTGGGGTTCCCCATGCCCATTCAGGGGAGAACATCTCTGGTGCTGGGCAGATACACCCAGGACAGGGCACCAATCTATCGCTGGACACACTCTCACTCACACAGACACACTCTATATGGGGCAATTTGGAGAACTCAATTGACCTTCATCCATGTTTTTGGACAGCGGGAGGAAACCGGAGAACCCGGAGGAAACCCACACGGACACGGGGAGAACATGGAAACTCCACCTAGATGGGGATTCGAACCGCGAAATCCCTAGACCTGATAGGAGAACATACTAAGCCACCGTGCCGCCTTGGACGAAGTCATAGGAAGGAATTAGCTTTTGGTCGGGAGACGGTGCGTTTGGCCGATTGAGTGACGAAAGCGCAGTGTGGTTGAAGTGAATGAAGTCTGGGTGTTGGTGCCAAAAAGGGGGGGGGGGTAGAAAGAGTATAAAGAGTCATTATTAAATGGTTTTTTTTTGCACGCATCCAATGGCAAACAGATTAGAGTTTTGTTTTTGGAAAAGACTTTCTGCAGACGATAATAATTCAGAACCTCGGCTACGTTTAAGCTGCTGGAAGTGTGTGATGTGTGTGTGTGTGTGTGTGTGTGTGTGTGTGTGTGTGTGTGTGTGTGTGTGTGTGTGTGTGTGTGTGTGTGTCTTGGCCCACGTTGAAATCCCTGCAAAACCTCAAAAGCCGAGTTTGCCATCCCTTCATGTCGACCGTTTAACACCTTTTACTCATTGGCCGCTTCCAACCAATGAGCATGGACCTCGCTCTGAAGCCACCATGGTTCCATCATCATCATCATCACACCGATTTGTCCTCTTGTTTCTGCTGCAGATTCGCATCCGTCAGAGGACTGCTGGGAATTGGAGAAGCCTGTCGGCATGGCCCTCGATCCTGAGTGCTTTGTGGTGTAATGCTGGATCACTCTGTAAAGGACTTTGGAATCACATGTTAAGAACGTTTTAGCGGGGCCGTATGGAAATCTCCTTTCCAGAACGTCATATCCAACTTCAAACAAGTCTTGGCTGACTGACGAGCGACTGGTAAGCCATTCCATCGTGAACACCCCTTTAATCACATGTAGTGTTGCAAACACTGCCAACATCGCTCGTTATGGGATCATATAAGGCAGGCTTGGGCATTTTTATGGCTCTGTGGCCTCATATTTACAATTAACGACTGTTTCTTTGTGTTCTTTCTTTAAGCCGTGCCCACGTACTTTAGAGCCTACCATACCGCATGGATTGCCAAAAAAAATGATGCAGCTTCATCTGTTGTGAAGGATAATTCTCTGTACGGTCCGCTCCGGGGGCTGGTTATGTTGTTTTGGGTGAGTTACTATGGAAACACGTTTGCACAGCACATAGCAAGATGCTGAAATCAGCAGCCAAAGATGGAGGACTGGCACTGACACGGTCACCAGACCAGAACTAATCGAATCATGCCCTCTGACGCCGTCGCCGCTTTTGCCTCCGCATCCCGTGGGTCGATCTTCTTCTGTCTATCTCGTCGTGGTTTCTTCCTCGGCCGTGGTCGGAGATAAAAGCAGAACATGTCGTTCACACCGGCGGCGCCGAGACCTGCTGATGAATCACTGATTGCCCAAACGACATTAAGCTCCTCGTCCTCGTGACTGCAGTGTTCCGGACTGTATCCTGCTGGGAACGTGGCTCAAGAGCCGTCCAGATGTTAAACTCTCCATTAAATCCTAACGTACCTCAGACGGCGTGTTTGATTCAGTAATCACTGATCTGCACGGGCCAATCAAACCCTCCGTACGGCGCGGAAAACACATTTAGATCCTTTGCTGTGGAAAGCAACCAGTGAAGAACCGAGGCTACGTCTCCAGGACTCCAACCCAGGCCCTTCTTCATGTTCTACCGCAGTGGTTCTCAAACTTCAGACCAAGTACCACCCATTATCAAAGCAAACCTTCCAAATTCCACCCTGTTTTTCGTCTCGGAATCATATGTGGCAAACATCAATCAGGTGCGAGTGTATAATAAAGCGATAAGGTACGAGAGGGCGTGGCATTATTGTGAATAAACCCATAAAGAGGTGTTAAAAGGTCCACCTCTTTACGTGATTTATTCACAATAATAAACAACCCCGAGTATCTTATTTCTTTAAAAAAAAAAAACGCTCACAAACACACGATAATAAAAAAAAAACATGTTTAATTCATAAATGTGTTAATTGGCAGCATTAAAAAAATGTTTTAAGTGAAATTTGATCGCTGAGTAACATGTTTCCGATTCTGTAACCATCAAACACCGCCGTCTTGTGGCCAAATTACTTATTACAGTTTATGAACTACATCGGGAAAATAATGTATTGTATGTCATTACCATTATCTGGCGTAGCGCCTCATGTGCCAGAGTTTGAGAACCACTGTTCTTCTGAACGAGACGTCCTTTAGAGCTGGATGTGTTGCTGGCACTTCTGTTTCTCGTTTTCATTCTGTGACCTCACCGAGCGTTAAACACACTCCGCTGCTCATCAGGAGGGCGGTGACGGTGAAAGGGAAGTCGCCGAACATGGGTTCTAACAGAGCGGCTCTTTAAAAAGCTCAATGTTGGGGTCAAAGTTCATAAACACGTTGGCGTTGGTGGAAAAGCTGGCTGCTTGAAGGGTATGAAAGATTCTAGTCTCTTCTGTACAGAACCTGGGACGTCAAAACACTCCAGCTGAACACTCACACACACACACACACACTCACACACACTCACTGCCCGGCCGTGTCTGTAACAGTGGTTCTTATTCAGCAGTGTGAGGGAGCTGTGTATCAGTTCTATCAGAAATGTGTTTGTATAATTCCATCCATCCATTATCTTACACGTTATCCTCTATTAGGGTCGCGGTGGGGGGGGGGGGGTCCCATGCCCATCCAGGGGAGAACGCCAATCTATCGCTGGACACACACTCTATATGGGGCAATTTGGAGAACTCAATTGACTTCATCCATGTTTTTGGACTGTGGGAGAAAACATGGACACTCCACTCAGATTGGGATTCGAACCTGGAATACCTAGCACTGAGAGGAGAACATGCCAAACCCCTAAGCCACCGTGCCGGCCTGTTCGTATAATGGAGTGTTCAGACTCTTTTGCTGTGAGGATTATAATCTCAGAGTTCCATCCTGAGAACCACAACAACGTCAGAGGATTATAGTTTATAATCTTAAAAACGTTGTTTTTTTTTTCTAGAGCATACCCTCCGTTTGTGAGAGCTACAAAACCAAAACCTCTTTAAACCCCGCAGGTGCCCCGCCTGCCGTCTTTAGCCGCTTACAACCTTTTGGCTTGATTTAAATCTGTTAAGATCATTAACCTCAGTCGTGGCAGTGACGTGAGGGACGGGAGTGAGGTTCAAGGATCCTCAGATCCGGGTGCAGTGTTCCACACAAACAGAACTCTAGAGGACACGCCGCAGGGGCCGCGGGACACCCGGAGGGTGAGCAAGAAGGACGTGTTGTTTGCGTTCAGGCCGACGGCGGTGAACCTGGTTTATTGGCCCACTGACCCACATTCGTTCATCACGTTGGAAAGCTGGCGCTTCACCCAGCGTCTTCAAATGGGTTGGTGGGATGACGTCAGCGGCTTAACCCACACACAGCGGGTTCCTGAGGACATGAAGACGCTGGTTAATGCAGGAGAACGTTCCACTAATTTCCGCTCGAAGATACACAGCCACTTAGTATTTAACATGTTCTTCTCTCAGCGCTGGGGATTCCAAGTTCGAATCCCCATCTGGGTGGAGTTTCCATGTTCTCCCCGTGGGTTTCCTCCGGGTTCCTCCCACAGCCAAAAAACATGGATCAAGTCAATTGAATTCTCCAAATTGCCCCATATAGAGTGTGTCTGTGTGTGTACCCAGCAATAGATTGGCGTCCTGTCCTGGGTGTATCTGCCCATCGCCCGAAACGTTCTCCCCTGGATGGGTATGGGGAACCCCCCTCCCGCAACCCTAGTAGAGGATAAAGCAGAAGATAATGGATGGATGGGTACACAGCCAAAACGCTTACATCGGCTGGTTTGATGCACCACGGTAAACTTTAGGAGTAAGTGGATGAAGGTTGAAGGACGGTGTCCTCCAGCTGTTTACGACGGGAATCTTAACCTGCCGCAGATTCCCACATGCTGGCCCTTGGCGCCGTCGTTGTAGTCCGTAGTCCATTTCTTAATAGACGCATTATATCAGACGGTTTAAATACCATAGAAGCTTTATTGTGATATCTGATAAGATTCCAATACAGTGAAAAACAGACGAATGTGACGCTTCTTCACCAAGACAGAATGTAATCAAGTTTTTAAAAAAAAAAAAAAAAAAAAGAAGAAACAAAGAAAATAATAATAAAAGCTTCGGCATCCTTCCACTTCCAAAGAAAAAAAAATACAGAAAGTAAAACAGGCACGGATTTATATAGCAGAATAAATACAACATGCTTCAGGAGTGTGGGCTCATTAATAAACACCTTCTGTAAAGCGTCCGATCGTCGGTCCTGCGTCACGGCGCGACCTCAGATACGAAACCAGTGTCCCTGAAGTAAAATTGTGCGAGGAGCGTGATGGTGGTGGGAATACGGAGTAAAACATTAAATGTTTGCTCTAATAAAAAAAAAATAATAATAATAAAATTTTAAAAAGAGGACATTCTGATAACTGCTGTGTTGCATCGTGATGAATATTGGGCGACACTGGTCTCGACGGTGATCTTTGATTTGAAGGTTGGGTTTTGGACAGAGCGCTGCCGTCGCGTGGTCTTTGTGTTCAGACGGCGCTTTGGGTCGAAGGAGGATTTTTTTTTTAAAGACATGAAAGAACAGAGTTCTACAAAAAAAAAAAAAAAAAAAAAAAAAATCATCTCCATCGGGTTCTGTGGTGAATAAAGATGTTAAGAAACTGACTTTTTTTTTCTTTGTATGTTTTTCTCCTGTAGGTCACTGGATCTTCTGAATTATGGAAGTCACTGCACACGAGGTAAACGTCGTGAGCTACAACAGCAAAAAAACGGACTCCGGACGTCACATCACTTTGTGGTTTGTTCTCCGTTTTTAAGAACGAGCACAAAGGTATTAACAGCGTAATGGAACCCTACAACATCAAAGCTACATGTAGTAACATCAGCATTATGTCATATACATCAGGAGAAACAGCTTCACTAAAGAAACCATCCGGTTCTGATCAGACTCATGTACCGCAGAACCTGATGGAGGTCATTTCTCCAGAACCCCACACTCCGTTTTGCTTTTAAAACCCTCCCGAGACCCCGGGTGCGACGGAACGACACGCCAGACCAGCGATCAGTCGAGACTCGAGTGTTGATTCCAGGGTGAATCCAGCTCGCCCTGAAGCGCCACACTGATCCTGGACCTGCCGCAGCCACCGAACGAAGCGGGGCGGGAAGAATGAAGATGGCAAATAAATAGCGCTTCACTTTAAAACTGCAAGACAGTTAAACCGAAGGCTGAGAGGAAGAAATAAAGGAAAGAAAAAAAAAACTAAAAACTAAACTAAAACTAAATAAAAGCTCAACCAACGAACAGCTCACGTGTAACGACGAGAGAGAGATAATCACAAGCGCTCGCACTTCTTCTCTCGTACGGATAAGATACAGACGCAAAGCCGGAGGTACGGTGAACAAAAGTGCTTCAAGTCAGGGAAGTAGAGCAACTAACCCAGTAGAAATACGCAAGTATATTTATTTATATATATTTATTATAAAACCTTAAATATGATCCTTTATGTACAAAAAACTGTGAAACAGGGACGACGTCTTGTCTGTAACTGTTTTTCAAGTAGGATTTCTCTCTACGGCCCTCCCGTTTGCATTGACTTCGGCGGATAGGAAGGTCACGTGACCTGACTGACCTTAGCGACGGAGACTAACCGAGGGGTGATTCTATCCCGATTCCGTAAAAGTGACTGATTGCCCTGCTTGCTGCTGCTGGAAGAAAGCCTGCCCCTTCCCGCGAGAGCCCCCCCCCCAAACCCCCCACCCCTGTAATGCTCTAATACAATCGTCATTTATTAATAATAATAATAATAATAATAATAATAATAATAATAAACCACCGACAAAAAAAAGAAACACCGGATGTTTCGGTTAAAAACTTTGCAGAGGCGCAGGATTCACGCGATGAGGAGGCAAGACGTGGAGGAGGACTCGCACGTGCTCACGCAGCCCGGGGGTAAAGTGCAGGTGTAGTGAAAGCTCCGATTGTTTGATAGCAGCACTGTGTGTGTGTGTGTGTTTTTTTTTTTTGGCATCGCCCCATTTGAGAAGAGGTCCCGCCTAAGCTTCTTGATTGGCCCAATTCCTAATGTTGCCTTGCGTGAGGGGAAGCGTGAAGAAGCGTAAGGTGAGCAGCTAATACTAAACTTAAAGGGGGAAGATGATCAAGCCAGCAACCACCCAAACCCTGAAGTTCGTCCGACAATCATTCGATCACTGAGAAGGCCATGAAACCAGACCAGTTTTGCCTCTCGGCGTCGCGCGACCCGGGCCTCTGCAAAGTGCGAACGTGACGTCTGCGTCCGACTACAACACAGTCAACGCATCATGGCGCGAGGACGCATGAGCTCCCTCTGCTGTCCACGATCAAACGTACTCGTTGCGCCGATGCACAAATGGGACCTGCCTCAGACGTCGACCCGACAGCGAAGGCGTTCCTGACCGCCAGACGACCAGGGGGTCGGGCGGCGGCATCGCACGGATTGCACAGTGAAGTGAAGAGTGGTGGTGGGGGGGGGGTGAATAAAGCTAAAAAATGAAACTCATCTCAAATACGATAGATATAGTAATAAGTCACAAATACAAAAAAAAAAAAAGTCCACTGCAAAGCTGCAACGCCAACTACCCCCCCACCCCCCCAGATACTGCTACATAACCCCGCCCCACAACCCCAATACACCCTTCCAGGCGCCCTCCCTACCTCCCTCATTATCTGCGCTGCAGTACAAAGCCCCCCCTGTTCACCCGATTTCATCCCTATTCAGAAAGAACATGCTCAGTGAATAAACAGAGGGGGGGGGGAAGAGAATGCTAACCAGTAACATCAGTCCACGAAAAAGTCAAGATTCGGAGATTAAAACTGTACACACACACACACATATCGTGTCATTCCCTGCCCGTGTGCGACGAGGTGGTGGTGGTGGGGTAATGAAGTAGAAAGAGCGCGTCTCTGAGATGGAGCGTACGGGGGACGTGAGGTTCAAACACATCGGCCCCGGTGGTGAAGCCGGGCGCCGAGACTCAGCGCTGAGGGAGCGCACGACGAGTCCGTCCACGAGAAAGAGATGGATGAGTGGAGCTTTGTTGGATCCCCCCCCCCACCTTTCACTCAGAGTCTCATGCCGGCGGGAGCGTCTTGATGGATTGGGGGGAGCGTGGTGGGGGGTGAGGGGGGGGTGTATGCGTGTGTGTGGATTCACTCTGTGAAGTCCGCTACAGAAAGGTCGGCGAGCAGAGGGGCGGCGGGGTCACTCCCAGCCGTTGTCCTTGATCATGTGCGCCAGCTCGATGATGAACTTGCCCTCTTTGTATTTCTGACTGCTCTCGAACGCGTGCTCCTGAAAAAGAGACGGGACACGAGAACGCAGCGCGCTCAGTACGGCTCGAGGCTCAAAACACAAAAACGTCGGTCACTTTTTCCCCTTCTTTAACGTCTATACCCAACACGGTTATCAGGACGCAGAGTTTAAGCCATGACTTCAAGGGTTTTACAAAATAATCTAATGTCACAGCTCACGCACCTTTTTTATATACCTCTGAAATTTGGTCACTTAGCAGACTCTTTTATCCAAAGTGACTTATAAGGTGAGCACAGGGTTCATCACAACATCTCTGGAGCAATGAGGGTTAAGGGTCTTGCTTAAGGACCCACATTGGTAACTTCAGTGGACCTGGGATTTGAACCCCCAACCTTTAGATTGATAGCCCAACACCCTGACCACTGAGCTACCTCTAACTTTGTGGGAACAGTTTGGGGAAGGCCCTTTCCTGTTCCATCATGACTCATGATGCCATGTTTACTCCATTCTGTATTATTCGCTTAATTTTACTGCACTTATTACTAATTCTTACTCTACTTCTGTATAGAACACAACCCAAGTGGGTGTCCACCAACCAAACCCAAATGTCTGCCTGATTCCGTCTGGGTGAGTTTGGTGAGGACAAACCAGGTTCGGCCGAACAAACAGTCCTGACTATTTCCATTCCACACCTATGTGATGAACTAGAATGCCGATTGAGAGCCTCACATTCATTAATGTACTCACTGCAAAAAAACAAATAAATAAATAAAAAATAAAAAAAATCCATGTCCAAAAATAATAATCACAAATCAAGAAAAAAAAAAATTATAAAGTAAATGATCTGTCAATATAGTGAGTATCTCATAACATTTCTTAAAACAAGAAAACCCCGAATTAAATACATTAGATTATTTATCTTTCTTGGAAAGGGCGGCACGGTGGCCGTGACCCTAACAGAGGATGAAGCGGAAGATGATGGACGGAAGGATCTCTCTTAGAAATTTGTAAAGTCAAAAACACCACGATTTTCTGACCGTCTTTGGCGTAAAAGAGAAAGCGGTAGCACAGACACACTGCCTTCTTTGAGGAGTAAAACCTGCCAAATGTAGGACTTCTCACATCACACTCAAACCGAGCTCCGTCACTTGAGCATCGTCACTCAACTGAAGTCAACAGTGGACGCAGGTTTAAAGCTCCGCCGGAGCGTCGGGGACGAAACACAATCCAGTTACAGCTTGTGGAGTTGATGTAACTGCCTGTTTACCACGATCATGTAGTGGGAGGATTTGGACGCTGGCTGTCTGACTAATCCATCAGTACATGTCCAGCTCAGAAACAAGATAGCAGGGACATAAATAAATCAACACACACACACAGCAACTTGATGCTGGACATGTCAGGCTTTATAAAAGCACTAAATCACCTGAATATTAATATCAGGAGTATCAGGCAGCAGGGACAAAAGAACTCCTGCTTCTCCTACAGGCTGAAGTGACGACGTTCTCCGAGCCGATTGGGTTCCGCCTCCAATAAAATACCAGCTTATTAGAACCAGGTTTAAGGTTCGGTGGAAAACTACGAATGGAGATTCCAGGAACACGGCTCCCCATAAAGCAAAGAGGGGGGAAGAAAAAAAAAGTGAAGGGAAAAACTTACGTATTTCCAGCCAAGAGTGGTTTTACAGTTTTCACAGTAGATATCTGCCACGGCATGTAGACCTGTGAGGAGAACCCTCTCTTCTGCAGGACCACAGCCCACGTTCACCCTGAAGAATGATGGAGGAACTGGGATTAACACTGGGTTTACCTCAAACTCATCAGATTTATAAAAAAATAAATAAATAAATAAAAAGTTGTCGTCTTCAGGAAACACGAGTATAACGGCAGTTTTTCAGCCTTTGGTTGGTGATTGTATGATCATACATTGGTGGAGGTTTCGGGGATGGTGGGGGTAATACTTACACCGAGTTGAAGAGGTAGGCTCGGCCCTGGCTGCCTTGGAATGACTACAAGGGGAAAAAAGAGAAAGGGGTTCGAGTTAAGATCGGATATTAGTCAGCAGACGCTTTCATCCAAAGTGGCTTACAAGTATCTCAACATGGTTGGGTTCAGAATGCAGGGTTGCTACAGCGCCCCCCGGAGCAATCAGGGTCTTGATCAAGGACCCACATTGGGAACTTCTGTGGACCTGGGATTTGAACCCACAACCTTCACATTGATAGCCCAACACTGTAACCACTGAGCCATCTCTGTGTGTGATATCCAATCAGGTGGCCCGTCACTGCCGCTGAATAACGCCCCATCAGAGGAAACGTGGGGAAGCAAAAAGGCACGACTGCGCATGCGTACATGATACGAGTGTGTGTATGAACAAGAACTGCGGCAGGAAGTCGTCGTGCATCGTGTTTATATACATGGGTGTGTTTATGTCGAGCGTGTGGGAACGAGAAAGAGGAAGTGTTACAGCAGGTCACCTG
This sequence comes from Corydoras maculifer, assembly GCA_019802435.1. Classification (NCBI taxonomy): domain Eukaryota; kingdom Metazoa; phylum Chordata; class Actinopteri; order Siluriformes; family Callichthyidae; genus Corydoras; species Corydoras maculifer. The sequence continues at coordinate 295,392 of JAFMOD010000682.1, read as the reverse complement.
TGAACGTCGGGCGGCCGATCCGATCCCACACGTGCACTTCATCAACTCGCGAACGGCGCGTTACTATGAAACGGGCCTTTTGTCTCGAGGTTTGAGGTTCATGGTAATGTGGTGTAATTATAGAACTCAGTATACAGAGACTGTGATTGGCTGAACCAATTGGGGGGGGGGTGTAGGGAAGGAGAACAGACAGGTCCTTTAAAAAGCATCAATCAGTGAAGCTTCACAGATCGTTCTCACAGTCACTGTCATGTGTTTATGTGCAACAAGCCTCTGACCTTAATCAAGAACCACCACTGTACATCATAACATCCTTTGGAACCCGATCTCACTTCCTCTAGAACTCAAATTTCACTTATTTATGACTTTCTCTGATGGCTCATTGTGGGTTCTTCTCCACATCACTGTGAGTGTTGGATGGTGAGCCATGTGTGCGCCTCACATTGTCAAATAGGGCGTAGAGCTAAAAGTTTGCACGTTCTCCCCACGTCGGATTCCTCTCGCAGTCCAAAAACATGCTGGTAGGTCATACAGCGATATAAAACTGAACGCGTCTGTCTGTCCTGTGGCTGCCCGGCAGCCTGTCCCGGGTGTTCCACTGCAGGTCGCCCTCACCGTGCCAAGGTTCCAGGATGAGGGGCTTAGAAACGGAGCTCATGACTGTTTACAAAACGCAGAACCACAACGCAGCTACAGGCTTTGCGACATCTACTTAAAGCGCAAAGTGGATCAGTGTGCAATGACGTTGCTTCCACCGTCACCCAACATAAACCTTTGGGGGCATCTGAGGACAGAGGAGGTCGAGCGTTCGGTTGAGCAAGAAAAACACAAGATGACATTTTGAGCTGCAAAACCAAAACCATTTTGGAAAACTCGCCTGATTATGGCTTTTGTGTTGAATTTAATAAAACGGCAAGACGAGCATTTCTACTAGTGCTCTCATAATTACGGCGCACAGACCATGATCGACCACAGTCACCTGTTTTTTCGGTCTTCTCGTCGACACGGACAGCCCGAAGCAAAGAAGACGGTGTGCAGCACACGGTCCCTCCGATGAGACCCTCGTAATGCTGATGGATTTAGACTCATTGTAAATAAACGCTGGATGTTCATGCGTTTCCTTCGTCAGCACACATGGCAACGCGCCAGCACGCCTTCGCTGAACGGCGAGACAGACGGTGAGAATCGGCTTTACTTTTTCCACTGCGGCTGACCTGGAGAAAGGACTACAGGCTTAACGCGAGCCAATAAATCCGACAGCAGCTGATGCCTGAAGAGCGACCGCCTGATCTGCAAGACTGAGCCGAAGAAACGAACGTAGGTCGGGGTTGCCATGTGAAGGGAAAGCGGTCGGTCATAACTCCCGGGAAGTAAAAAAATGTCACCAGCAGGGCTGCACCTACTCAACAGGATTTTCATGCAAAACACTCTCCAATGGAATTAAGAGGATGTGTCCACCACCTAAACATATACTTCCCTTCTTATATTCCCCACACACATTTACAAAGTCTTCCCACAACATTTTGGGGAGCATTTAATTGGCCATATATTCAGAAAGGGGCGGCATGGTGGCTTAGTGGTTTAGCACGTTCTTCTCTCAGCACTAGGGATTCCCGGTTCGAATCCCAATCTGGGTGGAGTTCCCATGTGTCCGCATGGGTTTCCTCCGGGTTCTCCGCTTTCCTCCCACAGTTCAAAAACATGGATCAAGTCAAATGAGTTCTTCAAATTGCCCCATATAGAGTGTGTCTGTGTGAGTGAGTATGTGTCCAGTGATCAATTGGCGCCCTGTCCTGGGTGTATCTGCCCAGCGCCCGAAACGTTCTCCCCTGGATGGGCATGGGGAACCCCCCCCCGTGACCCTAACAGAGGATAAAGTGGAAAATAATGGATGGATATTCAGAAAGTCATTTGTGAGGTCAGACACTGATGATCAATCACATCGCCATCGATAGGTGTTTGTCTAATTTCAGCTCTGCATTCTATACATATCAGCGGTCAACCGTCACAAAATAATCCCCCAGACATCATACACAGAATGGACATCCCAAACATCAAGAAATAATAAACTAGAGTGCATTAGGACATCACCACCACGGTGTAGCGCCTTCACTGTAAAAATCAACACACAGCCCGAACACTGCAGTGAGTCCAACTAAACACATCTGCTGAACCGATGGTGCAATAGAAGCCGGATGGAGACGAATCCTGTGAACTCTTGAATTTACTGTCACTACACTTCCACTGCCGGCGCCTGCGGAACGTGATCCTAATGAAAAAGATCCAAATGGCCCGGAGTCCCACCCGACTCACCTCTGAGCGTGCGTCGCTTGTGTGTTAAAAGCAATTTATATACGACACACCAAACCCGGGTTTGCTCGGCGATTTCTAAAAACGGGACAGCGAGCTGTAAAAGGGAAATCGGATCCAGCGGATAACTCGCCATGACATCAGTGTATCATGATACTCATCATCAACGGGAGCCTGCAGTTGACCCAAAAATAAGAAGCTTGTTGGAATAAAGACGGGTGGTGCTTGAAATAAAATCAGGGAGGCGTCTCCGCACTCCGGTTCCCATCGCGAGGATATGATCTGTCCTAAAACTGTCACGCCTAGAACCTTCAACAGACCGCCGTGTCACAAAAACCCACTTTCCATTTAACTGTATTAATTCCAGAGACCCTCACACAGTTCACACACAGCTCCCGCGGATTCGGGCAGCCACGATGCTTTTCCCAAAGCGGCTAGAGGACGCGCCAGCGGAGCGTTAACAGCAGCGGCAGGACTATCTTTTTATCGAGGGGGACGAGCGGAAATGCCGCGCTATACATCCAGGTGCTGCCATGCGTGCGGTACGTGAGGAAGTGATTAAGCTCTGCTGCGTTGGCCGCCTGAAGAGAAATTCCTCTTTGGAAGGGATTAGTCAACGGATAACTCACGCCTTTAATGCAGCGCTGTTCCATTAACCAAAGTGTCTGCAAAAAGGTAATCAGTATCCTACACTAAGAGAGCCTCATTCCAGACCACAGGACCCTTTAAAACACAAAGTCCCGATCCGTCGGCTTTTTCAACAACAAGAGTCGGTCTGAGCTCCACGTCACTGAAGTAATCCAAGACCTGAGACGTTAAACCAGCACAAGTGGCTCGTTTACTGTTCCCATCAAAGGCACCTGGTTCAGAGGAGCTTCGCTCAATGCAGGGCTTGTTTCAGGGCTTTTTTTTTTTTTTATTATCCGGAGCCTGAATGCAGGTGCAGTTAGGAGGTCGTGAGCCTCCATCAGATAAATCAAGTCCGATAATCTGGTAAGAGCGCCGAGGCAGAAGGACGAGTGCCTCTATTTCCAGTAACAGGATTCAATCAAGCCGCTCTACAGAAACAATGGTCTAATGAAGGTCAAAATTCAACCTTTAAATATAGAATCACTTACACACACACACAGCGACCAATTCATTAGGTTCACCTTCGTATTTCTGAAAACACACAGCTATATCAACTTGATGGCTGGGGTCGGAGCACAGAGTAAGACTTAAGATACAGCCCCCCTGGAGCTTTAAGGTTAAAGGCCTTACTCAAGTGCCCCCCCTCCCATTACAGAAACCCAGGTGCCCCCATTGCAAATATTTGGTGAGGAGGAACCCACATGGCACACGTCCTATTTCAAATGGAATGAATTGGAACACCGCACTGGACGCATGTTCTGGCCATCAGAACACATGACCTTCAACTTCGAAGCCTAAAATAAGATCAGCGCCGAAGCAGCGAGAGCGCTTAAAGAGGCAAACTCGATATCCCTCCATTTTAAAAAATCGACCAATTGGATTACATTTCATGGTTTGTAAACGTTATTGGCAGATGGTGGGGGTACATGCTCCCGGGTGGAATTCTCACTCACATGCTCGGACCGCTTCTGCTTTCTGCGTCACCCGCGGAGAGACGACCTGAGGTCAGCGGGTTCGCCGCTCAAAGACGGCTTCCGTTCTGTTTGCTGTGCGTCGTAAAAGAAGGCCGGGCCGTTTCGAAAGAGCAAAACAACTCAAAAAAAAAAAAAAAAAAAAAAAGCTCGCCGCCGACGCGCCTTCCTGTGTCGCTGCAAGCCATTTTGAGTTACTGACATGATTTTTGCGGTCGGTCTGATGCTCATGAACTTGTGACTCCAAAGCAGCGACAGAACGGAACAGGAATTAAAAATAATAATAAAGTGCTGCGCGGGCGGCACGGTGGCGTAGTGGTTTAGCATGTTCTCCTCTCAGTGCTGGAAGATTCCCGGTTCGATTCCCCATCTGGGTGAAGTTTGCATGTTCTCCCCGTGTCTGCGTGGGTTTCCTCCGGGTTCTCCGGTTTCCTCCCACAGTCCAAAAACATGGATCAAGTCGATTGAGTTCTCCTATTTGCCCCATATAGAGTGTGTATGAGTGAGTGAGTGTGTGCCCAGCGATGGATTAGCGTCCTGTCCTGGGTGTATCTGCTCAGCGCCCGAAACGTGCCCCCCTGGATGGGCATGGAGAACCCCCCCACAACCCTCATATAGGATAAAGCTGAAGATAATGGATGGATGGAACGTTGAACGCTGCTCTTGCGGCTTGTGTACGGCTCGGCGGTCCGACGCTGAGCGACTCGTTTTTCTGGTCCGTTTATAACGAAGGAATGAAGTCGAGCCGCTTCGCTCAGCTGATTTGTTTGAGAATTCTATTTTTAAACCCGGTTTCCCATGACACACCGCTGCCTGAACAGAACTAAAGTACTCGGACTGCCGGAGCCTCGACGACGGCTCACTCTGAACCGACCCCCCCCCCCCCAGAACAGCTTCCACACTTCTAGGAAGTCTTTTAACAAGAATCTGAAATGTCATCAATCAAAAGCGCAGGCGTGTAAGCATCAATTTGAGATCGTCTCAAAGACGGCGAGTGTGGGTTGAGGTCAGGACTCAGAGCCAGGCATGTTACTCAACACCACCTCGGTGAGCTCCGGGCATGAACCCTAAAAACCGGCGCTCGTGGTGGTAAAGTCAAGGTACTACACGTTGCCGGTGTATGGCGGTGCAGACACGTTTGGACGCTGGACACATGCGTTCAACGGGATCAAGTCTGACTACAGTATTATCAGCTTACGTGTCGGAGAGCCTGCACGCGCTTTCAGTACTGATGAACTTTTCCAATCAGGAAGATGACGGTACGTACGGTTGGAGACATAATGCAGCCGGCAGTCTGCTTCCCGAAAAAAAACAGCATGGGAAACGCAAGATCATCAACATCCTGCTGACATTATACTCACCTTGCACACGATTTTGGAACAGTCCTCATGACAAGATAGCTACCAAAAAGTTCCCAAACTGCTGCCACCATCTACAAAGTGGTATAAAGCGTTGGCTCATTGCGTTTGGGCGGATGCTCACCTTTGAGATCAGCTCATCGTGGTTGGCCAGATGTGCTCGGCAGTGGATGCAGCTGTAGGTGCGGTGGCAGTTGGGCAGGTAGGCCTGGAAGGTTTTCGACTTTGTCATCTTCACCATCTCACAGTCGTGGTTCTCCTCGCTGGGCTCGTCGGCGCTGGCGCTGGATGAGTTGCAGCTCTGCTGAACTTGCTGACAGAAGAAACACTGGAAGATGCAAGCAAAAGCCGTCGTTGTTGTGGAGTGGGTGTGTGGCACGCTCCACACATGCACCACGGGAGAAAAAAACAACCTGCGGTGGCGAGAGGAGTGGGGGGGTGGAAAAAGAAAAAAAACACACTGATCATTCAATGAGACTTCACATGGTTTCAAGGCTAATATTTACACAGTATGCAGGAAGGGAACTCGCGAACACACACTATATATACATATTGATCAGCGCTGGAACCGCGTTCCGTTAATGACCTCGTCATTAATTAAGATCAAACAAGTGCAAGCGGGCGAGCGGCTAAAGTGGAGGCGTTTCACTAGACATCACTTTGATGCACTCTGGGTTGTTTCTCATTAATAGGGCATGGATTTATTTGGAACACTCAGGTGGTTGATTTATTTATTGCGGCAGCTTTTAACAAACAGAACCACGCTATTCTTCTTATATCATTATATATATAATATATATCAGGCGGCACAGTGGCTTAGTGGTTTAGCATGTTCACCTCTGAGCGCTGGGGATTCCCGGTTCGAATCCCCATCTGGATGGAGTTTCCATGTTCTCCCCGTATCCCTGTGGGCTTCCTCCGGGTTCTCCGGTTTCCTCCCACAGTCCAAAAACATGGATCAAGTCAATTGAGTTCTCCATATTGCCCCCTATAGAGTGTGTTTGTGTGAGTGAGTGTGTGCCCAGCGCCCGAGACGTTCTCCCCTGAATGGGCATGGGGAACCCCACCGCGACCCTAATAGAAGATAAAGCGGAAGATAATGAATGAATGAATATAACAAACAGAACCACGCTATTCTTCTTATATCATTTTGACCATATATATATATATATATATATATATATATTCTCATTTATCCTGAAGACATTTGTACAGTAAGTCATAAACTTTGAGGGGAACCCCCCCCCCCTTTTTTTAAACACACCTGTGTTAATGGGGCAGAATAAAACACCTGAAGCAACCAAGTAAGCAGTGTGTCCCAATACTTTTGCTCCTACAGTACATGTGCATAGAGTCAGGCTTTACTGACAGATTAACTAAACCCAAAGGAAATCATTTAGAGCCAACTAATTTATATATATATATTTTTTTAAATAGCGTGCAAAACAGGAAGATTTTTCCCTTTGGCAAGCAGCAACTCTAATGCAACCCCTTTGTTTAAACATGTTACTCCAGCAGCAACCTGTTTGGTGCCCTGAGCAGGACCACGTCAAGCTTCGCCTCACTGCTGAGGGATAATGCAATATTTAATAGAGCCGTTCTGCCCTGAACACACTGTGCACTAGTCATGCAGCACAGAGATGCCCATTTAAAACACCTTTTAAACTGCGGCAGCAGCGAGGGAGTAGCCCTGTCGATATAAAGAGTCCTCAGTTCCACCTAAAGTCAACTGGGACTGCTTGGATGAGAAATAAATAAAGCCTTATGACCCTTGTTTTTAACCCCCAAAACCAAAGTTTTAAGACCGAATGGAATTAGAATGGATTCTGTGAATTAGGTGGTTGTTCTACATTAAAAACGCGGGTCAAATGTCTTCTAATAAAACAAAAAACGCCGGGCCGAGCCGTTGCGCACACACAGCCATGTTAATCTCGACGGCAGCCGTAACATTTCAGACACTCATAAAAGATGTTCTCTGATCAGTGATGCGGCGTCAACAGTGGCCGCTGAGCTGTGCAGCTTGTTGCCATTTCCTTTTATAGCCGTGTGTCAGACTCTCATTAACTTGTTTGCACTGGCAACAGGCCCCTGTGCTGATTGTTGGCACGGTCTCGCAAAGATCCAGTTAGAGAAATTCCCAACATATGAGGTGATGTGGGTGAAATGATTCCCCCATTCATCCTGCTGCAGACAATAAGAAAATGACAGGAAAGCTACATTTCTACGCTAACTGAGGGCTCTCATAACACCATGCAAAAGAAAAACAAAGGCACTTCCGCAGCAGAACAGGAAACGTGTCTCCTGGCACGCCGACAACAAAAGTCTGAGCGTCTTTGCCGGTTGAGCAGGGAGCACAATCAGCTGGACCTGGTGCTGAGTTATGAGGAAGCCTCTAGATTTTAGATACTGGTTTTATATACAGCGGCTGCTAAACAACAAAACTTTCCTCACCTCCATGCATCCAGATTTATTTATTCAAAATGATTCTGGGGGTCTAAAAGCAGTTTGGAGTTACCACATTGGTTCTCTTAAATGGTTTGATTTCCTAGTTCCACTGGTAAGATACAAGATTTATGGAAAGTTTGAGAAAGACCCCTTTGTTACAACATTAGGTCCATAAAACATAGGTGTGTTTCAATGACCTCAAGACCTCAACTCTGTTGGACAACCATGGGATAATCTAAAACTGAGTATGTGAGCCAGGTCCCATCACCCAACATCAGTGTCTGACCCCACCTAAACTTTATACACTACACATACGGGAGCTTTTAGATCATCTTATTCTGTAATGCCTACAATTTTTCAGCTATTAACTGAAGCTCTGCTCTTGTAGAAAGGTCTTGTGCAATGGGACTGGAGGGCCTGACCCACAATCTCTGTTCTAGTTCATGGCAGAGTTGTGGTCGAGGTTAGAGATCTGTATAGCTAATGTCAATTTTCTAAAACTCATCCGGACATGGTCATTATGAACCTGGCTTGCAAACTTATCACAAAGCTGGATGCATACAACAGTCTAAAACACATGGCTGCGTGCTTGGCACAACACGACTTACACACTGACCCGGTTAATAATATGTTGTATTAAGCATCTTTATAACCATTATGGTATATATGGGCACTTTAAAGCCACGCAAGTTTAAAGATCAGATTTCTTTCAAGTAACGAGTTCAGGAACCAAAACGGCTCAAAGTGAGCTATTGAACCATCAAGGAAAACCCCAGATTTTCAATCCCTATGCCTCGTATTACTGAACCAGCTCCCTTACGCTGTATAATTACAGTCATCAAAGCAGAAAAACAGAGGTAAAAAAAATCAACTTGCAGTAACCCATTTCCACCCAAGAGGTCGCCAAATCTTGCCCCCCAAACAGTTCCACACTACAGCTTTAATACAGTGATTTACTGCTCCATCGCACAGAGTGCTCCATCTCTTCAGGATTTACAGCCCACACAATTTAATATCCTGTGCCTTCAGTCTCCACTTAAAAGTCGTTTTGCGTCAGAACCGAACGCGCAGCTTAATTACGCTCTAGAATAAATTGGACTCGTTAATATACGAGTTAAAAATAGTTCAACGTCGCCGTTCCTGGAAATAAAAAAAAACACAAAGAACAGTATAACTCTCACGAGCGCCACCAACAGGGGGGAAAGTGCTATCGAGCACAAAGCTGGAGAGTTCAGCCAAATCAAAATCTATGAAGTTGAAGCGTGATAACGGACTTTATTGGGTGAGCGCTTATAGCAGGACGTGAACGTGTTTATTCGAAGTCAGACGCAACAACAAAAATATATACAAAATAAAAACAACCAAAAAAAAAACAAAAAAAAAAAAACAACCAAGATATATAAAAATAAAACCCACAGAAGCCGCTCGAGGCTCGGACGTCATCAGCGGCCGTTGGAAGAACAAAGGCGCTCCGCCGACCGCGCGCGCGCGCTTGCTCTCGTGCAGGGGCTTTGTGACTCGGACAACAAAAGGCGTTTAATTGATTTTTTTTTTTAATTGTTAAAAAAAAACAACAAGATAATTCATCTATAAAAACGGGAACGGCCTCCGGGTTTGTAGTTGCAGTGGCTTCGTGTTTGCGCAAAAAACTTCCTTGTCTCGCGCGAGCTTTGTTTACGTCCTCTCTCGCGCTGCGTGACAACCTCTCAACCTCAGCTTCCACGGCCACGAGACACGACCCCACGATGCATAAAACACGAGAAATAAATGAATAAATAAAAAAAAATCCCGCGCCGAAGCGACAACAAAGACCCCCCCGCGTCTGAGAAAGTGCGCGGCGCCGCGGTGGGCTCGCTCGGCTCGGCTCTCCGCGAACTTTCCCCCCCGTGACAGCCGGTTCGTGGAAGCGGCCACGCCGCGTGGGGCAGAGCGAGAGTGGAACCTGGAGCTTTAAAACGCGAACCACGAAACAAACCGAGAGCAAAGAGAGCGACCACGAGGATGCAAACAAAGGAAAAGCGACGCGGCGCTGAAACGCGCCTTCAGCTGGACGACGTTTAGAATAATAAGGTAATAAAATAATAAAGAAATGCGGAGCGCGTCGACGCGGGGCTGACATCTAATAAAAGCAGAAGGAACTCACCACCTGAACCGGATCTCCGGGGCACCGCGCGGCTGGCGACGTCGACCGAACCGAACGCCGCGCTTCTCATGCAGCCCGTCGGCGGGAGTCAGTCAGCGAACGCCGTGCTTTTGGAGCCGAAATGCCGGATCGCTGAGCTCCGCGCCGCGCCGCGCTGCCCGTGTGCCGAGTCCCCGCCGCGCCGCGCTCACATCGCTTTGTTGCGCTCTTTTGTGTTTGTGATCGTCTGGCTGCTGAACGTCCAGAGCGTCATCCACGAGGGCGGGGCTAGCGGGTGATGGACGCGTACGAGCCCCTATGAAAACGGCGAAGAGGCGAGCTGTAGCTGGGGGGGGGGGGGGAAAAACCCGGATGTGTAAATAAATACAAGGTGATGGCGATATTGCAGTTGAAACGTGGCCTGGTTAAATTCATCGATACAGATCACCAACTAATTATTATACAGGCAAATGACGGAGACAGGGCTGAATAAATACATGGTAAATAAATACTGGTAGCTCAGTGGTTAGGATGTGGGTTCAAATCCCAGGTCCACAGAAGATCCCAAAAGTGGTTACTTGA
>JAFMOD010000682.1:240085-269871 GCA_019802435.1 Corydoras maculifer | reverse complement strand
AAAAAAAAAAAAAAGGTTACATACTTTCAGCAGACACAAACCTGCAAAAAAACTTTTTTTAAATAAGATATCAATCTTTATTTGGCTGCCTCTGTGCGGCAGGCGAGGCTTTGTTGTGGTGACTGCAAATGACGACTGGAAAAAGTAAGCGTCACCATCTCATGTGCGCCAGCCTTCGTGTTTTCTGTCATCTGTATTCTGTGCCTGACTTCTGAGCTTTTATCTGTGAACTAGGAGGACTTCAGTTGGAATAGGTGTCGTTTTGGGGAGTTTAATAAAGACAAGGGGATCATTTAAATGCGTTATGTCCCCTGGTTGTTGATCTGTTCACCAGAAAGCAGCTGTATATCTTTAGTATCATCACCAGCTGCACACAAATATACACAAACCATCCATTATCTTCTGCTTTATCCTCTATTAGGGTCGCGGGGGGGTTCCCATGCCCATCCAGGGGAGAACGACTCGGGTGCTGGGCAGATACACCCAGGCACGGGCGCCAATCTATCGCTGGGCACACACTCACTCACACACACACACACTATATGGGGCAATTTAGAGAACGCAACTGACCTTGATCCATGTTTTTGATTGTGGGAGGAAACCAAAGAACCCAGAGGAAACCCACGCGGACACGGGGAGGACATGCAAACTCCACCCAGTTGGGATTCGAACCGGGAATGCCCAGCGCCGAGAGTCTACCGTCCGGACCACTAAGCCACCGTGTCGCCCCACACAAACACACTATATGGATAAAAGTGCTGGGAATTGAAGTGCCTTTAGGAATCATGCTTCAGCAATGGGCCTTCCCTAAACTGCTTGGAAGCATACAATCGTCCCAAAACACAGTTACAAGCACGATTCCATCCACCAAAGAACACTGAACTGAATAAAACACCTAAATTCAATAATTAAGGGTTTTGTCCTGATATATTCGCCCGTATATGGTATGGTCCACATGGAAACGCAGTGTTCAAGCCTGTTTTACTACACAAAGAAGAACCCGGACCTTTGGGGTCGGCATTAGGGAAGAGGCGGTTCCAGGGCACTTTGGAGCGCATCGGCAGGGACAGCAAGTAGTTCCTGGCCTTTAGGTTGATGATGCAGTTCAGATCCTCCTGTGAGGGAGAACCGAGGATACCTAAAAAAAAAAATAAAAATACAGAGAACAGAGAGTTAAACATCCAACAGAACACGGATTAATCAGAGGATCAGAGGCGTAAAGGAAAACGCAGTACGGCGAGTCAATCTGCAGTCGTTGCATCACGTAAGCCAGTCTGTAGGAAATACTTCTCCATTCTGCATTGCACAACTTCCTTAAGACACAACGTCCCGTTATCGGTGCCCAGCAGATAACCACAACTCCCATCCCAGTGTTTATTAATCCCTGGATTCATTAAGAAAAAAAAAAAACTAAATGGGTTGTACAGTTTTTTTTTTTCATTCTTGTATTTCAGACCTAAAATAGAAATTTCTGTATTTTAATTAACAGCCGATTGCAAGCGCTAATTAAACCCCAGCACAACGTTGCCGTAATATTCCTGACTCATACGATTCCTAAGGTGCAGGTAATCCCCGAGATCTGATCTGAACAGCATTTACACCCCTGTGTAAGGGTCTGCGGTGTTCTATCGAGCACTTTAAAAGATGCTGTCCTTAATTTAAAGGCTCATCAGATTAGGAAATCCATCCTGACTCAAATCGGAGGCTTAAGGACGCCCGTCATCTGCTCACACTCTGATTCCAACATGATTCAGTCGCCATGTCGGTCGGCGTTGTGACGATCGGCATACGAACAGTTCCATCACATAAACCCAGAAATAAGACGGGTTTACAGTGCTGTTGATTAACACAGCAGGATTTGATTTATTTGTTTTAGAAGTCAAGCGTTTTTTTCCAGCTTATCGTCGTCAGTCAGCTGACGAGGACACGCAACACCTTGTGATTAGATAACCTGCTATCGGGTTTTAAATATATGAAGCTCGGCAGATTTACTGATTTCTATTAACTATTTAACTAAACGTTCTGCCGCGTGACTCAGAGGCGACGAGCGAGGCCCGCGGTCATGTGACGAGCAAAAAACAAACCTGAGGGACATGAAACATTAAACCTGTTGTCACGAATAGCTACAAAATTCAGTTGTTTTTATAATTACCCCCCCCCCCAACACCTATTGGTCTAACAGTCAGTATCGGCAGATAGTCGACTATAATCCAAAACTGTGATCATGATTTTATATTTGTATTACTATTCGCCTAATTGGAGAAATTCTGTATAAACCTTTAAATAAATCAGTAATAACAGTCCAACCCTAAAGTTCTGCACACACCGCATTGGAACAGGCCAACAGCTGGACACCGATCCATAGTAACAATATGATAATGCTCACCCAAAATATGGTTCAGCTGGTCCAGGTAATGCTTTCCAGGAAAAATAGGTCTGTTAGAGAGCATCTCGGCCAGAATGCAGCCGACGGACCAGATGTCAATAGACTTGGTGTAACCCTGTGAGACACGAGGCCAAAGTTAAGCCATGCATTCATTTCTTACCTTCCACAAATTCCTCTAGTGGGGTCATGGGGGGGGGGGTTTCCCCATGCCCATCCAGAGGAGATTGTTTCAGGTGCTGGGCTGATACACCCAGGACACGGCACCAATTCATTGCTAGGTACTTACTCACTCTCACAGACATACTTTATAGGGGCAATTTGGACCATGTTTTTAGACTGTGGGAGGAAAGCGGAGAACCTGGAGGAAACCCACGCAGACACGAAGAGAACATGGAAACCTGGATCCCCAGCACTGAGAGGAGAACATGCTAACCCACTAAGCCACTGTTATTAGTTATTATTATTATTATAATTCTTGTTTTTTACAAAATAACTATTACAATTCTGAACAATTTTTGTTTTTTTTTATGTCCAGACTACAGATTTTGTATCAAGCTGGGATTTTTCCAAAAGATCTCACCTTTGAATTGAGCATTATCTCCGGGGCACGGTACCAACGCGTGGCCACGTACTCCGTCAGGAAGCCAGTGTGGTCGTGGTCCGGGTCGGCCACACGTGCCAGGCCAAAATCACAGATCTGAACGGAGAAAGAGGCAGTTCTTTAAATGTTCTGCACACGAGAACCCGGTTATGGCAGATGCAAGATGCGTGTGTGTGTGTGATCCTGCAAACCTTTAGATCGCAGGTGGTGTTGAGCAGAAGGTTGGAGGGCTTCAGGTCTCGGTGGAGAACGTTGCCCGAATGGATGTATTTCAGGCCACGTAGGATCTGGTATAGGAAGTAGCAGATGTGGTCGTTGCTTAGGTGCTGCGTCTTCAGCAGTTTGTACAGGTCGGTCTCCATCAGGTCCTGCACGATGTAGCTACAGGACGTTCGAGTCAAGGTTGTGATGTTAAGAGAGACTCCTGAAATAAGACTCAATAGACTCAAAATGTATTATGCCCAGAATTTTCACTGATTCTGAACAGACTCTGATGGAGGAGATTTATAAAAAAAAAAATTTTAAATTTTTTTTAAAAAAATTAAAGTACCAGGAACCACAGTGGAGGCAGCATCACATTATGATGGAGGTTCTCTTTAGCGGGAAAGAACTAAAGGGAACGCGGATGACCTGCCGAAAACCACATGCAAGATTTGTTTCTGGAAATTGATCGGGGGAAAAAAAAACAACTATGCAAATGAGGGCTTAATGCGCTCGACACCAATGACGCAAGAGGCGCCACGTCCCCGTTACCAAAGAACTTCAGTTACAAAACACCTGTTCATGATCACGCTCGTTATTTTGGTAGAGTATCATGTTCCAACTCGGTGAAGGTGAGCTCGTGGGGTCACGCGCTCTCCCGTGCAGGAGGTGCATGGTTTTACATATTTAATTCGGCGACGCCGGTAAATTTCATGGACATATTTATAAGCGGCGGTGTGCATCGCGAACGCCGCTCATGTTCTTCACTCGAATGCAAATCCCGTTTCTTATTCGCAGCCACAACAATCAGCACATAACCTAGACCTAATCATCCCGCCCACATACCCAGGCTTCCATAATCTCCTTTTCCCCCACAGAGTGCACACGCACCCCCTTAAGATCGCACTAAACACATTTCTAGGCAAGGCTGGCAAAAAAATTAAATAAATTAATAAATAAATCTGTGCCATTTCAGCTGCCATCCCACACACTCCGAATGTGTGCATCCAGCCAACAAGAAAAACGAGAGCGCGAGAGAGAGTGAGAGAGAGACCCTCCGTTAAAGTGGACTCTCCCTCAGTGTGGTTCGAAGCTGCTCCATCCCGCGCAGAACACTCGCGAGGAGAACTGGATGTACAGACACTGAGGAGGCGCTCGCTCTCGTACCCGAAACGCCGCGCTGCCAGCGACCGACTGCACGCCTACTGACTATTGATTTCTGCGCCAAAATTAACTCTTTACTACGGCGTCCACATCCCACTCATCCACTATGCTGCGTAAAAGCGAGAGGATGGAGTTCTGCCGCTAAACCGTACGAACCCAACCTTACACATCAGGGGTCAGTGTAAACACTATACAAACAAAAGTTTCGGGACATCTACGTCTTACACCCACAGGCGCTTTGAGATCCCGTTGTTGCCTATGTCTGCAGAAAAGCTCAGGTGTTCAATGCGGACTGAGGACAGAGTTCGTGCACCCCAAGCCTGCTTTTATAGACAGAAAACGACCTTCCCCAAAGTGTTTAGCACAAAGTCGGAAGCATGCAACTACCCAAAATGCATGGCAGTGTGCGCTTTTGTAAAACCAGCGGTGATGAGACTGAGTGGACAGGGACACTGCGATGCATTTGTCAGGTCAGAAGTAGGATTTGGATGAAAGGCCTGTCTCACAATCGGCATTCTAGTTCGTTCCACGGTATTGAAAGGGGTTGAGGGCAGGGCTCTGTGTTTATTAATAGGGTGAAAAGCCAGGCATTACTCCCTGTCTGTGTGTGTGTGTGTGTGTGTGCGCACAACCTTATCTTACATTGAAGTTCTAATAAAAAATAAAATAAATATAGGGGGCGGCACGGTGGTGGTGGTTTAGCTTGTTCTCCTCTCAGCACTATGGATTTCCGGTTCGAATCCCCATCTGTGTGGAGTTTCCATGTTCTCCCCTTGGGTTTCCTCCGGGTTCTCCGGTTTCCTCCCGAAGTCCAAAAACATGGATCAAGTCAATTGAGTTCTCCAAATTGCCCCATATAGAGTGTGTGTGTGTGTGTGTCAGTGAGTGTGTGCCCAGCCATAGATTGGCGTCCTGTCCTGGGTCTATCTGCCCAGTGCCTGAGGCGTTCTCCCCTGGATGGGCATGGGGACCCCCCCCCCCCCCCGTGACCCTAATAGAGGATAAAGCAGAAGATAATGAATAAATGAATAAATAAAAGAGAGGTGGTAGTGCACAGGTCCTCGGTGATGTCAAGCCGAAAGGATACACGTCCTTCATCAGGTCGATGCAGGGTGAGCGAATGATGTCGTTGATGCTGATGATGTTCTCGTGTTTGAAGCGCAGCAGGATCTTGATCTCGCGCAGCGTGCGCTGGCAGTACGTCTGGTGCTCGAACGGACTGATCTTCTTTATGGCCACTCGCACTTTGTTCTCGCGATCGTACGCCGAGCTGCAGGAACAGAGAAGAGGAACGAAGTGCTTTCAGATTTAAAGCCAGTTCCACAATATCGTTGAGCGACAGCCGCCGACGAAACCACACACAAACCCCACGCCACCACCCGACAACACTCCACCCCATATCCACCAAACACCACACATCCACCAACCATTTACATTACATTTACATTTGGTCATTCAGCAGACCCTTTAATCCAAAGTGACTTACAAAGGTGAGCACAGGGTTCATCGCAGCATCCCTGGAGCAATGAGGGTTAAGGGCCTTGCTCAAGGACCCACATTGGTAACTTCAGTGGACCCCAACCTTCAGATTGACAGCTCAGTGGTCAGGGTGTTGGGCTGTCAATCTGAAGGTTGGGGTCCACTGAAGTTACCCACATTGGTAACTTCAGTGGACCCCAACCTTCAGATTGACAGCCCAACACCCTGACCACTGAGCTGAGCACAACAACCACCCTACCCCATAATCACAAACCCACCCCACCACATCTGATTTTTTAATCGATGGAGGTACAGGTGTTTTTTTTGGGGTTTTTTTCAGTACAGTGAGCTCCAGCAGAGTAACATGCATTAGCTTAAGAAAAAAAAAACCAAACAAAAAAACGTAAAAATAATAAAACGCTATTCATATGTGAATCACACGACGGCACCGGGCAGGCTCACACGCAACCGCACACGGTTCGGTACGGAGCGGAGAATGAAATATGTTGCCATAGTGATTTGTTGAAACTGACAGCAAAGTAGAAGAGAAGCGGAGACGCACCAATCACAGCTGACCTTCAGCTTCAGCTCCTCTTTCAACACTCGCTGCATTTTTCTCATGTGAAGTGAATTGGCCTCGTCCGCCTTCTTCCACCACGGTTGTTTAAACAAGCTCACTTCAGTTAGGGGTGGTGGCGGCAGAGGGCTAGTGATTGGGATAACATGATGGTGGGGGAGTTGCTAAATGTGGGCCCTTGAGCAGGGCCCCTAACCCTCATGGCTCCAGAAATGTGCATCGGCTCGTGATGCTTGCATGCAGGTCAATAGATGCCCGCAAACGTTTTTACAAATAAAGCACTGACGCAAAACTTATTCAGAACGCCTGACCCACAAACACCGTACTGTGGTTGGCATGTTCTCCTCTCAGCACTAGGGATTCCCAGTTCGAATCCCCGAATCTGGGTGGAGTCTCCATGTTCTCTCCGTGTCCGCGTGGGTTTCCGCCGGGTTCTCCGGTTTCCTCCCACAGTCCAAAAACATGGATCGTCAATTGAGTTCTCCAAATTTCCCCATATAGAGTGTGTATGAGTGCGTGCCCAGCGATAGATTGGCGTCCTGTCCTGAATGTGTGTCTGCCCAGCCCCCGAAACGTTCTCCCCTCGAGAACGACCCTAATAGAGGATAAAGCTGAAGATAATGGATGGACGGATTTCCATAGAGCGATCTGAGGACTCAACAACCCGTGACAAACAATTCTGACTTTAAATTATTTACACAAACCCGCGGAGTCCATCCCACTTTAATCTTTAACCAGCTGTTTATTAAACTCTGCAGGTTTGGGCCTCGTCCGCAGCCAATGAGAGCTCATGTTTAAATGATTAGAGGATGATGAAGTTTCTGGGAACAGGCTTGCTTCCTGTTGGCAGCGGCCGGGCCTGGTGGCCCTGCCGGCTTTCAGCACAGCGCCTTTGTGCGTGGCTCGTCACGCTAGAACACGGCAGTCAACAAAATACCAGCGAGTCCACAGCGCCGACATTCCACTGACGGTCAGACGGGCGAACCTGCTCGTCGCGGCTTTAGGGTCATTTAAATGCACGCGGCACGTCCACGCAGCACGTCCAGACCAGAGAGGACTTTTTCGGCTGCGCAGTCAGAATCACGGATCCTTAAAAAGCCTAACGAAGAGACGCAGAGCACGACGGGGAAGTTAAACAAGAGCGATAAGCAGGAAAGTCAGCAGAACACGAGCGAGAGCGATAAAGACAGACAGAAAAAGAGAGAGAGAGAGAGAGACAGATATGGTTTCCATAGAGACGGACGGGCAAGATTTTGCAGAGAGAAGTTATGTAACAGGACGTTGCCATGGAGATGTGATGGTGGGGGGGGGTGGGACTGGTGTGGGGGGGGGGGTAAGGCAAGCGCCTGCATCTGCACCAAGTTTGTAGTCGTCTTCAGGATGCGATATGCAAGACGGCAAAATGAGAACGTCAACGTGACAAACAATAAACACGGCTGCGAATAAGCGAGATCTTTATGTGCAGATGGAAAGTGAGCCTGCCGTGTTTACGCAGCGCTGAGGGTTTGCAGAAGAAGGGCGAAGTGAGATGGTCACAATTTACCAAGGCTGTAAACAAACAGGGAAGTAATCTGTGATACTAACATTCAGCTCAGAGCAGCACAGCTACGATAGGCACGTCGGCTTCTGTAAACCAAATTACGGTGAAGGAAAAGGTGTCGCCATAGTAACATCACACTCTTTAAGGTATTGGGATACCGACAGGTGTTTTAGGACATGGCATGTTATGATGATATATTATCAAAGAATAAAATTTTTTTTAAAACTTAATTGAGATTTGTAGCTACATTAAGCACCTGGCTGTGCATTTGAAACAACTGCATGCTTCTACCTCAGAGGAAACAGTTTAGGGAAGGCTCTTTATTCTCCAGCATGACCATAGAGACCATAGAGCAACAACCATAAAGGGCTCCAACAGGTTTAGGCTTTATTTTCCACATCTGGAAAGTCTTTTTAAAAGGATTTATTTACAGAGTTGAACGTTGGCTCGGTCAGACACCGATGTTGGGCTTCGAGGAGGACATAAACATGCAGAACATTTTGGGTCGGTTTATATTTGACATGTTCTCCTCTCGGCACTAGGGATTCCCGGTTCGAATCCCAATCTGAGTGGAGTGTCCATGTCCTACCCGTGTCCATGTGGGTTTCCTCCGAGTTCTTCCTCTCACAGTCCAAAAACATGGATCAAGTCAATTGAGTTCTCCAAATTGCCCCATATAGAGTGTGTGAGTGTGTGCCCAGCGATAGATTGGCGTCCTGCCCTGGGTGTATCTGCCCAGCGCCCCAAAACATTACCCCCCCCCCCCACCTTAATAGAGGATAAAGTGGAGGATAATGGATGGATACCACATGGTAAAGACGTTTGTTTTTCTGACATCCCTACTGCGTTGCTGATCACATGGAGGATTAATCTGCGACTCCAGATGAATTCTTAAGCATGAATATTAAACAGCTGCGAGTCCAGCTGAGTGCATTACTGCAGATCTCCTTTAAAAAATACATCATTTACTCCTAAAACACAGCTGCCTTCACTGAGCGAAACACGTGCAACCGAAATTAAACCAGATTAAAAGACTGAGCTCCCGAGCCTCGATCCGTTCTCCTGTCGTTAGCATCGAGAGCAACTGGCAGGAGCCTAAAAGCTCAATTAGTGCTCGTATTAACAGCGTGAGAATAACAACTCTCGCTCATATTCTCGCCCCTCTATTCATCTTGACACGCATCTTCGATGCAGATTGAATGGCGGCTTGCTGTCGTCATTGGCAGCGGGGTTGCCATGGAGACTGGCACCATGGCAGGGTCTGGCATCGAATCGCAGTCCTGGCACTAGCCACAGAGCGAGCACCTCACATCGACCTTGTATGTATGAGTGTAAGCGAGAGGTGTGAGCCCAAACGACTGCAGCCATTGCATGCACCGCAAGCACACACATGCATGCACACACACACAGGGTGTGCCAGGGTAGGTCCGATTGTGCTGCATGTGTGTGCATGCAAAAGCAGAAGACATGGAGCACTGGAAACAAGGATAGACAGCAGCATATAGAAATGTGGACATCTTGTTTAACACGAAAATCTAAAAATCATATAAACACGTCACGGGTTTTGGTTTCACAAAAGTTTTGGGACTCCTCTTTCACTTCGGACGTTTCCTGCACTGCCATTGCCTCAGGTTTATTAAATGGAGCACGAAGTCATGCATTGTAGACAATTACATGCCTCCATCTTCGCAGAAACAGTTTGGGAAAGGCCTGTTTCGGTTCCAGCATGTGGAAAACAGTCTGTACATCACATTTACATTTGGTCATTTATTGGACGCTTTTATCCAAAGCGACTTACAAGGGGAGCACAGGGTTCATCACAACATCCCTGCAGCAATGAGAGTTAAGGGTCTTGCTCAAGGACCCACACTGGTTACTTCAGTGGACCTGGGATTTGAACCCCCAACCTTCAGATTGACAGCCCAACACCCTGACCACTGAGCTAGCGCGCCCTTACATCACACAATGTAAATATAAACCACTAAAATCAATCTGCTTTGAACTGAATTTCTACTGAATGATCTATACGAACGTGTTATTACAAACATATTATTATTATTACTATTATAATAGCAGGTAATGCGTCTTGCGTGCTTTTCAGCTTTTTCATATTTAAATTTAAAACTCAACTTCGCAGCCCAGCGCCGCGTTTTTCTTACTGTTATGCAAACACACTGACATAATCTGTGAATCCTGATGGCTCCAGGCTCCAAAACAACTCACGACCTATAAATAAAAGCGCTACATACATTTTTTTTAATAAATAAATAAACAAATAAGCATCTCATTTTACTACAGACCTGGATAAATATCTCTCTGAGATAAACCATTAGTGAGCAAGAGAAGACAGAGCCAGAGAGCAAGTGAAAGGGAGGAGAGTGCAGAGGTCCGATCAGGCCACTGGGATATATTTAGAGGGTTAAGCTTACAAATAAGACGATACTGCATTAAGGCCGCCGGCTGTAAAGATCCAATCGGATTTACGTTGCAGACCATGTCTCTCTTATCTAACGTCAATGTCCCACCTCCCGAACGCGTTTCAGGATAAATGAGCAAAACCTCTCTCTCTCTCTCTCTCTCTCTCACACACACATGTACGTATGTTTTAAAAATCTGGCATTAAACCTTCGGAGAGGAGCAAGACCGTGTTATACATTTTAAAAAGGAGAACGTGGGGCGTCAATACTTTTTGTCCACATTAGATAGACAGACATTAGATTAGATGTGTAAAGAATAACCTTTTAATCATAGTCAGGACTAAATGGACAAAAGGAAGAGGAACGACACCAGACTCCATTAGAAGCACGGCAGCACATATTCATCGCTGCGAGTCTGTGAGGCAGAATAGGTGCTCATCAGCCGTGGCCCATCATTAAAAGTCCCGGAAGAAAGCTGCAATGCAGAAGTGGAAGGAAAGAGCTCATAAACAAACAGAAACCCTGCTCATAATGTGGACATCATTAGGAGAGATGAGGCTTCTGCCATAACACTTCAATCTCCACCTAATTTCCAGACGTGACATCACTGCCTGAAGGGCCCCTGAGGTCTCAGAAAACACAATGGACCATGAGGGACAGTGTAGGGGCGGGCGGGCGCTCGGACACGCGAGTCATGATTCCGGGAACCCCGGCTTTAAGCGATTAGAAACAAACAAAACGGAATATTCTTCACCCAAACTCTCACTTTCAGCTAAAATCCAGCCTTTGAACTCTCTTTGCCTCTGCTTCCTGTCTCCATATTTCCTGTCTCTCTCTCTATCAGTTCTCTCCACCACACATCACTTAAGACTTATGTCTCCAAAGCTAAAGGTATTCCCCTGTTACACAAACACTATAAATATTTACAATTGTCAATAAATGTAGGCGTTTAATTCAGTCCCATTGTCATGCCTTATAAAAACCAAGCACCCAGCCAAGTGATACAACTTTGTGATAAACAGTTTGGGGAAGGCCCTTCTCTGTTCTTTAGTACAATTCCACTTGCAAAACAGCAATAACTGGTTCATTCATTAATTATCTTTTGCTTAAACCTCTACTAGGGTCAGATGGAGGGAGAGGGAGGGTTCTAATATCACTCACGCCGACGCACAAAAAAATGAGGCAATTTAGAGCAATCAACTTCCCTTGAATCCATGTTTTTGGACTGTGAGAGAAAGCCAGAGAACCCAGGGGAAACCCATACGAACACGGGGGGAACATGAAAACTCCACCCATATTGGGATTTGAACCTGGATCCCCAGCGGTAAGCGGCGAACGGTTTGTTTACTAATTTATTTTCCAGGCATGTAGAGAACAAACACGTTTTCATGGAAGTCCTCCCAGAACAATAAAAGAACATGCAAACAATACGGGACATTTCCTGGCAATTGGTCAGAGAATCAAACATATGAGCTGAAGACCAGAGCATGTAAATGACATGCAAATTTTTACATGATTCACGCAGCACTCGCTTGTTTCTTTCGTTTGCACGCAAAACTAATGTGCACGTATTCGTATTTACCCAACTCTTGCTGAAACTTTCCAAACCCTGCTGCCAAACCCAGGCACACTTGGATTTATCCTGCGCTCACTGCTCTCGAGGCTGTAGGTTTTAAATGTTGCAAGAATGGATTTGATGAACTTCTTAAAAAGGGCTTTCGTTCACGAGCGCCGTAAGCGCAGGACTTACAGATGTCAAGGGTCCAGAGTTAATAGGAGAAAAGGCAATTCCGCAAAATTTAATAGGTACATAAATGTCCGGGGAAAGCTATAGTCAAGTATGGTGATGGATCTGTGATCAGGAATGTTACCCCCCCCTCCCTTCATAACAACTTTCACCGCCACCCAAAATTTGGACGAATTCGTTATAGTCTCATGGACTAGATCGTATATCGAGACAAATTAAATCAAGACCTGATTGCATCAGTGCGGAAACTTAAACTGGGCTGTGATTGGACAGCGATCCAAAGTCTCGCCTGAAAATCAATACAAAAATGCTTTAATGACCACAGACACAGGGACCTGCCAATACCAGCCCAGTCCTCTGACCTAAACCTTAAAGAAAACCTATGGGCTCAGCACACGAATGGACCTCAAAATTACATTTAAATAACATTAGCAGCATTTAGCAAACTCCGTCCCCCTGAGGGACTTAAAGGTGCTTTGCTTACTCCCAGTAAATGGACAAAAGTATAAGGACACCAACAGGAGTTTTTATGTCATCTTATATTATTGCATGATCCCCCCCCCCATCCACCATAATAGAGATGAGTGCTCTGTATGGGCCAATCAAGTTCGTCCACGCCATGTAGTTATGTATTTTTATGCTACACAAAAGCACAGTCATGCTGAGACAAAAAAAAGCCCCTTCCCCAAACTGTTGAAATCATAAAGTTGTCGAAAATGCATCTTGATTTATACACTACTATGTGTTTTCTACTGTTCTAGAGCCACCAAGTCTTAAGGAGAATACAAATAAGACGTCTCCGCTGTGAGATAAAAGTGTTTAAATGTTGAGAACGTGCAAGAAACAATGGATTTATATTCCTCAGGGAGGCTGAGGTTAGCGCTGGAGGCGGGATGACATGCGGAGAGCTGCCAAATGGGTTGCTGTGTGTGTATTTAAAAGAAAGGACAACCACGCCCCAAAATGCATACCTCTGTAATTAAGACCCGACGGCTTGAGCGTGATGTTCAGATGAGTACATGGATTTCTGAAAGCATTAAGGGCCTTTTGGGAATTCTGGAAGGTGGACCCCAACACCAAACGCCCTCCACCAGGCAAGGGCACGTCCTCGGGGTCTCGCGCCAGCTTTTGCATTTGGTGATCCGGTGCATTTTGTTCCGCGCTCGTGTAAATCTCGGCCTCGTGTCTTTCTGGTGGGACTCGGCTTGAAAAGGAGCCAAGCCCAGATGGCAGGTGCACACTGAACACGAACATGGTGTACTAAAGCTGAACACACAATGCATGGACTACAGTATTAAGACAACTAATTGAGTGATTTGCAAGCAAACTGCCCCACTCTCCTGGGAAAAGGGTTGGGTTTAGGGCTCCAGTCAATTTACCCATCAATGTTGTTGGGGGGGGCGATTCCTTAACTGTTATGAAGCATACAGTTGCCCATAATGCAGGGCTGTGTAATTGATTTGATATACCTGTTGCAGTATGACTGAATAAAATGATTAAATATAGTGATTTAGTGAAGTGCCGATATGTTTACACCGTATAGTGTACCACCAGACTCACAAGTTCACAAGAACAGTCCATCATTGTCCCTAAAATGGCTCCCCCAGCTCTGGTACAAAGGCCAGTAAAGTGAGTTTACGGCCGTAAGGGATTACAGGCTCCGATTTCACGAGGAACTCCAACAGGACGCAAACCGCAACGACAAGAAAAACTTTGTAGAGGGTGTTAAGGAAACGCTTTCGAAATAAGGGCAGAAAAATAAAAACCCCTCACGACTGTGAATTCGAAAAACTCCCACATGTCATTGCATAACGATTGGCGCGTAAACTGGGTCGAAACGCGCGCCAGTTCTTATAAGAGCTCTGCAGTGCACTACACCAACCCCGGCTTCAGCGCCGGCACGGCACTTGGCGCCTGGAAAGTGGGTAAGCAAGAGCTTTTGTTCAGGTACAAGTGGATCTGCTGCGCTGCAGTGTGTTGGGTGTAAACCAAAGGCTCTGCTCATTCATTCCACCCTGGAAGCAAAAGCCAATGATGAGATCACTCCCAACGCCTGACCACTCCTCCTTTCACGGGGAGCAGATGGACAGCATCGGACTGAGAGATCTGGCTTCAGATACGAAGTTGCTTTGCCTTTTACCGCAAAGAACAAGCGACATGGACGGCATTTCAGAGCAAATACGAGATGGGTTCTTCAATAACAGTAACACAAGTAGTTTAAACACCCCCCCCCCCAAACATCACCACACCACACTAACCAGAATACATGGGCAAAGGGCACACCTCTTTATCACTCATCTTATGTGGCCATGTCGTGGGTACAATTGCATGCTTTGTGAGAACAGTTTGTGGAAGATCCCATTCTGTTCCAGCATGACTGCCCTAGTAAATAAGGGCCAGAAAGGCATGAATGGGTGAAACTGATTAAGAAGGACGTGACTCTACAAACCACTGACCTTGAATCCCATTTAAACCTTTGGAATGAACCAAAATAGAGCTTAGTGCAGCAGGCCTGCTCACTGAACATCGGTGTCTGACCTCACAAAATAATCTTGATTAACCACCCAAGAGCTATGCCAAACTTTATTTTAAACGGCTGTCCCATTTTAACATGGACTCAATTGTGTTCCTTTCTTTGCTCTCGCAAACCCTTCGGTTTACAGATGTGATCGTGATCATTCTGCCAACCGCAATATCGAGCCCACAAATGGTCTACTCTGCAGTCCTAGTTTTTTTTTTTTTTTAAGGTCAGTGCGCTCGCTCCACCAAGGTAGCGGTCATGAAGAAACCAACTAGTCAAGATTGCAAAATTTCCTACTTGCAACTGCCTGTCTACACCCTCCCTGCTGCAGCGCAATCGCTCTTGCACAAGGAAATAAGACATGAAAATTAGACCTTTTTTTTTTTTTTTTTTTTTTAAACACAGACGACTCATTTTTCCCCCTCGGGATAGGTGACAGTCTGTCTAGCCAGCAATACAATTCCAATTTTCATAGAAACATTTTTTTTAATACTACACACATACCCTATAATATCTTAACACTGAAGGAATTCATGATCATGACTATTCGGTGCCCTGGAATGGAATTTATGATGGTCTGCATGGGATTAAAGGTTACTTTAAGACAATAATCCCAATTTTTTTAATGGTTTCCTCCGTTATTGTCCCTGTTATTTGATGCACTAACGACTCCCAACATCTGTAACTGCAGCCTTTTCTCTTGTTAAGCAAATCAAAAGGAGGACTCGATGCATTTGCATCAACAAGTGATTAAACTAACAGAGCTGGCGCAACTCACTCCCAATGTGGACAAATAACCCTTCTCTTAGACCGAAAACGTGCCGGGTTTTTAGTACCACGGAGCGAATCGACTAATCTTTTCACCTTTAATCGTGAAATCTGGAAATCTAACGCGCATACTTGCGCACTGCACAGTACGCGAGGTCCCGGAGCGTCGCCTGCGCGCCGCGCCGTTTTCTGACACACTTCGTAGTACGCGAGTACGCGGCGGCGGCGGACTTCAGAAACTGTCCGCAAGAAAACTGTGGAAAAAAATGTTGTTTTTTTTCTTTCTTTCTTCATTTCAGCAGCAAACGCAAAAAAAACTTACCAGACCATCCCGTACGCGCCTTCCCCGATGTAGGACAGGTTGGTGTAGCGGGGACCGACGTCGAAGGCCTGGCCGCGGACCATCTCGGCTCCGGATCCGGGACTGTGGCCGCCGGCGGCGGCAGCAGCGGAGCCACACAACGCGGCGGCTGCTGACGACATTGTTGACGGGTTACAGGCTGGTTTGAAATCGAAGCACGCACTGAAAGGCCGAGTCGTCGGCGGCTCCCGGGAGATATTCCGTACTTTAGAAGAGGCGTCTGTGGCGAAATAAAGTTCAGAAAAAAAGAAAAGAAAGTGCGAGAGGAAGGCGCGCGGACGCTCGGAGCCGCACCACAGACTGCAGCCCGCGTTCAGCCGAGCCGAGGAGATAATGGGGGAGGTCACGTGATCCCGGCCAGGCGCTGATATTCATATTCCCTGCGTGATGGTTATAAAGCGGCACGCAGACGGTGCTCAGTCCTCAAAATCCCGACGTCCCATTCCATCCGGAATAATTACAGAATAGAATTAAAGACCTCGGGGCATGCGTGCATTGTGTGCGAGCAACATTGTGGGGACAGTTTGGGGAAGGCCCTCTCCCTCTTTCAGCACGACTGCTATGTGTCCCTGGGACGCATGGACTTGTATAGAGTTTTCCATCCATCCATCCATCCATTATCTTCCGCTTTATCCTATATTAGGGTCGCGGGGGGTTCCCCATGCCCATCCAGGGGAGAACGTTTCGGGCGCTGGGCAGATACACCCAGGACAGGGTGGCAATCTATCGCTGGGCACACACTCACTCACTCACACACTCTATATGGGGCAATTTGGAGAACTTAATTGACCTTGATCCATGTTTTTGGACTGTGGGAGGAAACCCACATGGACATGGGGAGAATATGGAAACTCCACCCACATGGGGATTCGAACCAGCGGTGGGGTTCCCCACGCCCATCCCGGGGAGAACATCTAAGGCGCTGGGCAGATACATCCAGGACAGGGCGCCAATCTTTCACTGGGCACACACTCACTCACACAAAAACACTCTATATGGGGCAATTTGGAGAACTCAATTGACCTTGATCCATGTTTTTGGACTGTGGGAGGAAACCGGGGAACCCAGAGGAAACCCACGCGGACACGGGGAGAACATGGAAACTCCACCCAGATGGGGATTCGAACCGGCAATCCCTAGTGCTGAGAGAACGTGCTAAACCACTAAGCCACCGTGCCGCCCTTGTATAGAGGTTTTTCAATTTGTTTAATATCTGTAGACGGCTGTCCTACACTGTTGTTGCTGCGTGGCCGCTCAAGGAGGATGGGTCCACCACCGAGTCTTGGTCCTCCCAAGGTTTCTTCCTTAAATAACAACATAACAGCCACTGTCGCTTCGGCTTGCTCTTTGGGGGTTTAGAGGCTTTACATTCTGTAAAGCTCCTTTGTGAAAATGTACTGTTGTAAAAAAAAGTGCTGTATAAATAAATAACTTTAACTCGAACTTGTATTCAACCAGCCCAAGCAAACTCATAGCTGCACGCATTCAGTACAAGTCACTGACCCTGGCCTACAGGACCATTTCTTGACCTGGCCCCTCTTATCTTAACTCTATTCATTCATTATTTTCCGCTTTATCCTCTTTTAGGGTTGCGGAGGGGGTTCCCCACGCCCATCCAGGGGAGAACGTTTCGGGCGCTGGGCAGATACACCCAGGACAGGGCGCCAATCTATCGCTGGGCACACACTCACTCACTCACACACACTATATGGGGCAATTTGGAGAACTCAATTGACCTGATCCATGTTTTTGGACTGTGGGAGGAAACCGGAGAACACGGAAGAAAACCCACATGGACACGGGGAGAACATGGAAACTCCACCCAGACTGGGATTCGAACTGCAAAATGTTGGAACGATCTTCCCAACTCTGTCCGTAAGGCGGTCACTTGACATTTTTAACAAGCGACTCACCCTCCACCTCAAGAAGTATATCTCCTTGTTTTTACCCTTATTGTCCATTTTATTAGCTGCCCTCATCATGCAGATGGACACTGTAGTTCAACAGATACACATTAACTCAGTTCTTTAATGATTTGTTGCTGGAAAAATCCCGATTATAACCAGAGTGCCAAATATGGGCATGACGACTAAAAAAAATGACATCAGGTCTTTAGTGATTAAGTTGAGGTCTCTGAATGGGTGTAAATTGTTTTGTAGGGTTATTTTATTACATCACTCTGCAGATGCTTAAATCTACAGCGATTTGCAAGTATTTACTTTAATGCTCGGGTCAGAACTTAGGGTCAGCCACATCACAGCAGTACTTAAGAAACGAGGGTGTACTATTTTCTATATTTGTATAATGACTTCTCAATAAAAAAAATACTAAATAAAAAAAAAGAAACGAGGGTGAAGGTTTTTGTTCAGGGGCACATTTACATTATAAACTTTTATACCCCTGCCACTATGCCCATTGAGACAAGGGTTAGATGAGAGGTCCTAGATCGACATCCTAGTTCCTTGTAAAGGTCATGCTGGAAGAGAATTGGCCTTCCCCAAACTGTTTCCTCTTAGATGCATGCATACAGTTGACTTAAATGCAAAATTTTTAATTATACTAATATAAAAATGGCCAGTGGTTAATAGTTATTGCATAATCACATCATCTTTAGTATTAAAGTCACGTTCTGAAAAAAAAAATGCATTTCAAAGTTTATTGAAAATGTTTCACACTGAAAGTCAAAGTCATTAAATCACACACTGCATTAAGATACTGAACAAACGGTGTTACACGGTGTTAGTATAAAAGTTTTATGAAAGGCACAATATATTAAAATTCATAGGTAAATAGACAAGTTCTGTACAAACGAATCGTCGATGTTAATTAAAAAAAAATAAATAAATAAAAAAAAACAGCATTTCACGTTCAGCCCTGGCATCCGGTGATCGTTGAGCCTAAGCACTTTAAATAAGGCACAGACACTGTGATGCACGCATAGGCTCGCTGTTCATACCGTCCCTAAATAATACAAACATCAACCACTAGTCTGAATTCCCTACAGGAGGTGCAGCTGTGCGCTCACAGCTTTTATTTGACTATTTAAAAAACATGCAGAATGTAGAGTAAACTCTTAGCTTACAAAGGTCTCAAAATAACAGTCTTTATCATCGGCATCTGATCAGAACAGTGATGTCATGTAGTGCTAGCGGCCCTGATGGGAAATGTGAGATCAGACAGTAGATTAGGTGCCCGCATTACGTAACCGGCACACAATGACTGTAAAGAGTACGACAAAACTGAAGCTGGGTCATCATTCCTCTTGCACCCTGTCCCAGCTCAGACTGCCACAAAGCCAACACGGTACAGCATCACACTACCCTCAATGCCCTTTTTACTGGCTTCACTGACCACATGGATGCACTTTGTAGTTCTACTACAGACTGTAGTCCATCTATTTCATTGACTTTTGAATAGTGAGGACCACCGCACACAGTGCTGATGTGTTGCTCTGGTACGACTGGGTAAGACACAGCAGTGCTGCCTGGAGATTATAAGCAGTGTCTACAGTGTAGTGCTGAGAATCATCCATCCATTCATTATCTTCCGCTTTATCCTCTATTAGGGTCACGGTGGGGTTCTCCATGCCCATCCAGGGGAGAACGTCTTAGGCGCTGGGCAGATACACCCAGGCGCGATCCATCGCTGGGCACACACACACTCTATATGGGGCAATTTGGAGAAGTCAATTGACTTGATCCATGTTTTTGGACTGTGGGAGGAAACTGGAGAACCCAGAGGAAACCCACGTGGACACGGGGAGAACATGGAAACTCCACCAAGTTTGGGATTTCAAACCTTAGTGCTAAACCACTAAGCCACCGTGTGAGCCCCGCTGAGAATGATCGACCACCCAATTTATTACAGATGGACTATGGTATGCATGCGAAGTGGACCATGATTGTAGAAAGCGACGGCTGTGTCTAATAAAACGATATCGCTGGTCCCACCAGCACCAGGCTGCTCACATCAGATCGCTGAGCTGTTTAAAAATAAGGCAAGAAAACCTCAAACCATTAAAAGCTAAACTACAGCAGTTCCCTTTCCATTTCATATTTAGTGTGTCGCAGCGGTCTGATGCCAAAGCTACGGCTCAGTCCTATAGCGCGCCGTCACAAGGCTTTCAAATATTCATGACATCTGAGCGCATGCGGGACCCGCAGACCGGCGGCCCGTCGGTGATATATGACTGAAGATGCCGAAACTCTGACGGGCCTCCTGAACTCTGCGTACGTGCAACCTCTGAACCAAGTGATTTGTTGAGGATTGAGATCAATTGGCACCTTGTACAGCTTCCACTAATGCACCTCCGAGGGTTTATTTTTGGACTTTAAGGTAATGAATGATAGTTTTAAGGATGGAAAAAGCACACTTGCCGCCTAAAACATTAGACAGCACTGGGGATCAAGCTTTGAATCTGAGTGGCGTTTCCATGTTCTTCCTGTCAGGTTTCCTATTGGTTCTCCGGTTTCCTCCCATAGTTTAAAACCATGGATTTAACGTAAATCGGTTGCTCTGAATTGCCCCTATATAGTCTGTATGAGCATGTGCTCTGCGATGCATTGGTGCTTCTTCCTGAGTGTATCTGCCCAACACTTGAAATGTTCTCCCCTGGATGGACATGGGGAACCCCGCGAGCCGAGTAGAGGATGAAGTGAAATATATTGAATGAATGACCATTGGTCTGTAGAACTTTTTTTTTAAAATCTGAGTGAAATTAAGCAGCATCGTACCCGTCTCACTGACAGAGCGCGATGAACTGGTGACCTACCCGAGGCGTTCATCCCCCCCCCCCCCAACAAGCACGGTATGTTGTGTTAAAATAAATAAGTCCTAATCCAAAACACTCACAGACAGAACACTAATGCGGCCCGAACGGCTCGATAATACTGTAATACTGTCAAAAGCTGGCATCCCAAATAAGACTCCTGGTTTTGAAGAAGTAAAAGCTGCATTAAGAAAAAAAAAGATCAAGTAATGCATTTAAATAAGAGCAGTCAGTGACTTCAGGCTGGTTTACCCCTCACTGCTCAGTAACAGTCATAACGAAGTGGAAACAAAAAGAGGCTCTCGGCTATAATCACAGTCTTCATGGAAAATCCACCCGACGCAATGCCTATGTTGCTAAAACAAATTACATAGTGGACCGCATGTCCGAATCGGTGTTAAAAACATTAGTACAAACTAACAAAAGAGGAAGGAATCTGCACTAAATAAGTGGATTTTTTTTTTGAACGATGTTTGTCTTAATAAACTGAACCTGGGTTTGGACCTGATGTCGTTCTGCTCACACTGTCATAACAAATCTGATGTTAAGGATGATATTTGATCCGAATATGTTATTTTAGAATCATGCTTCTTGTACAGACTATAAGAATGAATCTGTACCTGTAAGATCAGCTTCCACTCACTGGCCTCGTCACAAAGCACCTCCACATTATCGTCCATTTTATCAGCGTCCCTCACTAAATAGCTGCATGATGCAAGACTGTAATTCCTGTTTCTCTGCACATGCTGGTCGTCCCCTTTACCCCGTTCTCAGAGCAGATATGATCTACATTGCATATCTACACTGACTCTCAGCAATGCAGTAACACGGACATGGTGGTGGTGGTGAGTTAGTGTGTGATGTTCCTATGGGTTCCTAATATACGTTTTTTTAACACCTCACTGCTGGACTGAGGAAAAATCCCCATCCCTACTGTGTGCAGCATCCTGCGTGCACTGAGTGAGT
The DNA here is from genome assembly GCA_019802435.1 of Corydoras maculifer. Taxonomy (NCBI): domain Eukaryota; kingdom Metazoa; phylum Chordata; class Actinopteri; order Siluriformes; family Callichthyidae; genus Corydoras; species Corydoras maculifer. Next base: position 248,375 of record JAFMOD010000682.1, on the reverse strand, counting down.
ACAGGATCTGAATTCTCATCTACAAGGTGGAGTATTAAGGTGGATGTGTGTGTAACCGAGTGTGCAGTGAGTGGATACAGGGCTTTACCTCCAGCAGCACTGCTGTGTCTGATCCATTCGTACCACAGCGACGCTCGCTGGTGTCGACGCAGAGCGAAATTTCAATCCACCGCCCAAACTGCACCCGCTTTATGAGAGTCCCTTGAGAGTTATTTGAGAACAAAGTAAAGGCAACTAAAAGTATACAGAGAAACAAACGGACTATTGTATGTCATTTTAGAACGACAAAGTGGAGCTGATCTGGATAGGACTTTAAAATACCAGATCACAACCGACTTCTGCACTTCATCCAAAGAGAATGCTCACTGATCAGGTATCTGGTGGATGTTATAAAGACAGGGATACCACATTGAATGAGACCACATTGTAAGGGGGTGCTGAGGAGGTGAAGGCCCCCAAAACCCTCTACCAACGCCAGTTATGTTTACATCCAGTAGATAAGGCATCATTCTGCTACAAGAATGAAAGAAGTATTAGACTGAGAAAGACAATGCACCCATCCGTCCCTCAATACTCGGCAAATCAAACCATAAACACTCAGTGAAATCAACGACACCGTCAGGCCACTAGTGGTCTGCGCTTACATTCCAGTATCGACCTTATTATCGCTCAGTTCTCCGATGCTCTGCCCGCCGCTCCTCCCTCGGCCGCCTCGGACAGCAGGATGTCCCGCGGCTCTCTGAGGAATACCAGCAGCACCGTGATGTTGTCGCTGGAGCCCGCCGCTTTGGCCTGGGCCACTAGACTCTGAGCGGCATCCTCACCCGAGCCGCTGGCCTCGCGCAGGGCCTCCGACACCAAACCCGGGACATCGGCCGGCCGCAGGACGTCGAAGAAGCCGTCGCACGCCAGGAGGACGTAGTCCTCATCTCCGGTGAGCTGAAGCGTGGAGCAGTCCGCAGCGTTGGAGATGTACGGCTTCTGATCGAAATCACCTGGAACGGAACATCTCTCATCAGAACGTTACACCCCACCCCAACACCTTATAATAGAAATGTAGTCTGCTGCTGCAAGGAGGCGCTGTTGTGTAATACAGAAAAGATGCATGATGGGTAATTTGATTCCCAAATAGTACAAAAACCACAAAATGTCCTGAATCGAGAGTCATTTAGAAAGTAGCCAGTCATAATGAGGTCATTCTTCTCTATTTAATTATTTCCACCAAACATGACATCATCTGTGGTCCTCACCTATTGCTCGGGACACAGCATACGTCCCATTAACCCTCCAGCAGCCCATGAAAGCAATGCAGCCACCCAGATCTTCTATTCTCTTCTTCTCGTCCTGTGGAGACAAGAGAAACTGACGTGAATGCAGTCCGAAATATTGGGACACACACACACACACACTAAACCATTTCCTCGCTCTCTTATTACACTTATCAATCTGACCTAGTGATTAGAACAGTCCACGGGACTAAACCTACATCTCGCTCGGGTTTATGGGGGTCCATCAGGATGACGGGTTCTCCTTTCCGCACCAGCATGGCCTGGGAGTCACCCAACCAGGCCACCGTCAGCCAATCGGCAGCCAGCAGGACAGCCACGCCGGTGCTGCCGCTGCGCATGCGCTATGAAGGACAGCACACAATTAAATAGTTAAATACTCATATATTAAACTTGCAATTTATCGATAGCGATTTAGACATGGACTATATGGACAATAGGGGGACACCCTCTGAAGTCCCACCAACTGCAGCTATAACGGCTCACACTTCTAAAATAGCTTCCAATAAAAAAATTGCGTCCAATAAATTACATTACATTTACATTTGGTCATTTATCAGATGCTTTTATTCAAAGCGACTTACGAGGTGAGCACAGGGTTCATCACAGCATCCCTGGAGTAATGAGGGTTAAGGGTCTTGGCTCAAGGACCCACATTGGTAACTTCAGTGGACCTGGGATTTGAACCCCCAACCTTCAGATTGATAGCCCAACACCCTGACCAATGAGCTAGCGCACCCTGTATGATGACCAAACATACATTTTTATGTAAATGACCAAATATAAATGTAAATATGTGTGCAGTACACTGTACACTGCAGGAACGTCGGCCTCCACTGAGTGAAAGGGACTGAAACTCTGTACGTTTGATTTGAGATGCAGCTTTCACTGTGTGATTTGCCACGTTGACAGAGCTCAACCATGCTGACTAATATCTCCACTCGCGCACGCAGATTAACAGCAGTGATGGTTCGAACCATACAACACTAAAGCTCATAAATAAAAATGTGCGTAGGTGACTTTCTCAGAAGCTAAACAAACATGAAGAGGACTTTCCACTGCAATAAAAATAAAAGGGAACTGATGCTGTTGATGATGATCGTCAATAAAAGGCAGTTTATTACAACCTGCGAATGTGAGAATGCAGCACGCACGCACGCACACACACACACACACACACACACCCTATCAGATGAAGCTCAGGACGGATCTTAAAGGTACAGGGGCGCATTACACTAAATACCTTTGGCAGATTTTCCTTAACACTAAATTATACTAAGTTTTTTTGCAGATGCTTTTATATGAAGAGACTTGCAAAGCACACAATCAGAATCCCATAAGCCATAAGGGCAACGTTCTGGCGGACCTTGGGGTTAAACCTCCAACATCAAAACCCTAACCACTAAGCTACTTTCCATCTTAAGACAAGGCCTACACCCCATCACACTGCCAAAGTTTAATTTCATGCAATATTTATCGCTTTTAATCTCCGGATTTTGATTTATATGGTCTGTTATATTTTTTATTTAAAGCTTTATGGCTGAGATTGTGAGATTTCATTCATAGGTCTTCATGCTTTATTTCCATTCATGCTCATTATGCACGTGACTGAATGATCAAATGATCATAACTAAAACAACTTGTAACCCTGAACTGCAATATTTGCACAAAAAAGCACGACCCACTTTTATAATTCCATTTGCACAGTGTAAATACATAGTTAAATTTAATTTTATTTTTATCTTCATTCTATTCTATTTTTCTTATCCTTTTGAACAAATTAAATTTTCTGTGGAGAGGTCAGGAAAGAATTTCACTGCTGGCTGTACCATGTATAACTACGCATGTGACAAATAAACCTGATTCTGATCCAGTCGCACCCACCTCTCGTTTCGCTTTGATCTTGAACATGTCATCTGTCTTGACGAAGGTGTTTTTAAAAGCCGCGCAGGCATCGCTCTTCAGCTCCTCTTGTCGACTCAGCGTGACATGCAGGTGAGTGGCAGCGTAGGTGGCAGCGTCCACCCCACCGTGCCCATCGAACACAGCGAAGTACTCACGCTCCACGCTGTCCTGCAAAAAAGGGGTTATCAAATGGAATTAATAAGATCACACACCAAAAAAAGGAATGGGAGGGGGCGTCTGAAATTCACCCAGCACCTGCAATCCAAGCAACTGGTTGAAGTCGGTCAGGATCACGTGACGGTCCTCCATTTTTCTGCGAGTGTTGCGAATGGCATGGACGGAGCAGAGGTGAGATCTCGATGAGCGAGTCGGAGGGGAGGGCAGCTGCTTCTGCCAGGCCACGCCCACCTCTTTTAGTTTGTTGATAAACAGGCGTTGAACAGATTCGGATTGTAACACTGTGGAGAGATCACCAAAAAAAAACAAAAACAAAAAACACCGTTAACATTGCTAATGGAAAAGTTCTATATACTCAAATATAAACACTCGAATTGTCTTGCTATTAATCAAAAGTTTGTAGGTTCAAACCCAGAGTTCATCAAAAGTCCTTAACGTGAGCCCTTACACAAAACCCTGACCCTCAAGACTCCAGAGGAGCTGGATCACGGCTGAGCTTCGCCTCTAAACATGAAGTTTCGAGAAGTGCCCAATGATATATGTACATTTTTTTTTTCAAAATGTTATAATCTCAAGGGTTTGAAACTTCAAACCAGGTGATCTGTAAACGGTTTATCACAGAAATGTTGTCCATTTATCCAGAATAGAATATAAATTCTATCACATTGTAAACACAGAAGGTAGTAATGGATATGAACACCAGGTGGCAGCAATCAGACCCAATTCAAAGCTTAATAGTTAACATCCTTTATTACACATTAATATTTCGAATGATTAATTAATCTACTATAAACCAACTCATTATTTATGTATATTATAAACTGTAACTCACAGATTACTTCAGCTTCGCCCTCGGGCTGCGGCTCAGGATCGTTTGGGCAGTAAAAAGATGTAAGGTCTTCTTTTAGAAGCTCATCCAGCGCAGCTTGGCACATCAATGTCATTAACCAACTGGGGGCATTCCTAAAAATATTTAGTGGGATAAAACATGTTATTTATTTTCTAATGTGTTATAATGATGTATAACGTGGAGATTCCCAAATAATTTCCGCCAATACATTTGCACACTAACGTTCACTTTATTCCTCTGTTGATTTACCGATGCTTTAGTGTTTAGTAACAAACATTAAAATCACAAAGTCCTCATGATAAAATGAGCGCCCGTCACTCCATCTATCGTCAGCAGACTATCGGACTCGACGTACTGTGGTGCTGCGTCGAGCGGAAATGAACTGTGATTAAAAGGAAGAGGGTGGAACAATGGCTGCCTCACGAAAAGGAAATCGGCTACGAGAAGTACAAGAGGCGGGAGTCGGGGATGCACATCTGTGAAACGTGCATGACAACCAGCCCTCAAACCGTCATGTGTTTACTAGGAAAATGATCAAATGTTTATGCCAGCATTCATTAAAACGTGAATAATTTCTTACACATATTTGTTCACCACACGGTGGCTTTGTGGTTAGCAGGTTCTCCTTTCAGCCCTGGGGATCCAGGTTCGAATACATTTACATTACATTTACATTTTGGCGATTTAGCAGATGCTTTTATCCAAAGTGACTTACGAGGTGAGCACAGGGTTCATCACAACATCCCTGGAGCAATGAGGGTTAAGGGTCTTGCTCAAGGACCCACATTAGTAACTTCAGTGGACCTGGGATTTGAAACCCCCAACCTTTAGATTGATTGTCCAACGCCCTAACTATTGCCCTGAGCTACCACACCCGAATCCCAATCTGGGAGGAGTTTGCCTGCCATGCCACCCTCCCCCACAAACCTAGTATAGGATTAAACTGTTCACCACAAATTTATTATTATTTTTTGATTAATGAACAATTCTGTTTGGACTCCCAATGGTCACACTGTCACGATTACAAAGTAACTTCACTGATCTATAAATCTACTGCTACCATCTATTTTTCAAATCCTTTGCAAACATGCTGTAAGCATGAACTTTTTTTTTTACTAAATCTTTAGCAGATTTTTTGCTGTATTTTGATTGGTTTAAAAGCCACAGCACTGAGAGTATCTCAGTAAATAAGCTGACATTCGTAGATGAATCTGTGTGAGTGCATGCATCCCGATTTGGCAAGGTCAGAACCGATCTTCCCGTCAGTAAATACGGGGCAGATGGAGGTGGCTAAACCAGGAATGTCAGAAATGCATGGACACTCCTTCACCGAGTGAGTGAGTGAGTGAGTGAGAGAGAGAGAGAGAGAGAGAGAGACAGAGAGAGAGAGACACACACAGTGACAACACTTTAACCAACAGCAGGCTTTAAAACAAACGTGGCTTACAATCCAGAGTCTGGAGACAGGGGCATAACTAGAAATTAAAGCTACAATGGCAAATAACTGGATTAATCGCCCACCTTGCCGTCAGCAGCCGGAGCCCCAGATCAAGGCTCTCCCCCCTCACCTCCTCCATGGTAACTTTCCGACTAAGCGGAGCCAGAGGAAGGGGCTCGTCCGGACCCAACGGGCTCCCAAAGTCCTCCACGAAGCTTTTCAGGAACCTCTGCGCTTCATCTTGTCCGTTCATCCCCATCACGCGTCCCCGAGTGAGACCAAACCAACGATTTCGCTCAAACTCCCGTTCACACCTAAAGAGAAAGAAGCATGCACGCGGTCGTTATGTCCTCCACCGTCTTCATCGTACACCCTCCCACTGACCCGATGATCTAATGCATAGTCTCAAAACAAGTCCTTAAGAGCTTGTCTTGATGAGCATGTTGGACCTCGCCTAAGGACACAAGGTCAGAGGAGCCCAGCAGACTGTACGGAGGTAAAGGGTGTGACTTACGGTAAACTACTCAGACACAATACCACAAGATCCACCGATTACAACAACCACCTACAGGATGAGTGCAACATGGACAAAAGTACTGGGACACACCTCTGAATTCATGTTTAAAACGGTTACACTCTTACAGGTGTAGTGAATCCCGCATCAAGCCGTGCATCATACACAACTGTATACCTTTAACTTTGTGGCAACAGTTTGGGGAAGGCCCTTGTTTCAGCATCACTGTATTCTCGTGGAAGCATCACAGGCCCTACATCACGATACCACCACCACCGTGCTTTACGGATAGATAATCATCCTTTTCTACAATGCACAATGAAGTGCACAAATATTTAGCTAACTACATGCCGCATGAGAAAGAATGTGTTGTAATCCCTGTGCCTGCAGGGATTATTTTACATACAACACATTATAATGAGGGGCGGCACGGTGGCTTAGTGTTTTAGCATGTTCTCCTCTCAGTGCTAGGGATTCCCGGTTCAAATCCCCATCTGGGTGGAGTTTCCATGTTCTCCCCGTGTCCGCGTGGGTTTCCTCCGGGTTCTCCGGTTTCCTCCCACAGTCCAAAAACACGGATCAAGTCTAGTGAGTTCTCCAAATTGCCCCATATAGAGTGTGTCTGTGTGAGTAAGTGTGTGTGCCCAGCGATAGATTGGCGCCCTGTCCTGGGTCTATCTGCCCAGCGCCCGGAACATGGGCGCCCCCCCCCCCAACCCCCCAACCCTAGTAGAGGATAAAGCGGAAGATAATAGATGGACTGACACCGGATACAAGGCTGGACTTTAATACTTATTATAACTCAGTTTAAAAGTGTTTAAGTCTTAGGGATTGTACTCCAGGCTCAACTCACATCACATTAATATCGCTTCATTAGTGTCCTGATCGACGTCGCCTCAGGGGATGAAACAGGAAACGGACTTCCCCAAACTGTTGTCCAGCACTGCTCGCTTTTTTTTCTTCTTCTTTTTTTTACAACTACGGGTTCGAGTCTGAAGCCTCAAACTTTTCTGGCAAAATAGTTGATGCGCTTTTAAACACCAACGCATATGGTTTATATTCACAGACGACTCACTTTATAAACAGGAAACAGCGACGCGAGGGGAGGAAAGCAAAGCCGTCGCAGCAATCCGGACACGCTCGTTAAAACTGAACGCGCGTCTGGGCTCGAGCGTTAACCGTGCTCCGTACACAACGGTCGCGTTTCTTTTATTTACCTATTTATTTATTATTATTATTATTATTATTATTATTTTGTGCGGTAGTTCGGCAATTTCTTTTGTTGGGTTTTAGTAATATAATGAAGATTGATGAATAAAATGAAGACAAAATGTGATTATCAAATCAATTCGCTGATGCCGCGTGTAATGCACGGAACACTGTGACGTGACGTCAAACGAGCGTACAGATCTGACAGACGCGGGGAAAACACACACACACACACACACACACACACACACACACAAAGCCCAGCTGCAAGAACATGCGAAAGGCCTTCAGTGAGGTTTAAATAAATAAGCCACAGATCCTCAGGCATGCAAAAGCGGAGCAATGCGTTAACGGAGTAAATCACGGCGTGCCGGACACGTGCGCGGCTGAAACACGTACCTGTAATCCGCGCAGACACTCCCTTCTCTCGATTATCAAAGCTTTCGGCTCACAGTGAGTCTGAACGCCTCGGAGCGGAAGAGACCGATAAACACTACATACACCATGCGGACGGCTTGGACCTCACCGCCGGGACGCTGCACATGGCTGCGAGATCAGCGCTCGTCGTCTCCGCGCCTCTCCCTGGCAACAAGCCGTTTCATAGGGAACACTGCCCTCCTGTGGCGAAGTAGCGTAAATACGCAGACCGTTGAAAAACGCAAGGGTCTTTTTTTATTCTATAAAATGTAAAGAATAAAATACGCAGTCCAAGGTATTGGTCAATGTTCGGGGGCGGGGGGGGGGGGGGGTCACACAAAATTAGTAGAATCTTAACACTAGCTGCTCGTTTTCGAGCGAAAATCACAATGAACGCCACAATGCTAATGCTAATAACCTCAATGCCGCAGTACTGAACAATCGTCGTTTATACAAATATCCATTCATCCATTATCTCCCGCTTTATCCTCTAT